>MU225026.1:2006573-2024478 GCA_018584345.1 Thuja plicata | reverse complement strand
TACATCAGGCATCTACCATTGTGATAGGAGTTTCTTCATTCTGGGGGGACTTTGGTGTCTCATCCCTCTCTCATGGGGGGCTGGTTGTACTTATGGTCTTGAGAG
Source organism: Thuja plicata (assembly GCA_018584345.1). Lineage (NCBI taxonomy): Eukaryota > Viridiplantae > Streptophyta > Pinopsida > Cupressales > Cupressaceae > Thuja > Thuja plicata. The sequence continues at coordinate 2,024,373 of MU225026.1, read as the reverse complement.
AGTCTCTTGAGCCATTTCTTTTTTGTATTTTTCTATCTCTTTTTGGAGAGGGGTTTTCCCCACTGGGTTTTCTTCTTTGTCTTCGGTTTACAGAGATTTCCTTGTATTGGGTACCTAATCAGGCCTTGTTGCCAGGACCCCTTTTTTCCTGCTTTCATAGTTGTGCTAGGTTAGCTTACCCCTGCGCTTAGCTTAAGGGGGGGGGGTGTTAGAGTAATCATTAGTTTTCTTATTAATTGAATCATGTTGATTTAATTAATTAAGTTATTAATCTTTAGTGCTTAAGCTTTCTCTTAGGTGCATTAATAATTAATTCTTTTATTAATTATTAATGTGCAACCTAGCTTTTTTAGGCTTTAGGGTTTTGTTCACCTTTATAGGTTGAACCTTGTAATTCTTTTTTCATTAACTCAAATTATAATTTTTCTCTCACATTTTGAGTAACTTTTGAGTTCTGCTTTTTCCTCCTTCTGCTTCTCTCCTGTAACAGGTTATTTGCATGCAGGTATTCTTGGCGTTCTGTGGATTTGTATTTCTCAAATCCTACACTTGTATTGCATGGGTCCATACAATGAGATATTTTACAGGATGATAAGATACTCTAATAGACATTTTGCTACTTGTTTTTCAAGAAAATCTTGGACAAGTCAGATTGTTCTTGGACAATTTGACAATATATGGGTGTGTTTGAGTATATTTTGGCAGAGTTGCAAGTGTTGAGAAAACACATAAAGCACACAAGCATGAGGAGATTAAGCACATTTTATCCCTAAATGCAATTGGTATAGTGTAAAAACACTTGCTCACAAACATAGGCACACTTCAAGAGCTAATCAGAATACAACCACTACCAACCACACAATGGGTTAACAATGTCGTATTAGCCAACTCCAAATGCTCAGGAAGGCACGATATGCGAGTGTCTTGTGGAGGTTACTATCCTCCTTGCACTTGGATTATCACACTTTTGGGGGTGAACTGAGTATCCTCTACACTAAAGTGTTTAGTAAGGGCATCCGTTCGAATACACCCTTCATAGTCACACAGACATGATTGAGGCCTATAGCCCTATGAAGAAATGCACCCGCCTTTCGAGACTTAAATATCAAAGAAGTATTTGATTATAGTTGGTTGGAAAAGGTTGGCTTTGCCTTGTTTCCACTTGGGTCATTCCTGGGATATTTTTCCCTCAACCATCAGGCCCTCTAAAGGTGATGCATTAAAGGAAATAGATTGATAACTTAGGAGTCTGGATTTCTGATTTTCCACTAGGGAAAAGAGCATAATCTCCTGTCCATGTTATTTTATCCCAAGCACATCATGCAATTTGTTCATTCCTAGGTCCTTTTGTAAGTGAGAAAATCAATGAGTTTAGGTTTCAGATTGTCTAGATAGACAAGAGCATAATCCCCTATCAATGAATTGAACCCTACAAAGGACCTTGGTTAAGTGTGCCTAAGAAAATTAATCATTGCAAGCACAAAGTTTAGTTATAATATCCAAGGCAAGCTACAAGTAATTCATTAGTAGCTGGATTGATTTTCTTTAACAAGTCATCCTGCAACCACAAATGAGTTAGTAGTTTCACAAATATTTGTTTGAGATAGTGGCATTCGGTAAGCGAAATCTTCTTCAAATCGACTTGAATCACTAGTTAAGTTGCCAAATAGATCAACCAGAAAGCCAACAAGGCAAGATCAATAGTTAAAAAGCAAAAATCAAGTCCATAAAACCCTAAAAATAGCTCTTTGTATCTAGTACGATAAATCCAGACAGTGCCCCTTCTCACCATAAAATTGTACGATAAAACTCAACAAGTGAAACGATAAAATCCTAAAAGATAGTTTGTCGTATGATAATTCTCACCGCATAAAACCATAATATCATATGAGCATTCACATAGTACAAAATGATGAACAAGTTTCACCATAATATTGTACGACAATTTGCACCATTTCGTACAATTTCCTACGGAGCTTCAAAAATCATAAAAGAAAAAAGCATGAAGTGGGGCCAAAATCTAAATTTTGAGCCCCACGATGGGCGCCAAAAATGTGTGTGAAAAGTGGTAACCTGTAGCACAAACACTTCAATAAATCCTTACATCCATAGGTTAGTAGGATAATAATTGATCAAAATATCAAAGCAAAACCCATTACAAAATGACTTATTACTTCCTAGATGAAGCAATTTTGGTCTATTTTATTTTGCTCTCAGATTTAGCATGTACACTAGTGACTATACTACTTCTAAATGGAAGATTCATTGTGATTATGATGCAAGAATTGCATTCTTTAATCCAAAATCTTGCTAAGATAATGCAACTAGGATGAAGAATAAAAAATCTAATCTAAGGGTGCGAATAAGAGTTATTATCAATAATGCTACATGAGATACAAGTAATCTAAGAAAGGAAATACTATGCAAATTAAGATTCCTACAATGCACAATAAAACCCCAGATGAAATTTAGCATTATGATGTTACTATGAAATTGTATTTTTTTACTAGCTTGAGAGACTCGGTTTTATAGGAATCCCATGAGGATGAACGATTTTGATTTAATCATGAATAACGGTTGAGATTTATTCCTCCCTCAATCCATGTGAGCTTCATCCATGTGAAAATTGTTGACTAGTCAAAGTTGTGTTTGTTTGGTTGTAGATGAGACAAAATAACAATTTTGTCTTTTATTTTCCTTTTTAATTATAAATTAATGAACACACATGTGTTGAATGGGTTCACTTAATTAGAAGTGTTAGTACTTTTAATTAAATGACTTGCTTTAACATTTTAATAGCCTCGATGCCAGGATTTGAGATTTGATGATTGATTAAAAGATTGATTTAATTATACAAGCATGGTTGATTGAATTTGCTCACATAATTAGGCCTAGTCTTTAGATGCCTTTGATTAGGTTTTTAGGCCAATTAATCAAGATCAGGGGCTCTTAGTTTACTAGACCAACTTTAGGTGATTACAATGGTAAATTGAAGACTAAGCAGAAGATGATTTGAATTATCATCCTGGACATGATGATGATTAATGTTGTCATGCAATCTGTTGAATCCCTTGAGAAATATTGCAGAAGATTTGGAATGAGAGAGCAGTCAGTTCCCTATGATAAAAAGAGGGAAATGTTTTTTGCACAAATATACTAAAAATATCTACACTAAATTAATATAGTATTAAGAAACCATCAAATTGTACATCAAGTTAGTGTGACATGAAACCTAGGATCTAAATGCTTCCAAGGTGAAACCTCATGAAAATCAATGATTTTATGCATACTTAAAATAATAATAATAATAATTAAATTTCAAACATAGGATCAAATTTGAAACCTCACTCAAACCTAGTGTCCATAGGAAGCTGCAAATAAAATCTCCATCCCTATAAAATTGCAATCTTACCTATCCACCATCAAATACATTAACCTTAGATTATGTAGTTCAAACAAACAACCTTAGATCTAAAGTAAGATATGATTTGTAGAACATGAATTGTGAAAATAACAAAAAAACCCAGATAATCAGAAAAAAGTAAAATGCCATGTAGCACATATTGATCTGTATACAAGCACAACTTATAACAAAATAAGAAAACATATTAAATCTAATTTATCTTCAACAACAGGCAGCCAACCATGTTGACAATTTTCCAATAGGAATTAGGATTTTCGAGCTTAATAGTCCACACATAAAGCATATCAACTAAATATTACAAGTAATGGTGCTTTCATGTGCAATAGGTATCCACAAAGGAAACATTACACATAAAAAAAGATAAAAATGAGGGAAATAAGAAATGTAAACCTAGCTACTCAGAAACAACCCATTGACTAATAAGATAAAACAAACCATAGGTTGCAAATCTTAGTGCAATTTCTGAATTTATGATAAAATGTAAAAGAAAAAGACCTGAAAAATGTAAACCTAAATCCTCAAAAAGAACTTGTTCAACGAATGAAAAAAAATTGAGCATAGAAAGGCAAAGAATAAGGTTGTTAACCTTAGCCTTGCATATGATTTTGATAACAAGTGAATACTCCATGAGGAATTTTTTTCCTTAACCCAATGCTCTTATCCAGAACCACCTCACTCTCACCCCATTTAGGAATTGAAGCCTCGTCGGGCTTCACTGAATCACGTCTTTTCGCAAGCAGAGCCTTAATATGCTTTACGGGAGCCAATAGAGGGAATGTACACTTAAAAAACCGCTGTGGAGTCCAATTCGCTGAAGAATTGAAAATCATATGTATTTTTTATTATTATAAATGAGCATTGAAAAACCAAAAACATCAAACACTAACTAGAAGTATCCATACTTGGATCTGCAAGATTGTCTGCTATAATTTTTGCGTTAAGTTTTCTTTCAAACCGACTAGGGTTTACAAATTGTAAACGTGGATAGCAAATTAGTCCTTTTAAGGAAATATTGATATTAGTTCCACAAAAACTAGAAAGATATGTTAAATTGCTTGAACTTCCATTCGGTTCAACTGTAAAAAGCCAGACCCTTTTGAGAACGCACATGCAGAGACACCTCAACACAAGAAATGTCTAGATAACGACGACACAAAACATGTAAGTTTTTTGAGGAAAATGATAAAAATAACTGGCAAAAATCCTGGATTTGACTAATAAAAAAATAACAATAAATTATAAAAAATTTCATTCTAATTAGAATATTGCAAAATTTTTAGCCTAGGAGACATTGCCTATAAACTTTTTTGTAAAATGAATTAATTGAAAAAAGTTTGAAAAACACAAGTCTCCTTAAAGACAACAATATGTTGGAACAAAAATAAGCTACCCAAAACACTAACTCAATTTTCCGTTGGAAGCTTCAGCGATGACTCAGTTACTTAAAGAAGGTTGAAAACATGCAAGACCAGCGATGACCGAAAATTGTGAAGGATGAGGATCTTATCCGTAGAAAGAAAACATGGATGAAGCAAAATAATAAGTGATTGGATAAATGGAATATTAAGCTACATGAGTGTCCTAATACAAATGTGGACATAAAAATGTTTGTCATAAATAAGTTTTACAATGTCATGTGGTCTAATAACATCCGTCGAAAAAAGGCTTACTATATGCAAGTGTTCAACCCAACCAGGGAACATGGAGAGAAAACATACTTAGGGGCTGCTATTAAAGGGAAAGCAAGGCTGCTAATGACACATTTGAGGACGGGATCACATCATCTCAGGTGAGAGACATGCAGATGGAAGAGGCCCAAAGAGGATTGAGAGGAGAGAAGTTGCATGTTTTGTGGGACGGGCGCAATTGAAACCGAATGACACTTTCTCATGGAGTGCACATCATATGAAGACATTCAGGCTAAGTATGAAAGCATTTTGAAAGTGGACAACATGAACAGTCTATTTGAAGAGGATACGGTCAACCAAACTGCGGGTTTGCTGGTTAAGATTCATAAAAGAAGATCAGAGTTGGAAAAGATTATGGAAATCATTTAGGGTTGAGTGTTCCTTTGGTCCCTTGGGCTGGTGACCCTGGTGGACGTCATTAAAATCATTCATTCATAAGAGGAATTATCGTTCACATATTGTTTAAAAAAACAAAGGGAGAAGAATTAAAAATCAATATTTATAATCATTTAAAAAAACATGTTTATAGGCACATTGAGATCCCTGAATTTATACGAATTCAAAATCGCCTCTACGGCACATGAAAGCCAAATCTCAAACAGGAAAGTGAAAAGGATCGCCCAACGCAGCAGTAAAAAATTACCATATGACATTGCCGCTAGGGTTTGATTTATACGAGAGCATTTTAGCTACGGGTGTTAAGGTACAGAATTTTGTACAGTTGAAAGGAGACTATCACTACTTACAGTAGTAAAGAGAATTTCTTCTCTAATCTGAGCCGACCTGGCCAAAATCGCAGCCGGCGGATCTGTTGGAGAGTCGCAGAGCTTCAATACCATGGTACCGAGTAGTAATAAATGAGGATTCCTTATAATTACTCTTGTCCCGCCTGAAATTTGAATTTACATTTTTTTCTATCTATCGTAATGTGTATTGCCTCTGTCTTTATCAGATACATTGAAATCGTTTGCCATCAAGTAGAAAAGCTCTACATTGTCATCTGTGCAAGGAGGGAGGTTTTTGAAGAAGACATAAAATAGTTGGTAATTGATACAAACAACATGAACGGGGAACCGGTGCAGCAGGTTTGGTCGCGATTATTAATATTTTTTTTAATTCTGTTATGGTTTGTAGTTAGATGACTGGGGTAGTTTAGTGGATGCCCTTCCTACGAAATTTTGAATAGAAATTGCTCATTCCATTTCACTCGAAACTGGAAAACAATGCCGAGTTCATGTAGACTTCCCAAATCCGACATGCCGACCATTTTAACTAGAAAACGGATAATGTAGATGTTTTTAGTCTGCCCTCGTTGAAGAGGCAAGGCTTGGGAATGTAGAGAATTTCTAATCAAAATTAACTTTTAAGGTTCTACGATTCAGAAGGAAACTGGCGCTAGATTTCCTGTCAAAATTACCTATAGAAGCTCTGCCTTTGTGACGGAAACAGTAGCGCTATTAAACTGATATGGCTACCCCTGATTCACCTTCTTGTCTCAAACTTACAGGAAACTGTAGCTATAGCTTTGAGGTCCCATGATCTATTATGTTAACTGTAGTTACGAATACCTGAATGGCTTTTAACAGGCCGCACGATGGCGCTAAGAAAAAACAAGACGAAAATCAAAGATTTTCACAAGTTGTGTGGCAATTAAACAGCGCTCTGTGGGGTGCACCAATACACAGCAAAGTGATCTGGTATTTAGCCGAAGACACAAAAGTAAATGACAGATCCGGGGTTGGGAAGGGTCCAACCAAACATCAATGTATATGTTAATCCATGCTAATTGCAATGACATATGTAAAACAAATGATTTACAAAAACAAGATAGCAATAGCTCTAATCCAACCACAAGATCTAATGCTTTTTCTTGTCCGTTTTTAAGAAAAATGAAGGATAAGGTTAGAAATTGCACTAGCTACAACTTCCCATTTCCTTCATCATTTTACCCAATAATATTTGACATAACAACTAAGCAAAGACTAAAAACAAACATCTGAACAAGAGGCCATCTCTCCATAGTAGCATACGACAATGAACCAAACTGAAGAATCTTTAATCATCAGTAGTGATACTGGGATTCCCTTCTAATAATTGTTTCAGAGTAAAACAAGAAAATTTACGGATTTGCCAATAAACAAAGCTTCCAAAAAATATTGACCAAAGTTTTTGAATGAAATGTAACAAAATAAATGAATTTTCCAAAACATAGCTGTATCAATGGTAAATAATTTAATTCTATATTCTTAAATGGGTTTGAGCTTAAGAGGATAGTAACGAGGGTTATCATAGGATAATTGGGGGTTAATTCACAAGGAGACTTGGTAAATTTTAAATGTTAAAATTGGATAAAAGACATTTAACTGCGGTGCATCATACCCAATATTCAAAATTTTTGCAAGTTCCAAATTCTCTGTTCTACACCAGATCAATTTTGTCAAGAAAAAAAAGAAGACATTCTGCCTTCTCTCAATTAGGAAAGAGAGTATAATGACTAAGTACAAAGGATTACTGTTAAATTTGGATGCCTGAGTTAAAAGATAGAACACCCTGCCTTGGATTTCTTCCCACATTCATGCAGTCTCCTGCTGAATATAGAAAAGAAAACTTGTGGCGATGAGAGCCAAATATAAACCACTGCATCACATAGAGTCCTAATAGTCCAATGTGTTGGAGGTTTCCCCAAAATCTTTGAAGAAGCAGTTTGCACTACAGAGAAATCTTTCAGACAAACACTGATTGCCTTATTAGTTATTCTTCAACAACATGACAAAATGGCAAATGCATTTAAAGGATGGTAAATTCTTTTTTACTTAATTTGTTCTCTACTAAAAATTCCCATCCCTAAATTGGCTAGAAGGTCCACTATTATTTTCCACTCATCCCTTTGATGAGAATCTGACAATCCTCCTCCTTATTAGTATGGTCTATTATAAATAATATCTTGAAAAATAATATTTAGCTGCTAAATCTGACTGCACCTATTATGGATGTGTTTGATAGCAAGAGTTGAGCTACAGTTAAAGTTTTTGCGACAACAATTGCTGTACAATGCTAGTACTTTATATGATTTGTTAAGATGGATTATCTGCCTAACCTGCCTGGGTTTCTCATAGTTGTCCTATCAAATTTCAGTTTATCCATTCCTTTTTTGGGGATACAAATTAAGGTTTGGTCTAGAGATCTTAATTTCACAAACCCTATTATTAGAGTATAATTATAATTAAACTTGGTAATTATTGTGTTGCTTTGAATTGACCATGCTATAAATGAAAAATAATGACAGATTCTCGAGAACCAAGTGCTGACCATAGCAAAAGCGGTAGAGGAGAAGCTGGACGAGCAGATATCTTGTTTAGATCTAGACCGGTTGGACGAAGATGATCTGGAGCAGCTAAGAGAAAGAAGGCTACAGGAGATGAAGAAGATGGCTGCAAAGAGACAGCATTGGCTTTCTCTAGGTCACGGGGATTACCAAGAAATACCCTCAGAGAAAGAATTCTTTGCTGTAGCCAAGGCAAGTGAGCGTGTTGTTTGCCACTTCTACAGAGAGAACTGGCCATGCAAGGTGTCTGACTTCAACTTTTTCCCCTTCTCTTTTTTCTTTTGTAAATTCAAATTCAGATAATGGATGGGTACAAAGGGACATCTAATTAATATTGTTAAATGAATCTTCCAACTGTTCTATCGTTTCGTGGTTGTAGCTTGCCAAGTAGATATACTTGCATATGTAGTGTGAATATCTATATTTACAGTCTTATAGATGACAGTGGAGAAGTTTCTCAAGTATTTGTAGTTTTATATCTCTAGCTCTTTTGGGTGCATGGTTATTCCTCTCTTTATTGCATCAAGACCAGAAAACTTTAGTTGTTCACGAATACTTAATCTTATAGTAGGAACAGAGTCACAGCAACAAACAATTGACTAAACTTTTCATAAACCTTAATGGAAGCTGAAGGACTGTTTCCTTCAAGTTGATTGGGGCATCATCAATATTCACTGTCCATCTTGCCAGATTGGTAACCAGTAAAGCTTAAGTACCGTTCGTCCCCTTAAAAGGAATCATGCTGCTTGATATTTGCATTCAGTCTGATGCAGGAGTATCCAAGGTTTGTGCAATCCTGGACACCCAAACATATTATTCAAATGATTCTGATTTTTCTTTTCTGGTATTCTTCATGTGTGGCAGGCCTTGCTTGATGTTCCCATTCTTGTGTTGTACTTGTTCCGTCATGGTCTCACCTGTTGCTGGCGTGAGTCTAATCTTCTGTTGTGTGGAGGTGTAGATTTATAATAGCAGCCATTCTTCATTTTGGACTGTTTCATTCCTGAAATTGCACCCCCTTCATGATGATGATTGTTAGTGGCAGTGGTTACAAATTCTGAACATCGGTGATTAATAACAGTTACAAGTTAAGTGGGTGCTGGCAGTTGCCTGTCAGGTGCAGCCTCACCTTAAAAATAGATATTTCTGGATGGTGACTCATAATAGTCAGTAATGCTGGGCGGTTACCCTAAGGCCTAGTTTACTGCTTCTGTCATCCATTTGCTGCATACCTTTAATGTTAATACCTGAATGTAGCCATGCTTCCTGCTGGCGTTTTCACTCAGCTGAATTCTAATTGCTGGCAGTTACTGGACACCACCATTTATCTGGTGTGGACACTACGTATCAAATATAAACCTGGACCCTGGCAGTGGCGTTATAATTCATTGAAGGCTTTTTGGTTACATGTGGCTAAGTTGAGAAGATTTAAAAAACAGGTCTACAGGCCGCCTGTGTGCTAGGCTGAGTGTCAGATATGAATTTTTAGGCGAAATGCAGAAGATTTTTAGTTACCGAATATTCATTAAGGTCTGTTTCCAGGGCTGTGCCTGTAGCTTTAATTGTTTGATTTTGGACTTTCTGAGTGTTACTTGCTGGGTTATATGCCTGTGATTAGTATTGACTGATTAAAGAAATGGGTTCCATTGCTATTAAATTGTGAAGTATTTCTTTCAAAAGGAGGAATGTTGTTATAATGTGAAGTACAGGCTGCTCTTGCATGTTTACTGGGTGTGTGTAGCTGCTTGGGTTCACTTTGGACACCTGATTTCTTGACTGCATTACAGACTATTTTCTTGAAGTTATTTGGGTTTGAGCTTTAAGTAACATAAGTTCAAGTTTCCAATCATGGTCACTGAGAAATCTTCTAAACTGTACGTGTACGCCTTATAGAAGTTGTGGTTCAATCAAGTAGAGACTGGACAAGGATAACTCATAACAGTAATCTAGTCATACAAGAATCTTAGAACTTCCATATCTCTCATTTCATTATGAAACATTTTTTTTTTTATTGATCGGTTTAAATTAAGACTTTAAATCAATGTGCTGTGTGTGCCTTGAACCCTGTTTTGTAAGGCCTATCTTCTCTGCTAATCCTGAACTTCATGTTCATTGAATCAACAGATTCTATGGATGCACCCAAATGTTCCCAGCCACCAAAAAAAAATTGCCGCACTGGCATACCATGCCAATGTACCTGTACCCATACCGAACCTGGTTCGGCAACTTTGAATTTCTCTAATGACACAGATGATATGAGCATCCTTGATAAGGTACTGCTGATGGAAGCATTCCTTATGCCGTGTTTGTTCCCTGGTAATTGGTCTTTTTAGTTGAGACAGGATCCTTATGGTTGCTTGAGTGTTACTTGACTATGTTTTTTTCTTCCATTTCATTCTTGATGCCCCCTTTATATGTGCTTTGGCCGTGTGTCTTTCAACTTGATTGTTAGAGCAGGCGCACAAGTATTTACTTCACTCCAAAGGCCTGTAGCTCTTTTTTTGAGTCATCTCTTACCACCTCTCTTGCCTTGCTCTAGATGCTTTGTCATAGTTTAGCTTGACGATTCCTGGGGGAAGGATTTGCCACTGTAATTCCCCTTTTAAAGTACCTCAACCAATCCCTTCTTCAGGGGAAGCAATGGTTTGAATTCCCCACTTCCTGAAGACAGCTTATTCCTGCCAAGCAATCTATTCATGTTTTTCATTTTAATGATTTCCACAAAGATTTAAATTAAGTTTTATCTAATCTTACCATACACCAAATCTGAAGGTTCAAGGCTGTTCCTAAATGTGTTTCCATTTCTTACAATCCAAGATTTCCAATTTCTATTTTGGTCTCTGAAAGAGCTGAAGTTGGAGTTTGCCAGTTAAATCCATAAGGTTCCATAAGCTTTTCGAAACTGGCTAGTCCCCATCAAGGTTATCAATGATATTTTCTTCTTCAAGCCCCTTGTAACCTGTCTGTGCTTAGGACTCTTTCTAAAGGCTATCCAACTGAAAGTTGTATCCTGTTGTGAGGTTTTCACACCATTGCCCTATTAAATGGGGACCTCCTCTTTTTGCTTCCTGTTGATAGGTTTGGTTGGTTAGGTGTAGGTTGGTAGTAGTTCAAGGCAAAGTTTGGATTAGCTGTGGTCGGTCCTCAAGAGAAGGGAGCAAAGTATGTAGGCTTGTTAATTTTAAAATCAGTCTAATAGCTTGCTCAATCAGGTCGGTAATTCCAATTTCCTTGGTTATATGTTCAGCCCAATAGGCTATAAATCTCGGAAATCCAATGGTGGCCATAAGGATTTTGATTTGCCATTAATGAATTCTGCCCCATAAGGCCTTACCTCCGAAATCATCCTAGGACAAGCTGCCCAATAGCCTTCAACCCTCCAAATTGGCTAAGGCATGGTATGATCTCACCTTATGAATCATATCTGCCCAATTAGACTGTGAACTCTGGATGCTTATGATCTGCCCGATAGTAGGGGCTATCAAATTTGAAGTGGATGTGATAAGGCTTGATCAATAATGCCTTGGTTTTTAAATACAAGTTCAGACTTTGCCCAATATATGACAAATTTCCGAAAGTCCAATGATTTTGCCCAATAAGGGGTGAAAATCTGAATGCTTAATCTTTCAAAGTTCAAAGCAATAAAGATGGGGCTACTTTCGCCCAATAAAGATGGGCTACTTTCGCCCAATGAAGATGGGACTATTTTAGCCAAATGGTGATGGAACCTCCGAAGGCATGATGCACCCAATAGAGCTCAAACGATTCTAGTATTGGCCCTATAACAACAATGAAGTGAAAATTTTAATCTCAACAAGGTCGGCTGATGATAAGAGGTGACATTAAATGATGCCACAAATTCAATATGAATGGCCAAGAATTCAATATGGGGCCTCATTTCCAATCAAAGGCCATAGATTTAATCTTCAAAGGCCGTGGATTTAATAAAGAGCCACGACTTTATACAGCCTTGAAATGAATGGCAATGGCCATAAATTAAATTTAAATGGAGCTCGAATTCAATTTAAGAGGCCACGAATTTAATATTGATAAGGTTTGAATTCAATTGCAAATACCATTGATTTAATCTTATGGAGTTCGAATTCAATTTTAGAGGGCCACCGATTTAATTTTATGAAGCTTGAAATCATTATGGAACGCCATTTATTTAATCCCAATGGCCACGAAATAAATTAAAGAGCATGAATTTACTGATAAAAGGCCAGGTCGGCCAGGCAGAGAGACATGTCTTTAAGTGGATTAAAGCCTATAAATGGAAGGATGAAATCCTTCAACACACCATTTAAAAATTCATCCATATGTAGAGCATATTGAGCTTAATTGGCAGCGAATGTTTTGAGTAGCAGCTGGACTTTTTGCAACAGCGAATTGCAAATTGGAAATACAAATGAAGAAATGATGCCATTTGAAATCTGAAGATTGAATTCAAAGACTTTTCAAAGACCAACTAAAATTCTGATTTGATAAGATATCAAGAACTTCAAGACAACTTAATTCAGTTTCAGAATTTTAGTCTGAAACTTGTTTACCCGCTGGGGTAACCTAGTTTACTGATCCATAGATGTTATACAGGGAATGCAAATGACATAAGATAGATCAGAGAATAGCAAAGCTTTCATTAATCATTCGTAACTTGCGTACATCCACAATAGTCACTATATATTATCTCTACGAAGAGAAAGTACATTGCTTATATAAAACCCGAAGGGGTGTGACCAAATGTCACCACCGATTCCCAACTGCCGTTCGGTAGTAACTAAGTACCGTCGGGATACACATAATATAACTAACACAACATAAAGTAAGTACTACGGCTAACATCATCCCCCCTAAAGAAAAGTCGTCTCCGGATGACAACAAAATGTCCGGACAGAAACAAAATAGGATTGATGAACCACTACATAAGAATTAGGACAGAGAAGAAGAGGGGGGTAGAGGCAGCGTGCTGATCTGATGGAAGAACAGGCGCTATAGTGGAAGACCCCAATTGAGCTCCCAGCTCATACACCTGTGCAGTTCGGGTCTTCAGGTGCTCTTCAGCTAGCATCTGGATATCCAAAGCGGACTTAATCATCAAAGCAGCTTCTCGAAGTTCGGTTTCCTTGGCTTGATTCTCCGCCTTTGCCTTGGCGAGGGTAGTCTCAAGCGCCAGCTTCTCTGTGTTGGCGGCTGCCAACTGTTGCTCCCATGCCATTGTCTCCCTAACTAGGCTCTCTGTCAGAGCGTCCCGTGTTGCCTGCAGAGCTGACAACTCCTGGGTACGTTGGAGTAAGTCTCTCTCTACTGCCTCTAGCTTGGTGCCTAGCTCCTCCCGAGCTCTCTAGGTGGCCACCAAGGCAGTGTCATGGCCCGACGAGACATACTCAGAGCGCCTCAGCGCATAGTACCTGTCCCGAAATGTCTTCTCAAGCTCAGGAGTTCAGAAGGCTTAGGAGTTGCTTCCCGCCCACTATCAATATCCTCTGGGCTGGATGCTACCACCGCTTTCCAACGACGCTTCTGTCCGCTGACTGTGCCACTTGTATCCATATATTGTCAGTAAAATATTGGAGGGGCTCCTGCTGACAGCTTCCCTTGTGGCTTGAGTTCCAATTGGGCTACAGGAATCTGTCGTAGTGCGACCTCAAGAAATAATCCTATGGCGTAGTGGGGCATGTAAAAAGTCCTGTGCTCTAGTGCCATAAACTCCAACATTCTGTATGTGAGCACTGACGCCCAATCATAGACTACACATTCCTTATCCCCTACATGTAAACAATCTGTGGTAGGGCAATATGAGACGCTCTACTCGACCCTATCAACCTGCTTTTGATCGCGTCAAGGATACAATGCCAAGGGCCTTCTGCCACGAACTCACTCTTTTCAGAGGCCTCTACCTCTGGTTGCTTTGACAATGGAGTCTAACTCCTTTGGTGTGAGTTGACGACAAACCCGCTTGATCCAAGATTCCTTGCGTTCTGTTGGCATTTTTTGTGTCTTGGTCTCCACCTTTTGCCCTGTGGGTCCTGGTATGCCAAAAACGCGTGTGAAGTTCTCCGCTCGATAGGAAATGGTGATCAAGTGTTTCTGATACTCAAAGGTGCTCGTCCTCGTTCACTTGTTGAAGCTCTGTATCATGACCCTCAAGGTGGGTTAAAAGTTACGCACCGGAAATAGGGGCATTTGAATAGCCCAATGGACACCGGCTCGCTGCAAGTAATCTTTCGTCTCATCGTCCTCAGTGGTTTCTTTCCACAATTTTCGGCATTCGAGGCCATTGAGACCTTCAAATGCTACAGTCTGAAAAGTGATGGCTTCTTTTTCCTCCTGCTTCTGCGCTGATTTTAACTTCTTCTTGCTACTGGCAGCCGCATTGGTGTGCCCTCCTTGCAACTTTAATTCCAGAAGATAATACCTTGACCATCCTGTCCATGCCGTCTGATCCTGCTGAACTTCCTGCCTGTAATTGAGCTTGCCAACGTCACTTGCTTGCGGATTGCATCCTTAACTGTTTTCTTTGGTTCTCTTTTATAATTCCAAGAAACGGTTATAACTGCCCAAGTTTGGATGCTCACCACCATACGGCTACTTGCTCTATGCAGTGGTGTGAAGATTATCTGCTCTGTCTAACGCCATATGGTTTCACCCCGAATCACCGTATGCGGATGTGAATCACCGTGTGTTGATATTAATCACCGTATGCTGATATTCACTCCTTCGCGCGAGCTGTTTACTCGTCCCTTTTCCGTTTATATTGCACTAGGTTGGGCTCACCGTTTTAGTAATCGCGGTGGAATCCACCGTTACGGTCCACCTTAGTGGTTCTTCCGTCGGGTGGTGGCCACCGTACGAGACTCTGTTTTTTTTTTTTTTTTAAATTTAAAATATCCTTGTTAAATCAGCGAAGCATTTCTGGGTGATCCTGGCCTCCTGGCCTTGTGTGGTAGACTTTTAGCTTCGAGCTGTTGACGACATCCGAGATCTCTCTCCCATCAAGCGTCCATAACTTCACCCCTCCATTTGCTACAACTTCCCGAACTTTATATGGACCTAGCCATTTAACTTTGAATTTTCTAGGTTTAATTTCGTTTCGCCCATTAAACTTCAATACCAACTGGCCGGGTGTAAACTGCATCTGACGAAGGTGTTTGTTGTGCCAGATTTTCCTTTGTTGCTGTGCTATGTCGGTTGCCCACTGGGCCATGGCTCTTTTCTTGTCGAGCCTATTCAAGGCATAAAGTCTCTCCCTCAGACTCTCCATATTGCCTAGTTTATTATCAATGGCTATCTGCAGGCTAGGAACCATGAATTCCGCAGGTACCACTGCCTCCTGTCCGTACATAAGATGGAAGGGTGTCTGCCCAGTGGTCACTTTGTATGAAGTACGGTAGGCCCATAACACCGACGGTGACCTTTCCTCCCAGTCCTCACCTTCAACTCCACAAGACTTATAGATAACTCCCACCAAGATCTTATTAGTTGCCTCGGCTTGGCCGTTTGCTCGAGGATCATATGGACTCGACAGCGTATGAATTTTTTTGAATTCGGTGATTAGAAGCTTAATGATGTGATTGACAAACTGCCCACCTTTGTCGCTCGTCAATTGAATTGGGATGCCATACCTTGTTATTATTTGCTCGTAGATGAACTTTGCAGTGCTTAGTGCTGAATTATCTGTTAATGCACGCGCTTCTACCCATTTTGTTAAGTATTCAATGGCCACCACAATATAGTAACATCGTCGAGTACGACTCGCCTTTAGAGGTCCAACGAAGTCCAACCCCCATCTTTTGAAAAGCTCCTGCGCATGAGAAGGATTGAGGGGCATAAAATCCCGTTTGAGGGGTTTCCCTACGCGCTGACAAGGATCACATCTACCACCCATTCTCTAGCATCATTGTACAATGTTGGCCACCATAAGCCAGCTAAGAGCACCTTCCTTGCTGTCGTATCGGGACCCATGTGTCCTTTGGCTGGTCCTTCGTGGGCTTCCCTTAGCACACTTGGTACTTCCTCCTCCATCATGCATTGCTTGAGTACTTGATCTGGGCCCATCTTATACAACAATCCATTGATTAGTTGGAAGGTCCTGCTTCTAAGGACTAACTTCCTTTGTTCTCTTGGAAGCATGTCCGGAGGAAACCAAGCTGTGGACAAATACTCCCCTATACTTGTATACCACGTAGGGAGTACGACAATATGGAATAGATGTGCGTCTGGAAAGTCGTCCTTTACTCCCACAGGTGGCTCGCCAGACTTGATTCGTGACAATTGGTCGGCGATCACGTGGCTATGTCCTGGCCGTACAACAATCTTGAATGTGGACTCCTGAAGTAAGAGGAGCCATCGGCTCACCCTTTCTTGAATAATAGGTTTGTTGACCAAGTACATGAGAGCTTGGTGGTCCACATAAAAGGTGAATGGTGTGGCTAGTAAATAGTGCCTGAATTTCTGAACCAAATAGACCATTCCCAAGGCCTCCCTTGTCATGGTGCTGTAATTCTTCTCAGCATTGGACAACAATCTGCTTGCGAAGTATATAGGGTGATCTAGTCCGTGCCCTCCTTCCTGAGCCAAGGTGGCTCCGATGGCATAATTTGATGCGTCCACGTGCACATGAAATTCTTTGTCCCAATTAGGTGATGGGAGGGCAGAGGCATACGATAATAAAAAGACGGAACACACGGAACACAATGTGCTGCGACACAATAAAATTAATTATATTTCATTGACTTTTTATACACAAATGAATACATAGCACTCCCTTTTATAGAAAGTTTATAATAATCTAGAAACATCTAACATTAGCCGACAATACATAGTTCTGGAAAATACATAGTTCTGGAAACTACTACAGCCGACATAGCCAAAATACCTAAACCTAAACCTAAAATTCTAGAGACATCTAATGACGAATATGATAAAATAAACCTCAGGAGTAGAAATTAATATTTCTAACACTCCCCCCTAATTTCTACTATCAACTATTACAAACTTCATTAATATTTACAACTCTCAGAGCCTCCTTCAAAATTTCAAACTGTACTTGTGGTAAGGCTTTGGTGAAAATCTCTGCAAGTTGCTCCTCTGATCTGCAATGCTGTAGATAAATTTCTTTGTTATTGACCAGCTCTCTAATGAAGTGATACCTTGTGTCAGTGTGTTTTGTCCTCTTGTGAAATACATGATTCTTTGAAAGTGCAATAGCAGACTTGTTATCACAATAGATTGTAGTGGGTCCATCATGAGCTTGCATTAAATCCTTCAAAATCCTTCGCATCCATATTGCTTGACATGCTGCTGTTGTTCCTGCTACATACTCTGCTTCAGCTGATGAGATTGTCACTACAGGTTGCTTCTTTG
>MU225026.1:1973257-2003140 GCA_018584345.1 Thuja plicata | reverse complement strand
ACAGGCTCAACATAACCATTTAAAATTATATCTGATAACTCATAAGAATCAAATATAAGCTTCATTCTGAAAGCCCAATCATCATAATTCTTTCCAGAAAACATTGGAATTGAAGGCTGAAAACTTCTTGAAGCCATTCTTGATAAAAATCTATAAAGAAATACACAAATCTACCAAACCCTAAATAGGGTAACAAAATACTTACAGATCTCAACAACGCCCTCACAACAAAGGCATTCACGGAATTTTTTTTATCCCCTTCTCTGCTACAATCCTCCGTACGCACAATCCTTCAAACTCTGCTTCTCAACCAAGCTCTGATACCAATTTGATGGGAGGGCAGAGGCATACGATAATAAAAAGACGGAACACACAGAACACAATGTGCTGCGGCACAATAAAATTTTATACACAAATGAATACATAGCACTCCCTTTTATAGAAAGTTTATAATAATCTAGAAACATCTAACATTAGTCGACAATACATAGTTCTAGAAAATACATAGTTATGGAAACTACTACAGTCGACATAGCCAAAATACCTAAACCTAAACCTAAAATTCTAGAGACATCTAATGACGAATATGATAAAATAAGCCTTAGGAGTAGAAATTAATATTTCTAACATTAGGGAGTGTAAGAATCAGAGCACCCAACAATCTTGTTTTCAAATTTTTGAAGGCTTCCTCCTGCTCCTTCCAAGCGTACGGCTCCCCCTTCCTCGTGAGCCTATCCATCGGATATGAAATTTGTGCAAAGTTCTTAATGAATCGGCAGTAGTATCCGATATGGCCGAGAAAAGATTTGACGCCCATCACATCCGTAGGTGCCTCCATCTCGACTATTACCTGTACCTTGTCTGGGTCTGTTTTTAATCCCTCCTTACATACAATGTGCCCGAGCAACTTCCCTTGGGGCACCATAAACCGACACTTCTTTGGGTTAAGTGTCAGACGGGCTCGCCGACACCACTCCATGCACTCCCCTAAAGCTGCAATGTGTTTGTCCTGCCTGCTGAATATAGACCAATCATCCAAAAATGCTTTAAAGTTCCCAGTCGACATCTTGTCAAAGATATGTGAGATAATCCGCTGGAAGGTCGCTGACGCATTGCAGAGGCCGAAGGGCATTCAGTTGTATGCATATACACCATCCTCCACTACAAAGGTTGTTTTCAATTTATCTTCCTCCGCAATGGATATCTGGTTATATCCGGGGAACCCATCCATGAATGAATAGATCTCATGACTGGCTACTTCCTCCAATATGCTATCAGTGAACGGAATGGGGAATGGGTCCTTAATTGTCACTGCATTGAGGCATTGAAAATCTACACAAATGCGGATCTGATTGGCTTCCTTCTTTAAAGAGATTACAATGGGGGAGACCCACTCACTTGTGTCAACCCGAAAGATAATTCCAACTTCCAACATCCGTTCAATTTCAGTCTCCACCCTTGCAGCATAATTCTTGTTCATTTTGTACGGTCTCTTCCGCACAGGTTGGGCTCCTGGAACCAAGGGGATCCGGTGCACGCATAGCTCTGGAGGTACACCCTTCAGATCCTTGTAAGTCCAAGCAAACACATCTTTGTATTCTGTGAAGATCTTATATGCTGCTGTCTTTAATACTGGGTTCTTGTCGTCTCCCATCAGGATGATTTTTGGGTTTTTCTCATCTCCCAAGTTTATCGTTCAACTTCGCTTCTTTGTATCGGATCGATTCATCCTTGGGAAACTCATGTGCAAGACTCTCCTTTACTCGAGCTTCTCCTTCTTTGTATTCTTTGTATTCTGGGGGAAACTGGTTGGGATCTTCCTCGACTTGTAGCATATTACAAGATGGAGGGAATAGTTCGTAGTCACTCATTTGCCAATGAAATAGGCCATCCATAGAGTCTGTATCATCCTCCAATTCTAGTATGCCTTCATCGTTGGGCTCCATACTTTCTTTCCCTTCATCTGCTCCATTGTCGGATTCGGAGTCTGAGGAGGATGCCATTTCCTCTCCTACCATCTGCGTTCTAAGGTCCACCACAAATTTTCTTCCCCCCTTCTCGAAGGATAAAGTGTTTTTCTTCCAGTTATGATTTGCTCTCCCAACCACCAGCCACCCTCTCCCTAGGATGGCGTCGTACCCTTTACGCCTCATGGGAATCACTACGAAGTCCAAGGTAAACGACTGTGTCCCAATGGTTACTTGTTGTGCCATCAAGGTACCTAGAGGTTTGATGCCATGTTGATCAACCCCCAATAAGTTGAAGGTAGGTGGCCACAGCATCAGTTTTCCCAGATTCTTCCAAGTGTCCTTGGGTAGAACATGAGCCACCATCGACAATTGTGTTAGTGAGAATGGTACCCAAGATACCCATCTCCACTACTGCAAGGTTTCGCCCACTGTTTATAGCTAGTGTCATTGGGTCTGCTACGGAACCCTCAGGAACCTCCGTCCATTCCAATGTACTGGTTGGAATGGGTTGACTGTTAAACAAGGCTATTTTTAGATGCGGCATCGTTTCCAGTAGGTCCTTGACTTTCACCGGTATCTCTATTTGCATCATCTGCCTCAGGATGTTTTGTTTTGCTATGGCTCGAGTATATGTGCCGGAGGTATCCTTTAGGTCCCTTCGGGCTTGCAATTCCTTCTCAATCTCAGCCTTCGCCTCGAGTGCTCTTTCTTTCTCCGTACGAGGTCAGGATAAGTGGCCTTCTTTGTTTGCGCTCATGTAATTGCCAGAATGTCTTCCTTTGTATCTCTGCTCTCCATATCAATGTAGTTGCAACCAGGCTTCAGGCAGTTGGCTTCCTCGTGGTGCCCCGGTCCACACCACCTACACAGTTTCTGTGGAGTCACCTCTTTCTGGCAATCTCTGGCAAAGTGTCCCCACTGGTTGCAGTTTCTGCATTGTATCATTGGTCTTCCCTTCGCATCATATTGGATCCGAGGGCAGTTGTTATTATTGTTATTTCCTCCGCCTCCCCGTCGGTTATTTCTGTAGCCGCCGGATGATGCAGTATTTTGTTGACCGCCGGTTCCAGATGTGGAAGATTGCTCTTGTGTGAACAACACTTGTTGGTTCCTGGCCCTCAGTTTATAGGGGCATTCTTTGGTGGAATGTCCTGCAATCTGGCAGATGTCACAAAAGGACTTCTTCGGGCAAGAACCTTAATTGACAATTGGGAGAATGTGGGGATTAAGGTGTCTCAATATTAGATTCTCAACATTGAAAAATGTTTGATTATTTTATTTTTCATTTCATAAGTGTTAACTTACTATGTTGTAATATCACTTTGTGGGACCTGATTGTGAGTTGGCTTCCTACATGTGTGGTGAGGAGCATGAAAACGTACCACTTGTCACCTAGGCACTTATCTTGGGCAAAGGGATTTGTAAAATTCCTAGGTGGTGTCTTTGTGACATGCGCCCTATTATTTTTGAGTTGACATTGGCAAGCTGGAAATATTGCCATGTCAGGACTAAAGAGTCATGAGGAGTTAATACTTGATAGATGGTATTTATTGTTGAGTTCTTTTGAGCAGGTATCTATGTGCATGGGATACTCCTAATTATGACTTTGGCAGTTTCTATGTAGTGGGTGTTGTGCATATGGAAAGATGGCCTTTAAGGAAGAGATGGGTGTTAGTGCTTTGGAAATTACTATTTGCAATGTGTCATGCTAATGACAACTTGCTGTTTTGGACATCACTTGATAGTTGACTACCTAGGTGTGGGAGTTGTTTTTGGAAACCACGGGCGCATACCTTTCATATGTGAGCTCTATAAATATGTTGGTGCCATATTTGTTGTTTTAATTTTATGAGACACTTTGTTTATTATCTGAGAAGTTGTTATGTTGCTGAAATTGCTCCAGAATTCTCTGGTGTTGTATCTACTCCTGAAGAGTGTTGACTCTGTATATTGTTTTGTAACTTTGCTTTAATAGAATTGAGGTTTGTGTTTTGGAGTGTGGGTTTTTTCCTGTAAGGGATTTCCCATGTAAATCTGGTGTTATGGTTTTGTTTGTTTTAATTTGAAACTTATGTGCATCTAATTTGTATCTGTTTAAGGGTTTGTAAGATTTTTTTGCATTCACTCTCCTATTTGATTAGCGTTGGATGCATTATTCCACACCCAGTTTCCTTTCATGTAGGAGATATATAGGAGATGCAAAGAGACTTCATCTGAACTCTCCAAATCTTAAATGTCTCCATATAGGTTTCTGAGATAGTCATGTGTTTCTGGTATGGGAGACAAATATGAAAGATTAGGGTACAAGTCTCCTAGTAACTATGCTGAATATGGAGCTTTATGGAACTTTATTATGATAAAAAATTATAATTAAAAAACTTGGTGAGTAGCTTGCCAAGTAACTCACTCGAAACTCACGAGTTCTGGTGAGTTTGTGCAGAAATCTCGCATGCCAGCAGACAAAAAGAGGCAGCAGGGAGAATACGCAAAACCTTTGTTTTGTGCCATTTTCTCATTTGTGTTATTGTTTCTTTTACTATTTGATAACATTGCATCGATTTATCAATGGTTGGTTAAAAGTGATAAAATCATGGTAGCATTCTATTTACATGACATTGACACGACATTTTAAATGTATAAATGGAGTTCAATTACTTGGGTTTAAATTGGGAAAAACTTGGGAATTTAAAAACAAAGTACAATTTATAGAAACAGTAATTTTGTCCCTTCATATGAAATATAGCATATATAAAGAAAAATAGAGATTATACGTTATAAACATGCTAGTTGTTAAACATTGTATAGGATTTCTAAAGATCTATTTTACTTTCTCCTGAGAGGGTTTATGTTAAATACAAATGGCTGTCCTTGAGATAGTGGGTTGTTCCATCATGAAGCATTATCCAATATTTAAGTGGCAGCACTGTTCTCTTTTCAACTTAAACACTCATTTGGGTATAGACTAAAGAAAGACCTCATTGTGGTTTAAAATTTAACTTTGAAAAGAAGTCCGTGTAAAGTAAAAGAAAATTCAAATAATCTAACCCCGACCTTCAACCAAAAATCTTCATCCCCCCCTTGCTTGAGTTAAAAAGATATATATAATAAAATCAAAACCGCTTCTTGAAAAGCTGGGGAAATGGCACCATAAATGCAGCAGGTCTTGAATACTCTGGATTAATTTTGGGTTTTTCGAGTATAATGCTACCGTGAATAAACATATGAAAAATGGCACGTGTCATGATGATCTTAAAGGCCTTAGTATGGGTTTATTGGTGGGGGCTCTGCCCCTCATTTCTACCCTATCTAAATGTCATCTTCCTTTATGTGCCACATTGTTGTTGTTGTACACTTTCACATAGAAGTGCTTGAGATGGTTTTTATTCGAGTCAATTAATGTTATGGTCTTGATAACTAGCTCCCAGTACTCCAAGTTGTTTTCCATATAAGGGCATCTCCATATTTTTAGCAAAAATTACTACGTTAGTGGGTCCCTCCCTTAGACCCCTTGAGTCTCGGTTTGGTTTGAACCGGGTCCAGGGCCACATTTGATTTGCAAGGGATTCAAATAGGGTCCTTCATTCTCCCTGTGGATTCACACGGGATGATACCCAACAAATTTCTGATGAATTTCCTCCAACTGCAACAAATTTGTGACAAATTTCATAGTGTTTTCCTATTCACTAGGCGTGTTTCGTCGAAGAAAAATTTCGCTCTTAGAAATGCTCAAACCATGCCCAAAGATGGTGATGTAGCTAGATAGTCTCCGGGGGGTAGTTTCTGGAGTTGTAACCAAGAGGGCTTGAAGAATCTCCATGAATTTTTACTATCATAGTTATGTTAGATGTATGTTATTTCATTTTTAAAATTAACTATATTTTTTAATATCTATCATATATTAATAGGGCTGCAAGCGCAGAAAAACTAAGTCTCACACTTGAATGGTCCAAGTGTAGAAAAACCAAGTCTCCCACCTGAAAGGTCCTCATAATACATTTTTTGTTGGTTTTGTGCCTGTAAGATATTGTCTTTTAATGCTTTGAGAATGTCTTGGTAACTCTTATATGGTTTCTTTTGCCCGGGGAATCTTGCTATCATCAAAAGCTAAGTCTATAAATGACAAAGCGTAATATCCATACAATGCCTTAAACGAAGACATCCCAATAGTCATATGATAGGTAGTATTGCAACAATACTCACCTAAATGCAACCATTTGACCCAAGCATGTTGCTGCCCTGAAACATAGTTTCTGAGGTAGCCTTCGACCCATTTTCACAATTTCAGTCTGCCCATCCGTTTGATTATGGTAACTGGTACTGGGTGACAACTCTCTCCCTACGAACCGAAACAACTCCTGCCAGAGCATGTTGATAAACCTGCTGTCCCTGTCACTGACAATGGTCTTAGGAAGATTGTGTAATCTGAACACTTCTCGAAAAAAATAGATCAGCAACCTGTGAGGCTAAGTAATCTGTAGCAATGGCAAAGAAATGGGAATATTTAGTCAACATGTCCACCACCACAAATATATAATATTTTCTTTGTACTTCCGGAAGTCCTGTGATGAAATCCATTGATATACCTTCCCATTTTCGTTCCGGAATGGGTAGTGGTTGCAGAAGGCCTGCAGGAAAGGTGTGTTTTGATTTGTTTTGTTGGCATATCAAACATTCATGAACATGTTGCAGCACATCGTCCTTAAGTCCCTTCTAGGAAAATCTCTCCCTATCCTACCTATAGGGTTTGAAGAAGCCTAAATGTCCAGCAAGAGGAGTGTCATGTAATGTCCTCATAATATTGTGCTTTAACTCAGACTCAGGCACCGGGAAGATTCCATTTTTGTAATATATCACATCCTCTATCACAAAATATCTTTCATCTTGTATTCTTCCATCCACTAGATCACAAACATAGGAGTTCTTAGAATATTCGGACAACAATTCAGATTTCCAATCAGCTAAAATCTTTGTGAGTGAGCAAAGAGTAGTCTCCTAGAAAGAGCATCGGCAACCACATTCCTTTTCCCTTTGATATATTCTACATCAAAGTCATACACTTGGGTTTTTCTTACCCACTTCTGTTGATGTTCATTGAGATCCTTTTGATCCAAGAAGTACTTCAGACTACTATGATCAGTTCTAGTAGTAACTTGATAGCCAACATCTCTTTGTCATAAGTGGAATACAGTTTCTCTGGATCTCTGAGCTTCCTGCTCTCAAACGCAATGGGATGCCTATCCTGCATTAATACTTCTCCAATCCCCTGTCCGAAATCATCACATTCCACCATAAAAGGTTTTGTGAAATCAGGAAGTGCTAATACTGGACATGTGCTCATGATGTCCTTGAGCTTATCAAATGTACCCTGTGCCTCTGGTGACCACTGGAAAGCCCCTTTCTTGGTAAGATTGGTCAATGGAGAAGCTAACTCGGAAAAACTTTGTACAAACCTTCGGTAATAACAACATAAACCCAAGAAGCCTCTCAAATCAGATTTGTTCTTGGGGGGCGGCCAATCCATGATTGCCTTTATTTTCTTGTGATGAACTTTTACCCCTTCAGTTCCAATCACATGTCCCAAGTAAAGAATCTCAGACATTCCGAATTCACACTTTTGTGGCATTTGCAAACAAAGACTGCTTCTCCATGATACTTAAAACAATATCTAAGTGCTGTAAATGTTCATCTCAAGTTCAACTGTAGATTAGTATATCATCAATGAATACTAAGACAAATTTCCTCAACTGTTCATGAAAGATATGATTCATGCAAGATTGAAAAGTTGCTGGTGTGTTTGTTAGTCCAAAGGGCATAATAAGGAATTCAAAGTGTCCATAGTGACAACACAATGCTGTTTTCTGAATGTCTTCTTCCTTCACACTTATCCGATGATATCCATCCTAAGTCAATCCTAGAAAATAAAACTGAACCATGTAGCTTATCCAGAATTTCATCTATCCTGGGTATGGGATATCTATTCTTTATAATCCTTTTATTCAGTGCCCTGTAATCAATACACATCCGTTATGTGCCATCTTTCTTCTCGACCAACATTACAGAAGAAGCAAAAGGGCTGGAGCTTGGGCGTATATGTCCCATTTTTAGCATTTCTTTGATTGCTTTTTCAATTTCCTCTTTGAAATGACAAGGATGCCTATAAGGTTTTGTGATAACTGGTTTTGAACCTTCTTCTAACTCAATCACATGTTCAAACCCTCTATCAGGTGGGTGCCCAGGAGGAATATCCCCAAACATTGCACCATGTTTATCTAACGTTGATTGGATATCAACATGGTAAGAGGGTTCATTATATGTGGTAGACTTATTGGAAACAAAGCAATGGGCTGCCCATTCTACATCATTATGTCTGAAGAAGGCTTCCATTCTTCTAGCTGAAACTACCCTTGGGCCACTGTCTTCCATAGCTTTTAGTATTGTTTTCTTACCCTCAATCATAAACTCCAGCTGCATTTGCTTGAAGTCCTGAACATGCCACTGAAGTCCCAAAACGACATCAAGATTGCTGAGACCAAGAACATAGAAATCACTTGTCAATGTGGAATCTCCCATTTGAATTTTCAGCTATGGTATAGCACGGTTACAATTAAGGGGAAAACTATCTGCAACAATGACATTAAATCCAGGAAACTCTTCTGCCTGGTGTCCACGTCTATTGACTAGACCCTCATCAAT
This sequence comes from Thuja plicata, assembly GCA_018584345.1. NCBI lineage: Eukaryota > Viridiplantae > Streptophyta > Pinopsida > Cupressales > Cupressaceae > Thuja > Thuja plicata. Next base: position 1,994,477 of record MU225026.1, on the reverse strand, counting down.
GAAATTATGTGCAGCACCGCTGTCCACTATGACTAAACATACCATTAGCTGCCCCGTAAGAACTCCTTTCAGGTGGAAAGGTCTACCTCGAGGAATTCCAGATAAAGTGGCAATGTGCGGGTTCTCTCTAATAGTAGTGTCTTCCAGTTCTATCTGTTGAGGCTGATTTTCCTGAGTGTCCTCTTCCTCAACGTTGTCTTGGCTCATCCCGATCCTCCTTTTCTGAATGTACTTCAATCAAGTGTAGCTTGCCTTTTTCAAGGCAGCGATGTCTTGGTTCCCATGGTTCTTTACATGAGAAGCACAATTTCTTCCTTGTAAGTTCATTTCATGTCTCTTGATAAGAATTTGAAGGTATATTTCTTGGCTGATTGAAACTTGTGTTTCTTTGCTGATTTGGCCCCTTTTATCAGATTTCTATGGGCTGAAATCTTTCTTCTGAGGTTGATAGGGTGCTGTAATTTTTAAATCCATTGCTAGTCCAATAGCATCATCTAAAAATCTGGGTCTATGAGCTTTAACCAATCCTTTAAATTTGTCACTTAGACCTTCATCAAATAGCATCGTGACTCTTTTCCGAGGCATATTAGGAACCATCACCGATTTTTTTGGAATTCACTGATGTATGGTTCAAACTGTCCTACTTGTTTCAATTGAGCTAATTCCCTGTAATAGACCTCTATGTCCTTCCGGTCAAAACGTGTAATCAACCTATAGACAAATTCTTCGTAAGATTGAACCATAGTATGATCTTGGGAAATGAGACCATGGTGCCACCAGTCATTTGCTACCCCTTCCAAATGCATGGTAGCGAGCTGTATTGCCCTTTCCTCTTCCATGGGTTTGAGAGCCAAGAAAGTATCCAACTTCTGAACTCATGATTTTGCTGATAATTCTCCAGTTCCATCAAACCTTAGAATATTTATTTTATTCAAGACATCTTTGTACTACATTGGTTGGAAGCCCTGTCTAACTGGCCCTCTAGGCCTCCTGTCTTGCCCTTCCAGACCGTTCCTAGCTTTGTCCTTACGCTAGTTCATGAACGGATTTAAATTCATCAACTGTCTTACATGAGCCGGAAGTTCCATATAGTCATCTCGAGCCACCATGATACCATCGGTGGTGTGCGTCTCTTCTACCTCAACTTCAGGAATTGGTTCTCTTTCAACTGGACGAAGTAAAAAAGTCGGACGCAATGGTTAATCAAACCTTGTATCTTCTGTTCTCACAACGTTAGAGGCTGCTATGTCTTGGTTTTCATGTCCGGCCTCACTTCTGTTGTGTCGACTACTGGACCTTCCCGACCTCGAATTTCCAACTCTCATTTGTCCCATAGCTGTGATCATGTGATCCTGGAATCGTTGCATCATTCGTTGTTGTTGTTGAGCAAAAACTGTTAGAAAATCATTTTGTTGATTATTTAATTCCCTTTGTGGTCTGCCATCTCTTCTTTCACCCATTTCAGCTTCAGCTGGGTTAATTTCAACGTCCTCTTGTTGCCCTGACCTACTTCTTGTGTTATATCTGTGCGGTTCCAACCCTTTGGGATACATAACCAATTTATATTGGCATACATTTGATTAGGAACCAAAAAGCAAAACATATTGTGACATGCAACGAACAATCCTTTCCATGCACGAAAAAAACAAACCTGCAACTAAAATACCCAGCTGGCAGGGTTTGTAGCTTTGATACCACAAAAATATCCTTTCGAATACATTCAATGTATAGGCACGCAAAAACAAAAACTTAGCGCAGATTTTATTGTGAATTCATAACAGCAATAGAACTTATAAATTTACTCAATCACTCTTATAGATGACTTCTCATTTATTCTAAGTTCAAAGTTCAAACTGTAAACAAGAACCAAATATTACTGACAGAAGAGGTGTCGATAGAGAAATACATGGATAGACAACCCCAATTTATTTGTCTCCTTACAATGAGTATGCTTCAGAAATCTGATTGTGATTAACAACCTAGTAGGCTAGCAAATGATGAGCGGTTGCAGAAATCTTCGTCACTTACAACTAATAATCCATCCTACACTTGCAATCTTTTCATGCAAGAACTGTTACCCAAATCTGGCCTGCGTTTTCTTCTCAAACACTAACTTTCAGAACCATGTGACTGTATTAGCATCTGCGGTTCATATTTCTCGATAGATGAAGCTTGGGTGGACGTCCAAGTTCACCAATTACCAAGGGTTTTGTCCTGGTAAGTCCGCATTCTTGTTGCAGAAGAAGAAAATAAGAAAACATAGACAATAGCATAGCAAATAATCCTCAACGATGCCTTATGAAGACTTCACAATCCAAAAAGGATCGAACATCTGCAAAAGCCTAGATTTTAGGCGATTTTTCTAGTAGATGAGCTCACCACATTAGTTGGAATATTATGTTGCCTTAAACTCATTAATTTGCCCAACAATAAGGGAAAACCCAAAGGCCCCTTTCAAGACTGTTAAAAATAGAACCAGAATTGCATATAAACAAATAGCATGAGATAAAGTAATACAAAACACCAAAATTTATCCTGGGAAAACCCTCCTACTCGAGGGAAAAACCCAGCCACACCCTTAAAAACTTTCTTCTTTAATATGAAATAAAATCTGGGAGCAATCCCTTTACAATATGGTTGAGACTCAAAGCCACAACATACATGCCATGCTCAACAATCTCAAAGAAAAGCTAAATACATAGGAAGGACACTATATATATGAGAGTATATTTCTGAATACAATCTGAATATGCAAAATAATGTTCAGCTCTCAAATATGAAGAAATGCTCAACTCTCTTTTTGGAGCCTTCATGACAATCAAGATTAAATATGTAGCTGCACCAAATCTTCCACACAATAATACATGAACTGAATAAAGAGTATTACAAATACTAAAACGTGCTAAAGCTAAAGGAGAATCAGAAATGATGAAGCCTTTTTCTAAACTCGCAGAACCTCAGAGAACGATAACGAGTAATAATAAATAATGATATGAAGCCCTATAGGCAACCAGCACACATGCGAAGAGCAAGAGAATATGAATTGAACCGTTCCTTGTAATAGTTCATCACATTGAAAACAAATAACGGTGCATAACTTTTATGAGCCATCACGGAAGTTTTGCCGTCGCGGGAGTCTAAGTGCCAAAGAGATCCAACTCAGCCATACACGGGCCCACTTGGAGAAGACGTGGAAGTAGAATCAACACACAAAGACATATCATCCTCAATGATGACACAACATAGTCAATACAGCTTGCATGAAGCAACTTATATGAGACATTAAACATAATAGACTAAGATAAGCTGAGCTGAAGCAAACAAACATTCAACCTCAATCGCTGAATAAAGAACTCAACTCAGAAATCATAGCAAGAAGGACCAGCAACTTGAATGAGTTATATATATATATATTTTTTCTACTGAAGCTACTTCCTTCAACACTCAATTTTCAGATCCTCATGTTATGGATTCTCTCATCATGACACTCACAATGGCTACACCCATATGTGAGAAAGCAACACAAGAATATCACAGTCTCTCTACGTGATAGCATTATGGACTCACTCAACATGATGTTCACCATGGCTACACCCATGAGTGAAAAATAAACACAACTCTCATCACGGAGTCACTCAAGGTGATGTCGTCATGGAGTCTCTCAACATGACACCCACTATGGCTACACCCATGAGTGGAAAGAGTCAAGGGCTTGCACCTCAAAATTCTTCATCGCAGAGAAGGATGCATTAATCCACATACAACAAAAATTACTGAAGCTGAGACTCTTTCTCAGCAAGAGCATCATTCTCCACAATACCAAGCTTATCTCAAAAATAAGAAAACTTCACTCTCGGAAGAGGCTTGGCGAGAATGTTAGCCGTTTGCTCATCCTTTGAACCATGTCTCTTAAATAGTGATACTTGATCTCCACATGCTTAGATCTATTATGAAAAACAAGATTAACGGAAAGCTTCACACAACTTTAGTTGTCACAATGAATAACTGTAGGTTCCAACGCTTGTCCAAACAGACCTGCAAGAATCTTACGAAGCCATACTGCTTCTCGAGCTGCCATACAAGCTGCAATATATTCACTTCAACTGTACTTTTAGCTACATGAGATTGTTTCCCGTTGCACAAAGAAATCATGGCTGAACCAAGGTTAAAACAACAACCTGAAGTGCTCTTCCTGTTAGGTACACACCCTGCCCAATCTGAATTAGAAAAACAGTGTAATTTCAGACCTTCACAAGAAGAATATTTTAGACCATAACTCACTGTACACGAACATATTTCAGAATATGTTTGGCTGCAATAAAATATTGCTGTCTAGGCTCATACACGAATTGACTCAGAGTGTTAACATAACATATATCAGGCCTAGTATTAACCAAATACATCAAGGAACCAATCAACTGCCTATACATGGAAGGATCAACTAAATATGAACTAGCAACAACCGCATGTAACTTTTTCAGATTAGCTTCCATAGGAGTTGCCATTGATTTGCAATCAAGCATACCAAACATTTTCAAAATATCAATGAAATATTTCCCTTGACTTAACATGATCTCATTGGGTCTTTGCCATACTTCTAAACCAAGAAAATAATGTATGAGACCGAGATCTTTCATCTTGAATTCAGAAGCCAACTCTTTCTTACAATCAACAATAAGATTCTCGTCCCCAGTAATAAAGAGATCATCAACATAAATAACCAAAATTAATGCACAATCATTACTAACTTTGAAATAGAGATTTGGATCAACATCAATTTTAATAAAACTTAAGCTCAACAAATAACTCTCTATTCTTTCATACCATGCAGAAGGAGCTTGCTTGAGACCATACAAGGCCTTCTTCAATCTGCAGACATGTGATTCCTTACCATGAATCACAAATCCTTCTGGCTGCTCAATGTACTCTTCCTCTTCAATTACACCATTTAGGAATGCTGTCTTTACATCCATTTGTTGAAATTTCCAACCTTTAACAGCTCCAACAACAATAATAGTTCTAATAGAAGTGTATCTGGCTACATGAGCAAAGGTCTCCTCATAGTCTATACCTTCCTTTTGAAAAAAAACACCCTGTTACAAATCTGGCTTTATATTTTTCTACACTACCATCAACATGTTTGATTTTGAACAACCATTTAGAAGAAACAATCGATTTACCTTTGGGTCTTGGAACAAGATTCCAAACATCATTCTTGATAATTGATTGATACTCTTCTATCATTGCATCTCTCCATACTTGCTGATCTATTGCTACTTCAAAACTTGAGGGTTCTAATTCAATAATATGACTCATTAAGGCAACATAACCAACAAACTTGCAAGGCCTTTTACTTTTTCCGAATGTGCCACGAGGGGCTGAAAATTTTTCAGCCTCTTGCATAGTATTCCTTGCCACAAAGGCCTCTTTCTGTCAAATGAAACATTGCTTGGACCAGCAGAAGACTCAATAGGATTTTCAGAAATAATAGGATCTTCTAAAGCTAAAGACTCTCTCTGAATGTCTGAAGAAGTAGGAACAACAATATCTAGTTCTTGAGAAGCCTCATGATCTTCTCTCTCAATTTCTAAAGAAGATTCTTTAGATCTTTTGCAAGCAATGTCTTCTTCAAAAGAAACATCTCTGCTGAAATCAATCAACTTTTGACCTAGAAAATAGACCTCGTAAGCTTTAGAAGATTGACTATCGCCAACAAAAATACCTTTCTTTTTTGAAGGCTCTAACTTAGACCTCTTGTCTTCAGGAACATGAATGTAAACTATGCACCCAAAAATTCTGAAATGGCTTGCATCTGGTTTGATACCTGAGAAAGTTTCTTCCAGAGTCATATTGTTTAGAATTTGATGAGGACTATGATTCTGAACGTGCACAACTGTCCTGCAAGCCTCAACCCAAAGAAATGTTTGCAAACCTTGATCATGAATCATGGCTTTTGCTGCCTCAACAATTGATCTGTTCTTTCTTTCTGCAACACTGTTTTGTTGAGGATTGTAGGGAACACAAAACTCCCTCTTAATCCTTGCTTCAACACAAAAAGATTGGAAAATACCAGAAGTGTTTTCACCCCCATTGTCAGATCTTAAACTTTGATCTTCTTATCTAAGTAATTTTCAACAAAAACTTTAAACTCCTTAAATCTAGACAACACTTCATCAGATTCTTTAGAGTTTAGAAAATATATCCATGACTTACGAGAGTAGTCATCAATGAAAGTCACATAATACCAATAACCACTTAGGAAGGCAATTGACATAGGTCCACACAAATTAGAATGAATCAACTTTAAAATTCCTTCTGTTTTACTTTCACTAATGTGAAAAGGACACTTAATGTTCTTGCCTAAACCACTCCCTTTGCAAATACCTTCATGACCTTGATTAAGCTTAGGAAGGCCCACAACTGTCTTATCCATGGAGGATAAAGGTCTGAAATTTAAATGAGCAAATCTTTTATGCCACAACTCATTATTACTCAAAGAATCATGAACTAAAGCTTGAATAGGATGAGCTGAAAGTCTATAAAAACTGTCATGACAAACACCAATCTCACAAGCTGATTTAAAACTTGAATTTTTCTTCCATGCAAGAACCTTACCTTCAGCAAATGCAACATTATAACCTTTATCTTCCAACGCAGAAATTGAAATCAGATTCCTCTTTATACCTGGAACATATAGAACATTGCTTATATGAAGAGGAATTCCTAAATCCAAATGAAAGGAAGAATTACCAGCACCTTTTACAGAATAGCATGCATCATCACCAATGATAACTTGCAGGTGAGAATCTTTTTCAATCAAATTAGATAGATGCTCTTTATATCTGGAGATATGACGATAAACACCATTGTCAATCAGCCAGGTATCGCTATCAGTTGGAACATTACTAGAAAAGGCTGATATATATAAGAACCCCTCTGAATTTTCACTTGATTCTCTATGAGGACATGCATTATCAACATTTGTAACAACTTGATGTTTAGCCTTAGAAGACAATCTCTAACATAGTGACCATATTTGTCACATCTAAAGCTCTGGACTCTAGAGAGATCCCTCTTCTTAGGATCAGGGGCTGAATCTGAATACTTATCTCTATATCTATTGGAGTAGCCTTTTCTCCCCTTTCTACTAGAAGTGTTGGCAGCAAGGACATGGTCTTCTCCATTATTAAATTTTTGCACATTCCGTCTAGCTTCTAATCTGCATTCCTCTTGAATGCAATCAGCTCTCAATCTATCAAACTTAGGAAGCTCATCTCTTCCATTAATTCCTTGAATGAATGATTCCTATGAATGGGGAAGACCATTCACGCCCAACATAACAAGATCTTTGTCCTCAATTGAATCCCCAATAGCATTGAGCTGATCCTTCAATTCTGTAATCTTCATAAAGAAGGATACAACAGATTCTCCTCTATCCATTTTGATATGAAGAAGGTGACGTCTGAAGGCTAATGCTTTGCTAGTGTTGTTGAATTCATACAGATTTTGAAGACTATCAAACATCTCCTTCGCTGAATTCAACTTAGATATGACAAGAACCAAATGATCCTTAACAAATCCAATCCGAATCTCCTCGTCATGATATTGTTCTTCCTCCATTGAGCTTTCTCAGTTTCATCAGTTGGTTCAGCCACAGTGTTCCACAGAGCTCATTCTCTTCAAGAGCAATTAAGACTCTGAATTTCCACGAGGTAAAGTTGGATGCTCCATCCAACCCGTCTTCATGTTTGAGGCCGTTCACCATTGAGAATGCTGAAAACAAGCTAGAAGACAAAACAAGAGTAATGCCAATACAAAGCAATCTGGTTCTGGATCTTTACTTTAGACCTGCTCTGATACCATGTTAAAAATAAAACCAGAATTGCATATAAACAAATAGCATGAGATAAAGTAATACATAACACCAAAATTTATCCTGGGAAAACCCTCCTACGCGAGGGAAAAACCTAGCCACACCCCCAAAAATTTCTTCTTTATTGTGAAATAAAATCTGAGAGCAATCTCTTTACAATATGGTTGAGACTTAAAGCTACAACATACAAGCCATGCTCAACAATCACAAATTTGAATCTCAAAGAAAAGCTAAATACAACTCATAGGAAGCACACGGTATATATGAGCGTATATTTCTGAATACAATCTGAATATGCAAAATAATGTTCAGCTCTCAAATACGAAGAAATGCTCAACTCTCTTTTTGGAGCCTTCACGACAATCACAATTATATATATAGCTGCACCAAATCTTCCACACAATAATACTCGAACGGAATAAAGAGTATTACAAATACTAAAACGTGCTGAAGCTAAAGGAGAATCAGAAATGATGATGCCTTTTTCTAAACTCGCAGAACCTCAGAGAACGATAATGAGTAAGAATAAATAATGATATGAAGCCCAATAGCCAGCCACAATTACGCGAAGAACAAGAGAATAAGAGAATAAGAACCGAACCGTTACAAGTTCCTTGTAATGGTTCATCACATTGAAAACAAATAATGTTTATGACTTTTATGAGGCATCGCGGAAGTTATGCTGTGCGGGAGTCTAAGCGCCAAAGAGATCCAACTCAGCCACACATGGGCCCACTTGGAGAAGACGTGGAAGCAGAATCAGCACACGAAGGCATTTCATCCTCAACGATGACAAAGCATAGTCAATACAACTCACAAGAAGAAACATATACGAGACATTAAACATAATATATGAAGAAAAGCTAAGTTGAAGCAAACAAACATTCAACCTCAATCACTGAATAAAGAACTCAACTCAGAAATCACAGCAAGAAGGATCAGCAACTTGAATGAGTTTTATATAATTTTTTTCTACTGAAGCTACTTCCTTCAACAAAGACGATCTGAGAATATTGCAGTTTGAGAATCCGCACAACAAAAACAAACTTAGCAAAGAGAATATTGCATTTTGGCTCTTTAATTGAGGGGGGACATTTCAAAAGGAGAAGGAAATAAGAAAATAAGATATGAAGGCCTAGAAGAAGAAGATGTGCAGATTTTAAATAGGATATGTGCAGATCTGGAAAGTAGTGAAGACAGATTTGAGAAGTGAGAGATAGGAAGTGAAAGGGGCAGCGACTATCAAACATATGTATCTTTTCATAACCAAAGGGTGTGACACTTTGATAAGGGCATTTACAAATGAAAGGGTGTGACTCCTTGGACTCAAAGGAGATATAAAAGAAAAGAACTTCATTGAAGAGGGGCATGAAGCCAAGCCGGGAAGATCCAAAAAACACAATAGATAAAGGTATCACAGAAGAGATTATAGGAGAACCATTAGTAGAGACAAGGAGATAATCATCGAATAGAAAGAAAGAAGGAAAATTACAGACAACAATCATTAAAATAGATTATCTGCGATATCTGGTATGACTATTTGATATTCATGACATAGTAATTATTACTGCTCATCACTAAGTGCATATAGTTAAAACTTGTGACTGCTTATATTACTCACAACAAACATCCATATAGTATCATACTTCTGAGATAGGATGCACTGTGTTTATATTTAGATAATTGCTGATTCATATCTACAAATTGATATAAGGACATATAGAATATGTGACTTGAGCATTTGGTGTTTTAACAATATAGATCCAGCAGATCAACGAGTCCAAAAGGTAGCCAATCATACATCTTTAGCACTTAATGATGCAGCTAGTCCACCTAATCAGAGGTTATCTCAATTTGACAATCAAGGAAATGGGTACAGCGAATGGATTTGAAATGCCAACATTTGTACTGCTCCAGGAGTGGGCACTGGGAAGTGGATCTGGACTTTTTAAAGAGCAAACAACCATGGGAACTATGCCCCCCAACTTATTGCTTTGTGTTTTAACCAGTGTTACACTGGCTGTGGGGGACGGTAGGGTGGGGGACGGGGAGGGGGGATGGGAAAGGGCGGGGTAGTGCTGTATATACTATATACCTATGTCACAAGGTATGAGCTTGTGTTCGTGTTAGACCAATAAAATTCGAATAAANAAGGGGCGGGGTAGTGCTGTATATACTATATACCTATGTCACAAGGTATGAGCTTGTGTTCGTGTTAGACCAATAAAATTCGAATAAAGTTCGGCAAGGGCAAAAAATTTGAAAAAAATCGTCATTAAATTCTTCTTATATAAATTTTATTTTTAAACAATATAAATATGAAATTCATAAAAAAAAATATTATGTTAGATGTCATTATAATATAAATAAATTTTAAAACATATTCATATTATAAGGTTTTAAAACTTAATTTAAATATTACTAATATATAATAATAAATATATTAGATTTTATATACTAATATAAATATATTAGATTTTATATACTAATATAAATATATAGAAGTGCAATAGATATTGCAAGATGGAAGTGGTCAAGATGGGAGAACTCATAAATATATGGGACAATGGGGATTTCTTACAAAGTCTACTACAAAAACAGAGAAGGCTTGTGTGCGGCTACCGGTGTCTATGTTGCCTATAGGATGCTCAAGGAAAATGCAGATTATGATCTCTGTGAGACTCTCAAGAGACAACTTTTTGACAACCTGAAAATGGCAAAGAACTAGCTTTATCCTTTCCGGTGTGGTTCCTTAATTGTTTGTCTAATTTTCTACTTTATGAAATACATGCCCAAGTTCAAGAATGTTGTTTGGAGAAATGATTTTCTAGTTGGGGCAAATATTTAAAATATTAAACTTTAATATGTATAATAAAACACTGATCAAAAAACGAATCTAATGATTTAAAACATAATTAAAATAGATTATTATTTTTTAAATACTAAATATTATAATTCAAATCATATATTAAATTTTAATATAAATAAAAAACAAATCTAGAAGTTTTAATAACAAGATGTTAAGATTTTATTTTAGAACACATTTGAAGGAAAAGAAAATGTAAAAATTAAATCTAAATGTTTAAAATTAAAAGAGAAGCCGACAGTCGTTTAACCTATTGAGCTGAATTAAATATTTAGAGGAGCTAAATCTTTTAATCTTTTAATCTGCAACCCTTTATGTCCGCCAGCTGGAGTATGAGCTTCTATCCATGATATTATCATTTACACACCATTCGACTTGGAAAAGGGCTGTAAAAAATTCATTCCGGTGGGCAGTGGAAATGCTATTCAACATTGAAAAGCGCTGATAAAAAATTCACAAATGAACACTTTCACATTGCTTGACCTGAAAAAGCCCTGGAAAACGGTTTTTTTAATATGTTTTATTTAAATAAATTGTACCCTTCATCTGTACGAATTTGGGAGAAATTTTAACGATTTTATAACAGAGTTTTGAAGTTCGCTGAATTTCAAACTTCATGGCTGAGTTTTTTAACATATATTACTTGGAATGCTAGTTATGAAAAGATGTATGGCAGTATAAGAAGTAAAATTGCAAATGCCAAATACTAAATACTTGAACATTGAACAATAAACAATGGAACATCGAATATCAAATTACTAATTAGAAATTAGAATACTAAATAAAATTGTCGAATTGGCGAATGGATGATTTCTATTATATCAAAAACGCATCCAGGGGTGAACATGTCCCCGTGTTACAATGGTTTTAACACTCTTCTATTTCTGCAGGTCCGGATATGACTCAGTTTCTTATATTTTGTGACTCTGCTCATCTTTGTGAGTCTTCACATTGCTCATGGCCATCTAGTTATAAAGGGCATTTTGTATATTCTTGCCATGTAATCTTCCCTCATCCCTACTGTGGGTTTTTGTAATCTATATCTTTTGTAAATTTAAAAGGTTTCAGCTTGATAAAAGAAAAAGAATCATCGGGCCTCCTTTAACAGATTCTTTTTGAGGGGCTGTCAGGAGCACAAATTTGAGTGATCTAATACACCAACCCATCCCTCAAACTGTAATCTACAAAAGGCATTTGATTGGTCCAAGTCATTTTGATCTGTTGCACAGAACAAATAAGTCCAAGTCATTTTGATCTGTTGCACAGAACAAATAATTAGAATAAAATGTAAATTAGTGTATGAAATTTTGTTCTATTTATCACAGATTGCTTATCTAGTAACCGACATGTTAAGTTTTGAATTGGCAAATAGGGTTCGCCACTTTGTAGATGATCCCCAATGGAATTTGCTGAAAATATGATGCCTACTTCAAGTGTTGATGTTCCTGAAGAGGGCGGTGATCAGTAAGAAGGCTGACCTTTTCGCCAAGAGAAGACAACGCCCCCACAACTTAAGTGCTTCGAGAAGGAAATAAAATTCTTTATTCTAGTTGGAATTACAAGCTATTATATACCCACCTTATTAAATTAGCACATCAATGGCATATTCGGTGGTGCAAGCTCAAACAGCAGTTGAAAGTCAGAGAGAAAGCACAAGAACAGTGCAAAAACCATCTAAATAATAAAGTACCGTATCCGTCTTATAGGGAATTGCAGGCTCAAACAGCAGTTGAAAGCCAGGGAAAGAAAGCCGAAGAACATTGCAAACTGATGAATAGGATGACAACATGGGAATATTTAATATTTATGACTGAAATTTCAATTACGCAAGTTTATAAACCAACTGATAGACAGGGTAAAATGAGACAGGATTAAAATACATTTATGACAGTGAACCTTATTTCAGTAGCAGGGTGTGGAACTATTTATCCAATTGTTCTCAATCTATCGATCTTGGTGGCAAAACTTGTGGAATTATTTTGCAAAACTTTTTGAATCTTATTGAAGAAAATTTTATTCGTGAAATTCATCAGTTATGTAATGAATGGTGATGTGGAGTTTTATTAGAGTTTAAAAGATACATCTAGCTTTTGCAAACATTGATTGGCTGATGGAGAATATTTTGTTGTTTACATATACAATAATCAAATTTACAATGCATATCTAATTTGCAGGTAATGGACAAGCACCTGAGTCTCTTAGCAAAACAACATCTAGAGACACGCTTTGTGAAAATTCATGCGGAAAAGAGTCCATTCTTGGCAGAAAGGCTCAAAATAGCTGTTCTACCTACATTGGCACTGATAAAGAATGCTAAAGTTGACGACTATGTGGTATTCTTTGCTTGCACATAACCTTTATTTAATATTTTTGTGTATTCTTTGTTAGTGTTTGCTTTCAGTGTGTGAAATAATCTGATGTGGAGATCTTTTGAAGACATTCTTTCTTGAATAATTGAATTTTATAGATTATTTAACTTAACGTCAGGTGGGCTTCAATGAGCTAGGCGGGACAGATGAGTTCAGCACAGAAGAACTTGAGGAGAGATTGGGTAAATCCAAAATAATTGCGTTCGAGGGTGAATCATCTGAAGGCAGATGGAGATCCAAAGCTTCTTCTAACAAACGGAGTATTCGACAAGGTGGTAACCAAGATGATTCAGATTCAGATGATTGATAATTTTACCTGAATATATGAATCACCTTGTGCATTTTGTAGTTGAATGAGTATATTTTTGAAGGCTGGAACTGCTTTTCAGGCCATATCAAATTTATTATGCAATAGAGTAGCATTCTGAAGGGGTTTTGATTTGTAATAAGAGCACAATTTCTTCTCTCGATCTTTTAATCCTCCTCTGCTGGAATATCCTTAAGCTACATTTTCTACTTACCAGAAGAATTTCTTTGTTTTAACAATCTTATCTACTCTTGTTTATTGACTTTAAAAAAATTGTTTTGTTTTTATCTTCATTCAGACAAATTATTTTGGATTATTAAGTTCATGTGCTTCTTTTTCAATTATTTAAAGCCATTGTTAAAAATTTAATCGTTTCATTGTTTATTATGACTGAAATGCTTCTGCTGCAATTTTTTTTCTCAAAGATTGAGATATGGTAAAGTTTTGGGTATCGAAAAGAAAGATGCGTTTGTCAACACGACTTCTGTTATAATTATTTTTATTATGAGTTTATCTCTATGATTTATAGAGTAGGAGATTGGATGGTTTGTTTGATGTTGATGTTTATGTGATGGCTGCTTCTATGGGTGAGTAAAGGAAAGATTTTTTTTGGCAACAAGTTACATGATTAAAAAAATGTTGGAGGATTTCCAGGGATCATTTGCCCCATAATTACCACAAGAAGAGATGCATCGTTGTTAGTGTTTGCTTTCAGTGTGTGAAATATTTTTTGTTAGTTTTTTTATCAATAAAAGACTGAAGCTAAGTTTTTTATTCATTAATTATAAAAGGAAATTATAATTGCTCCATTCATTGCAGGCACCGGTAGGAAAGAATGAAGCAAAGAAAATCTCCGGTCTTGCCCGAGACATTAAGTCCATATCACAAATTACTCATCTTGGTTGGTTGCCTTTGTCGGGCATTACAAATTTGAGGCCCCGGTTCCTTGGGAGCCTATGTTTTTCCACCCAGAATAATATGGTTTGTTTCAAGATACCACCTTGCTAGAAATCTTAACTTGGTATTACATATCAGAAGAAGAATTGAGAAGAAGAGAAAATTCATTCTGTTAACACTTTTTCCATTCGTTCCCTTCCTTTCTCTTAGAAGTGAACCCTCACTGTTGAAGCCTGGACCATACTGTTACTTGCAATCAAACTCTCATACTTAGCAAAGATCTCTGTTAGTTGGTTCAATGTAACTTCAAAGACTTAAATTAAATAGTTAATCTGAACAAGTGCTTTTAGATAGTGAAAATAAAAGTTCAGTTCTATTACCGTTCTTACCTCTCCTATTTTCATCACCTAGTTTTTTGTGTAGGGAATTTGCTTTTTTTTTACTGTTCATACCTCTCCTATTTTCATCACCTAGTTTTTTGTGTAGGAAATCTGCTTTTAAATATATGAGATTGCTGAAATCTGTATAAGGGAGTCATTACAATCATACTACCTTTCCCTGAACTTTTGTAATTATATTGTATTAAATTGCATATTAAAAATAAAAGAATATATAATTATTTAATATATTAAGTTAGATATTAAAAAACAATCCTTTCGTTTAAGTTTTGATTTAGAAAGCGTTTAAGGAAACTAAATACTTCAATAGAAAATAAAAAAAATATTTTTAACTAATTTTTTACTTGATAATTAACATGCTCATTCTACTAAATACGAAGATATAATAGTAAAATACTTGTATTTTTTAAAATTTATAGAGACTTGCCACTGACCGTTGGAGTTGATGGGGATTGCACTAGGGCCATGGCAGCCAACGACTTGGTACAAGGCAACCATTGACAATAGGTGACAGCCCGTGGAAGGGGGAGAAAGATTCTAGGTATTTTGAGAATTCCACACGCAAATTGCATTATGGGAGGAAGAATAATTGGCCAGATGGAAGATTTCTTTAGTTTCAAAGACATCAACCAACCAATTTGGTTAGATGGAGGATTTCTTCAGTATCGAAGACATCAACTAGTTTTTAGGTACGAGTATCAAGGCTCAATAGAGAAAAGGGTCTTTTTTTAGAACAATCCCCTTGTTCGCAAGAGGGTATGGGATACTGGGAGAAGAAATCATAATTATATAACTCTTAGAGATACCAGAGGAAGGGGGTTTGACATATCCTGTAACAGTTAGGATAGAGGAGGGACTCCATAGAAGTTTCAAGCCTGAAATACACGAAGGAGCACAGCGAAGGATAGGCAATTTAATAATTTCAGCTCTCAATATACCAGAAATTTTTCATAGGGAGGGCATTTCTTAGGTTATTTTCCAGGAAGGAGACACGGGAAATGGTCGCAAGGGGACACATTGGTAGAGGAAAAAGTGAACAAAAATCATCTTCATTACTCATCAATCCCAATCAGGTAGCAAAGGGAGTGGTTGGAAAAGGAAAATACATACCCTAACAACATTCCCATCTTTCCAACTTTGAAGAGGGGCGCTCTTTTTAACCTGCAACTTCCTTGGAAAGCCCAGAGACAATTATTGGGACATCAATATGAGAAGGAACCAACTATGCCAACAATTCAAGAAGGGGTGTTTTGGGAACAAAGATGGGAAGTGTGAGAATGGAAGGGATGTAAGGAAGAGAGTTTGGTTAGAGCACATTGAAGGTCAAAATTATTTCAATAACAAAAGGTATTTTCGTCGACCTATATGGAAGAAGGATGCTTTTAGACACAAGTGGACCATGAAGGCTAAATGTGGTGAAGCAAATACAGATGGAAAACCTGACAAGCATAGAGGTCGACAAATGGAATGTAGTTCAGATGAAAATAGGGGGATAAAAGAGGTTCAAGGGACAATGGGAGTCAATGAGTATATAGATATTGCACAAAGTTTTCAACAATGTCATTAAGAAGCAAAACCAACCATAGAACAAGAAAGTATTTAAATTCAATTGGAGGATGAGGTTCTTCAGTTTAGGGAGAGAAATATTAGGCGCATTATTGCAATGGATTAGACAAATTGACAAGAAACATTTCTTTCCTAGATGATTTAAGCGGTATCTTCATAATTATTTTGCCACAAGAAATAAGGGATATGGTTTACAAAAGAAAATGATGCTTCCTTAAGGGGCATGGTTCACATATGCAGTTATGGGTCCCCAACTTTTCAAAAGATAAGTTGAATATGAGATTTATCCTGTTTTGGATTATCCTTAAAAATATGGATTGTCCACTTGCAAAAAGCTCTAGCTTTGCAAGGTTGTGCATTCTACTGGACACTACTAAAGTATTACCCTGCTCCATTAAATCTCTTCTTAACTCAAGGGAATGAGCTCAAAAAATTCACAGAGGCTTCCAACAAGTAATCAAAAAAGAAAGATGTTATGTTCCGTGAAACTCAAATTTGGAACAATGTAAATGAGTAATCTAGAGCCATTGAAAAAGTAAACATGACTCATTTGATCAAAATAAACTGCTGCTTGGCAGGCAAACATGGGGTTTGTTCAGGAAATTTGAAGAACATGAGAATTTAAATAGATTAGCTATAAAGAATGTAAGTGAGAATTGATCATTCTCTATTTGGAATCTCCTCGATATGGAACAAATAGTAATCAAAGCTATAGGGGAAATAATAAGAGGATCAATATTAATAGACTATGAACTTTCTCCCTTTAAAATTCAAAATACACAAAGTAGAGAGACATTGAAGGACGTCTTCATGAGAATGCTTCTCCCCAAGGAGATATGAAATTGTTTTCATTGATTGGAAAGGGCGTGAGCGTCCTTAGTAAGACACTTTAAATGTTAACTGACAAAATCCCAATCAAAATAAAGATAACGATTCAAGATGAATGAAATTTACTCTTAACAACTATTGGCCTTCTGGGGGGGGGGGAGGGGAGTGTGGTAGATGAAGGTAAAGGCGAGCTATGGAGAAAATGCAACTAATATTGGAGAAGACTTTAACACAAGCATTCGCAGAGAGGATACAAAATATTTATTTTAGAATTGGGCTAATTTCAATTTAAGCACTTCTATCTAATCAGGATGATGCTGATATAAAGAACTAGTAAAATTATGGCAGAGTTTGAAAATTGTTAACAGATTTAGTTTCTTGAGGGAATACTACTGGTATAATGAACTAGAAAACTTATGAAAGAGTTTGTAAACAATTAACAACTTCAGTTTTTGAGGGCAATGCAATTTAATAGTGGCTGATGATGTAAAGAAGTGGTGATAAATTATTTCTAAATTTCAATACAATAGTCATTTGACGTTCGTGTCAGGTGTCAAGTCTTCGTGCTAGTTTCTCGTGAGAGGATCTAATGAAGTGGCAGGAAATTTATTTCAAATCTTTAATGCAATAGACGTTTATGACAAAACATTGTGTTAGTTCCTTGTGTAGGAATGTCAGTGGAGTCTATTCTTTGGTGTTTCTTATGATAGAATGTTGTGTCAGCTTCTTGTGTAAGAATGCCAATGGAGCCTATTCTTTGGTGTTGTGTCAAATGAAATGATGGTTCCCCAACTCATTAATATAGGATAGTAAAAAGATCAGATGTAGGGGTAGGTTATGAGCCTTGAGAAGTGGTGCAAGTACGAAGAGTGAAGTGAGCGGCGATGTAGAATTTCAGAGCATCACTCAAATGATTTTTATAAATAATGATGGGGCCAGGTGGCTAGGGACAAGTGTTTCTCTTTGGTGCCAGCTTTTAGAAGTAGGGAAAAGACAGATTAATGTGGAAATTTTTTGATTTGACGCCTTGCATATGAGTGTGGTAGATGAAGGTAAAGGCGAGCTATGGAGAAAATGCAACTAATATTGGAGAAGACTTTAACACAATCATTCACAGGGAGGATACAAAACATTTATTTTAGAATTGGGCTAATTTCAATTAAAGCATTTCTATCTAATTAGGATGATGCTGATATAAAGAACTAATAAAATTATGGCAGAGTTTGAAAATTGTTAACAAATTTAGTTTCTTGAGGGAATACTACTGGTATAATGAACTAGAAAACTTATGAAATAGTTTCTAAACAATTAACAACTTCAGTTTTTGAGGGCAATGCAATTTAATAGTGGCTGATGATGTAAAGAAGTGGTGATAAATTATTTCTAAATTTCAATACAATAGTCGTTTGACGTTCGTGTCAGGTGTCAAGTCTTCGTGCTAGTTGCTCTTGAGAGGATCTAATGAAGTGGCAGGAAATTTATTTCAAATCTTTAATGCAATAGACGTTTATGACAAAAAATTGTGTTAGTTGCTTGTGTAAGAATGCCAGTGGAGTCTATTCTTTGGTGTTTCTTATGATGAATGTTGTGTTAGCAACTTGTGTAAGAATGCCAATGGAGCCTATTCTTTGGTGTCGTGTCAAATGAAATGATGGTTCCCCAACTCATTAATACAAGATAGTAAAAAGATCAGATGTAGGGGTAGGTTATGAGCCTTGAGAAGTGGTGCAAGTACGAAGAGTGAAGTGAGCGACGATGTAGAATTTCAGAGCATCACTCAAATGATTTTTATAAATAATGATGGGGCCAGGTGGCTAGGGACAAGTGTTTCTCTTTGGTGCCACCTTTTAGAAGTAGGGAAAAGATAGATTAATGTGGAAAGATTTTGATTTGACACCTTGCATATGAGTTGGTACGAGGGCCAAGGCTAAAGTGACATGCACATTCCTTTTATTTCATCACTTCTCTTGTAACCTTTCCAATTTTATCCATCTCCAGTCTCTTGTGTGGTGGTGTCCTCCCTTCCCTAGCTCGGAACAATCCTGTGGGTCTCTGTCCTGTAGAATGGATTCAATTCCGTGTTTTATTCCTATTAAGAGACCTAGGCAAATGACTTTCCTTGGGGAGGTCACCCAAGAAAGATGGGGCAAAATAATCAATGAAGATGTGGATGATGTAAACTTAGGAGCAGTTTTGAGAATTATCGGAAACGAGTTTATTTATACCGATCATAGGTTTAGGGTGAATACAAACATCACGACGAATTTTGTGGCCATCCTTCTAGTTATGAATCTGATGAAGTTCCAAAGGCTATGCACATGTGCATAAGGGTCTTTGATAATAATTTTCTCGGTGATATGGAAAGGTCTATGGAGAATGTGGACGAAAATCTTCACGTCCCTTACTCAAAAGATTATGTTTCTAAAGAAGAAGACGGGCAAAGGTTAACTTTGGACTCCTCCAAGAGGCACATTCTTTCATTAATGGATAGTAAGGGTTTCAAGAACCGCAAACCTGTGATATCAAGGAATTTGGAACTTTAATAGAGATGGACTGGTATAAAAGAAACTGCGGGTTTTGACTGTGGATAAATTATCTTTTTGAGGAAGGGTTTTCCATTCCTCCTTATCTGAGATCAAAGAGGGAAGCTGTTAAGAAAATGAGAGAAGGGACAGAGTGGGAAACTGTTAAGAAAATGAGGGAAGAGAGCTCTATCAACAAATTGAGTTCAAAGTTAGAGTTGCATGGGAGACCTCAAAATAGAAAAGCATGATCCCCATCAGGAAACTCTTTCTCCTTGTCACAAGAAGATGGTAAGTTGTAGAACATGGGACGTAGAAGCTCAAGTTTGGGTAGTCGCTTTTGCCCAATCTCAGTGGACTGATAAAGGTTTAGAAGGCCATACTTATGGGTCTGTGCTAGACAAGGAATTCCCATCTCTTGGTCTTGTTGAATCCGTTTTATTTTGGACAAATTTTGCAAGTTTTGGAAGGCTTGTCTAGTTTGGGCTCTTTGTTTTTTGAAGCTCATCTTTTGGACTGGATTTAATTATACTCTTATATCTTTAGTTTTATTATGTAATTACTTTATATTAGGCAATACAAAAATTGGCTTAGGCCTTTTAGTGATAAAAAAATATCAATAATATCAAATAGGGTAGCAATGCTACTTACGTTCAATATTGAGTGTTGATGCAATGTTGCATTCTGTGTTCTTCCTTGTTGTTGAAGTTTTCAAACTTCAAAGTGATCGGTAGTGTTTGCAGTTGTTTGAATATGTTGGATTACGTTTTACTAGTGTGCGATGCCCATTTACATTTCTACAGGTTGGTAGATCAGGGTGTCGTTGAGTTGGTGTACTGTGGGGGTGGTTACAATGGCGGGCGTTCACTGCTTTGGTAGTGACTTGTTTCCCTTGGTTTGTGGCGTGTATTATCTTCAATGTTGATTTCGCCTTCGGGTATTTGGTCTGGGATTCATTGTAATATCCATATTGTTGTTGGTTGTCGCCTCCTTGAGTCACTTGCATACATTAAAAAAATTATCGGTAATATAAAATTGTTAAATAATAAATAAAGATATAATAAAAAATTAACATCTACATTGACCCTATACTGATAATCGGTCACCAAGAACTCCTCATCTAAGGGCCCGTTTGGTGCATGGCATTAACTTATCCAGAATAGGCCTATTCCAGAATAAGGGCCTATTCTCGAATTAATTAATTCTAAAAATGAAAGCTGGAATAAGCTATTCTCCGTTTGGATCCCATATTGTAAAATTGGAATAAGGATTATTTTTTATTTTTTTAATTAATTTGAATATGTATTTTTAACTTGTGTACATATATACACATACACATATACACACATATACATGTGTATATACACGTGTGTATAAACACACACGTGTATATATACACATGTATATACACACACATGTATATACACACATGTATATACACATGTGTGTGTATATACATGTGTATATACACACATATATACACATGTGTGTATATACATGTGTATATACACATATATATATACACACATGTGTATATATACACATGTGTGTATATATACACACATGTATATACACATGTGTATATACACACACA
>MU225026.1:1958640-1973044 GCA_018584345.1 Thuja plicata | reverse complement strand
AAGCCCCAAAATGGGGATTAGTTTTTTAATTCCAGAATTCAAAAAATGCGCCAAACAAAGAATTAAATTATTCTAGCATTAACTAATGCTTATTCCAGGTTAATGCTTGGCACCAAACGGGCCCTAAGAGTGTTTTTAAAATTTGCTATAATTTTGGCTCCCCCCATACCTAAAGATCCCTTTCAGCCTCCTCTTGGACACCTTCGCACAGAATGGCCGTTTCTGATGGATAGTTTTCAAAGTGAAATTAGCCTCCACCTCGACGCACAAACTCCTTCCGCACCCAACACACCTTTGTCTGGTAAAGGGAGCAACCGCCAAACAACCAAAACCTAGCCTTTATCTTCCCTCAACCCTCTAGATTGTTCCTGACGCTAATGATTCCCATCAACTCGCCATAACTTGCCTCGATCGATACACACATGCAACATTTATGGCACCTCCATCCCCCTCTGCCACCTTAGTACTCCTGCCATCATTTCAAAAATGTGTAAAAAGTCTTGCATGAGGAAAATAGGCACTTAGCTAGCCGTTAGAGCTTTGAAATTGGGAATATGCTACCCGTTGCATTCGAACCAAAGGCCATTATACACTCCATTTAATAGTTACTCATTTTAACTAAATAATCCCAATCCAACCAATCACCCTTTAATGACCTGAAGTCCTCCAAAATTAATTATTTTCCCATCTCTGCTAATCTGACCCCCATTTT
This sequence comes from Thuja plicata, assembly GCA_018584345.1. Classification (NCBI taxonomy): domain Eukaryota; kingdom Viridiplantae; phylum Streptophyta; class Pinopsida; order Cupressales; family Cupressaceae; genus Thuja; species Thuja plicata. The sequence continues at coordinate 1,972,332 of MU225026.1, read as the reverse complement.
TGACATCACGCCCACTTTTGAATTCCCTTTCCTCCTCACACGGGTTATTCTAAAGTTTTCAAATTCACCCAAAATTTCCCTTATCAAATTTTCATACCTGTTCAAATACCATACTTGGGATGAACCATTGGATAAAGCCGTCACCATAACCATGGAGTCCTCTTCCAGGTGCAACTTCTTTATTGCAAACTGCCTTGCCTTTTGAATTGCTAGAAGAGAAGTTTAAATTTCTACCTTGTTATTAACCCCCTTTGCCAATCTTGTAGCTTCTATAACCAATATATTTCCTTCCCAATCTCTAATTATATAGCCAACAACACTTGGCCCTGGATTCCCTTTCAACTCTCCATCAAAATTAATTTTCAGCCAACCTTGATTCAGACTAGTCCAATTCTTAACCAAAGCCTTTTAGCCTGAGGGATTATCCCCTCTCAGCCCCTAAATGGGCAGTACTAATATGACTATTACTAAGTACTGTTTAATAAAATTGTAAAAATAAAAAAAATAACGCATTATCAACACTATTAATTTTTTTTGTTTAAGTTTAACAACCTAGCAAGGCGGCTGACCTTTACACAACCACAACCAAAAGGCATCATGAAATAAAAAAACACATTAATAGAGGTGCTAGCTATAACAAGCGAAGGATTTACAACATGGTCAATTGTAGACCATTAACACTACACTAGAAACACAACTAGTAACCCACATTAAGAGTGGGGAGCCAATTCACTCATAGTGGGGGAAGAAGGAGAGATTGAAGAGTGATTCTTCCTTTGCTGGTGGATGACCATCCAAGAGATGTTGTCAGTAGGGTACCCAACAGATGGTAGTGAAACTCCAAATGTGGGATAGTCAACATCAAGAGTAGAGTGTTGGCAACATTGTACATCGATTGTTAAAGGCTAGAGAAGATCAGGAGTAGCAGTTAGAGAAGGGTCTGCGTAACCAAAGGACACTGCACCACCAGTGAGAGGTGGATTTAGGTCCACTAGATCAGAGGAGGCCAATTCAACAAGAGCATCACCATGTGGGGGTCCTCATTATCCTGTGAAGCGTCCTCAGAGGTAGAAACAAAGGGAGAATCAAAGGTTAAGACTGTCAAGTGATCATCATTTGCATCATTCCACCAAGTAGCAACACCTTTACGATGCATAAGAGAGCAGTCTAGCGATATGACTAGTAGAGAAGCATCGTTGACATCGAAAGGGAAGACCCTTATAATCCAACGATTGAGTCTACGGCCTCTCCCCAACCATGAGCACCACATCGCCTAGAAATGGTGTGGAGATATCTATGTCAACCAAAATGTGAGCGAAAGTAGAGCAACCAAATGAGGCCGTAGCTTCATCCACCTTCGAGGAATGACCAATAGAGTTTCCAGTGACCTCAAAACAAGAAATCTCCCAAAAATGGAGTGGAAGATTGGGAATACAAACTCACACTGAGTACACATTGAGTGGTTCAGTAAGACGGTTGAAGGAGACTGTCTAGGGTTTGACAGAAAGAGAATGATTCCTCAAAATCCACAACTTTCTCAACACCAAATCATGATCTTCAGAAGAAGAAAATGTAGCAATAAAAAACCCTTTTGCACAAGGGAAAAACTCAATGTTACCAGAGACTAAGGATCACCAAGAACTTGTTACCCAATGATGCAGATCTAAAAGAGAGGGCCAAAGACCTACACGACGTTGGTAGAAATCCACATTATCCACCACATCTGGGCCACAAACTACCACAAGGGAGTCCTTGGCACATGCAATAGGTCGAGCTTTCATCTTTTGAGGAATAGTAGCAGTAGATTTGGAAGCATAGGCATAGCTCCGTCTACCAGTAGCAACAAATATGGGGTGGGCGGAACCCCATCCTTAACAACCCTAGAGGTAGAAAACCGTCCACCTCGAATGCCAGCAACAACAAGAACAAAAATACCGACCTCCAACCTAAGTAGAGAGGAGGTTGAGGGATCAACAACTGTTTCCTTCCACTGTTCACCAGGGATGACAGGAACCCGCTACACCATAGATGCGGGAGCAAAATACTGAGTGGCTTCAAGTACTGCCAAGGATCCCCCAGCCCAGAGGCAACACCCAACAAGCTCATATTCATAAGCGAGAGATTAACTCTTTGCATAGTTCAAAAAGAAGCAGCTCTGAGCTATTGGAGACATCACGTATGTTGGGGATGCTAGTTTGTTAATAAACTATGGAACTCAACATTTTTACTGGTGAGTTTAAGGAGCAACTAAAATAAATATAAACAATAAAACTAAAATAAATACAATACAAATAGACACATAACACAATAAATTACATGGTTCACCTTTAAAAGCCACATCCACAGGAGAGCAGGAAAATATCTTTATTCATTTTTTATCAGATAGACAATACATGATTGTACTTATCCCTTTATACAATTTTTTTGAACTCTTCAAATTTGAAAAGACAATAACGAAATGAAGATATGGAGGAAGTGAATGGTCAGATAACCATTAGACTTCACATTATGCATAATCTCTCACTTGAAATCCAACCCATACAACATGAACAATGATATCCCCTGCATTTCCACTTTTAATGTTACATTTTAACCAAATTTGGAAAAGCTTTGCAAAACTTAAGCCTCTCCAAATTTTGTTCAAATCACTTCAGACGAGTCTTCTCTAAATCATATCAGAGTCAATATAACTTAACATTTGAACATTTTTTATTTTAAACCTTGTAACACTTTCAGAACTCTCCACATTGTCTTATGACACGAGACGAACTCTAATATCAACTTCATAAAGTTTATTAATTTTCTTCTACTTATCAAAATTATCCTGTCATTAATTTCAATAACAAATCTCTTGAATTGTTGTGTAAAGTGATTCACCAATTGGTTATGAAATTCCTCACTCCCCAAATGCGTATCTCCCATAGTGGCTTTAACTTCAAAAATAACATCTTCAACAATCAAAAGAGACGTCAAATGTTCCACCTCTAAGATTGAAAAAGAAAACATTACTCTCACCAATAGAGCTGGCCTTCTTGTCAAGACTATAGGCAATGTCAAGACCATTTGGTTCATTGACAATTCTCATAAAATTCAAACCAAAAATCACACTGACATCTTGCGTATCCTGTCTCTAAGAATCATCGAAATATGCAGGGGCTGTAATGACACCATTCTTAATTGTGGTCTTAAGATAGACCTCGACATTCTCCTTCGTTTAATCACTACATGGAGGATATTTCCTCTGCTGCAAACTGTTTCTCTTCACCTTTATATGTCACAACAATTAGACCAACTAACTTGTGTGTCTCTAGTTTTTTATCGTTATTTACAAGCTCAACAGATAGAGACATAAAGAAACTAGACAAGTTCTATTCTTGTGCATCTTGCTTGAGAGTCCTGTGAAATGACTTGTCCTCTCTGTCCATCATGCACAACAAAAATTCTGTATCCTCTTTATAGTCGACAATTTCAACTCTAGAACATTAATATTTATAATCTCATCATGATCATAGATAGCAACAAAATCCTCTTCCACGCCCGGGAAAGACCTATTTATTCTAGGCTCAGAATATCAAAATAGAAAAATAGAACATCAAAAATAAAAATAGGAGACGACATAGCTGAAGTACTCAGTGTTCATAGTAATGCTTATTTATACAAAGTAGTGATAAATTTCCCTGCAAATCTGCTATACAAACTGACGACTAACTAAAACTCTTTGATACATACGCTATACATAGGATTCTAATGCTCCCCTTTAAGGAATAATTGAATTTAGATGGACTCCTAACATATCTCTACATAATGAAAATTTGTTTTTTCCTATAATGACTACATTTCTATTGACTACCTCTTATCATAATTACCTTGGGCTTTTGCGGCTTACCACTAACTAATACAATCTTGAATTAGTTTTGACTCATTATGAACCATCACACGAAGGGGTTTCTAACTGACCAAAAACTATGCATACAAGTGGTTTTGGGTGACCACAAATCTCGCAACAAGTGACTTTGGCTAACCATGAGCCTAGCACACAATTGGTTTTGGATGAGCAGGAACCATCATAATGGGGAAACTAATTTACATGCAAACACTTTAGAAAACATTCATCCTTCTAGGATTTATTTACAAACTTTAAGCTTCTCCTTCTATACCCGCATCAAGATTGATTATTGCATCCATATAAAAGCAATCCATCTATCAAGATACTTGGGTAACCAACCACTCTACTTGCTAGTTCTATGGGAAACCTTTTCCTTTACACAATTCATCAATATTTTAAATTCTCATGTAAATATTATCTTTGTTCCTCACATTTTGAGATTACTCCATCACACTTTCCTCCCCTAATCAAAGGTTTAATTTCTTTGATTCACCACCAAGCTTAGATACCGTAATGTTGTGAAATAGGGTTTGCTAGTCTATGCATGCAATCTAGGCATGTTAGGCCTATTTCTACTTAAATTGGAAGGAGAGTGATCCACTTGGCTTGAGATATTTGGGCACAAAATGGATTCAACAACTCTTTGCTAGAGAGTTGAAAATAGAAATGCAACTGTGAAGAAAGAATGTAAAAGCTAGGGCAGAATATGGTAAAATAATAGTTTTCAACATATATACCAGTACAAAGATCAAATATGTAGACTTTTGCAGTAGTTCTGAAGAATGTGGATAGGGAGGAACTTGCTACCAAAATATGGGAAAAAATTTGATGGACGATGGTGAGCGGGACAACCTTGTCCTAGATGATAGTGAGCGTGGTAGTCTTGTCTTGACTTTTTTGGATTTGGGAAAAAGGGTTCAATAGATCTTCTGATGCTCGATCTAAATTAGGATCCTTGTCTCTATAGCCTACCACCTGCACACAAGAAGAAGGAATTTGTTGGCTTGATGGGGGATTTCATAGGTCAACCCTTGGTTTAGGAATTAACCTTGAAATCGAGATAATTCAAAATAGAAATAAAAGAGTGTTGTTATGTAGTAGAGGCTAGGTCTGAAAATTGAATATTTATACCTTCATACGTCTTCTTTGTGTCAAAATCCTTATGAAGATGTTGATCTTGAATTGTAGGGTTGAATTTACGAGTAGTTTATCATGGATGCCATCATGAATGCTATAGATATGAAATTCACTCCTTGTCTTCAATGCTTCAAATAATGCTTGACCACTTTCTCCTAGGATGATTAAGATTTGCAGTGCTTGATTGAATTCCTTGTGTGAGTATGATGTGCGTTCAAATGAGGGGAGTGAGCTTCCTTTTATATCTCTCCCTAGCATTTCAAATTTTTAATTTTAGAGAAACAAAACATGGGAGATTTTTTCCCATTCTTGCAAGCTAGCCATTGAGCCCATTGAATAAGGCCCCACTTATTGGGTCAAGGTAACCTTGGGTGACCCTTTCTGGGACTACGTTACCCCATGGTGACCTAGTCCTAGGACAAGGTCACCCCCGGTGACCTGGTCCTATAAAAAGGTAGGATTAAGGTCTTGAGGTCCAGAATATAGATAATAATTTAGAATATGAACCAGTGTGAGAAAAATCAAGCATGATCTGGCACAAAAGGCCAAGAACACTAAAGTGTGGCCTAGGTGAGCACAAAATTGTATGTAGATACAATTTACGACTCTACATATATGAGTATACTCGTCACCCTTGTACTTATTCGAGTGGATTCTACTACTTGATGTCACATCCTCATTATGCACAAGAGGATACATACTACATGATTACGTGTTCCTATCACACTAATCCATGTAGGCTCGACTAACAAGGCTTACAAAATACTTCGGGAAATTAAACTCCTATGACTAGTTTTTACATCTTAGGACTAAAAAACCTTGGAGCATCAAGTATAATTGATCATGCACCTAAACAACAATTCAAGTACAATAAACATTTTAAATATTGTAATAAAGGTTACCATCACTCTATTATTTGCCTAAAATACAAGTCCATTATATATTAGCTACCCACTCTCACAAACATAGGTCCTAACAACAGGCTCACTATCATCATGACACTCAAATGATTTCTTGAAATAGAAAGTGGACAATATGTTCTACATTCCATCTGCGTTATAGTTGCATAACTCATCACACGTTTCTCGACTTTCACGTCCTTATTATTCCTTCGCACAAATAAACATATGAAATTCTTAAAAAAAAAATCTTTTAAATAACTTGCAATTCCTCTTCTCCTTTGAGTGAATACAACCAAGCAAATCACACATATAAAGATCGTCTCCATGAAACTTTCTTTGCAAAAGATTGTTTCCCCGCCCTCTTGGAAGATTCTAGACACTACTAGCCATATGAGGCCAAATCAGCTCTACAAATCGATGAATTAAACAACCACAACATAACGTCTTAATCAATCTTTCTCTTTTCAACAATCTTAAATTCTTTTCTCTAACTAACAACTTCATACTATTGTTTCTCAAATTTCACTAGATCCATGGTCTCTGTGAACAATGTTCAATCTTCCTTTATAAATCATTATCAAATGGTAGTAAATATATGATGGTAGCAACATATTAATTTCCTAGAAAAAAGAGTTTTACAACAATACTCAAGTTGGGATGAAAAGCTGCTTCATACAAAATCCATAATGCTGCAACAACATCCTCTTTGGGAGGATATTCACCCTTCGGCTTTGGGTCAACATATTGACTTAATTTGTTTGAATGCACAATCTTGAAGTTGCCCAAGTAACAAGGCTTTGCTATCCCTTACTAATGATATGGTCAATTAGTTTTCTTCTTGTCAAAATCTCCCGTAGCACCAACCCACAACTAAATACATCACCCTTTTAAGTTAACCATCCAGTAATAGCATACTCAAGAACATGATAGATAAAATTTCCCAGAGCATGAGTAGAATGAAGGGGGAAAACCATGTCAGGAGCTTGATTTGAAAGGTTAAAATCAACAATTTTGGCAGGGAAATCATAAAAAAGAACAACATTAAATTACTTGGTCTAATATCATTGTGAATTATATGAGGTTGAGTCTTCTCATGGTGGTACTCAAGACCCTTGGTTGCACCAACAATGATTTTAACCCATTGTATCCAATTGAGAATAAGACTACGTTGAATACCTTAAAATCCTTTCATTTTGTAGATTTTATCTAATGCAACCTTCATCCAAAGTAGGCTGAAATAAATTTAAGGTAGTATAGAGGCGCCAATGGGTAGAAATGAGAAAATTTGAAAGAATCCAACAAATATCGAATCGATACAATTTCCATCATGTCTGCGATCTCTCTTTCTTCATGCCACATGTCAGCACCACACATTATCAACATGAATTCAAAGGGAGAAGCTCCAAAAGATCTCGTCCATGCGACATACATTTCGAATGCAGTCACATCAATGAACATGCAGGGTCTACATCCTTCAAGGAAGGTTTCCCTTTTTCAGCAGCAACATCAATGAACATGTAGGGTTTACATCCTTCAAGGAAGGTTTCCCTTTTTCAGCAGCAACAACGTATCTTGAGGCATATTTGATTTAGAGAAAAGATACGACTGCCGCGCGCCGAAAGAGAGCAATCACTGCAAACAATTTGGGAAGTCATTTTTCAATTTCTGCGAGTAGATTAAAATGGGTACATCTACCACTATGAGTTCTGCACACACTAAATTTGTAGAGGTGCTTTTCGATCGCATTTATGAGTGTTAGCTTAGGGGAATATTTTTTCCTAAATTAAGCCCAAGGGCACACTGTAATAAGGGGATATTTTCAGGAGGGAGTTTTCTTGAGGTCTTTTGTTCACTGCTTCTAAAGAGAAGAACACTAAAAAATAACTATATCTTTATTCTGCAACCTTAGTTTTGTATTCATTTAATCAATAAAAGGAAAGCATATCAGACTCTGCCTAGTTTGTCTCTAATGTGTATTTACTTTGGATTTGTGTACGATTTTAAGTTTTGTGTTAATTTAGACGAACATAGCTATCATTTATTTTATTTTATGAATTTTATAATTTTATCATATATGCGTAGGTTTGGTTTTTGAATCATGTTTTATAGTCCTTCAACTACCTGAAATGTTTATGATCAGGGGTTATATTATGCCATTGTTTGAGCAAAATTCTTGTGGGATAGGTGTCTCAGTGAGATAGTAGGAACAAATCCTGCAAACCTTAATAGGTGCTTCTCATGGAGAGATCCAAATAGTTTGCACTATGTTTGTCTGACTTTTGCATTATGTTATGTTTCCAACGATGAAGAGACTATTGCATTTTGTGCCTAATCTTTGGGGGTTCCCCGTTCTTTTTATTTTTGAAAAGAATCTCAAAGGGTTGTGAAATCTTGGGTGATTCACCTTAGGTTAGTCATTTCTTAATTTTCCCTCTCTCCCCCTTCCCAAAAGAAAGCATGAAGAGCCAACTTTTGAAATCCCAAAGGTTGTTGCATAGGGCACACAAGGTCCCACTCCTGTGAAACTTCCCAACTACCCTTATTTAGGTGCGGGCCTCTTAGGGATCAATATATTTCATGTAATATATCATGTAAAGAACCCATTGCCACAAACTTAGAGGGAATAACACGTAGATTCCCTTCCACACAATAACCAATCAATTCCACATGCTCATTCTTTATCTTGGAAACCATTGATAATCGTGCCATAAAATTAAAATCAGATTCTTGGTGGCTTTTTCATCTAATTTCTTTATTGCTGTAGTACAATCATTACTCACAATTGCATAATAAAATCTTTCTTACGGGGTAAGTGCACAAAGATGGGGGACAAAAAAGATGCATGCCCTATGGCTTGGAATTCTTGAGCCATAGGCTCAGGCATGCCAGGCCATAGGGCATACGCCCTATGAGAAAGGTTATAAAAACTTAAAAATTAAACTTCAAAAGCCCAAATTTTCATTTGAGCCACGAGAAAAGGGACACTAGTACATTTCACCCCTATTTTCGACATAAATTATTGACGAGGCATTATATTTATTTTTCTTGGTCAAATTATAGAAGGAAAATTTTGATTTTTTTTAAAGTAATGCCCGTGTTCATCATAATTCCGATGAACAACCATGTTAGTTAGAATTCCGATGAACACGGGCATTACTTGAAAAAAAGATAGATATCTATTCATTATGTTTCCTTAGGCGCAGTAGTCAGAGACCACAAAGGGTGGAAGAAGTGAGGGCACAAAGGCCGGTGAGGGCTCACAGCTAAGATCTACGATTTCATGATACCAATTTGTCTACTCGTGCACAACCTTTTCCTTCTTTAGCACTACTAACCTTCTATATGGAGGGTTTCTTGTCAGAATGGATTCAGGTATGCCATGGCTATGGTTTGGGCTTTTGTTGTTGGTTCTCCCTCTTTTTTTGGTGGAGTTAGATGTTTAATTTCCCTGGGTATGCAATTCGCAAAAGGTGTTTTCTTGGGGAGGGCTTGATGCATTTCATGAAGGATTATGTGAAAACATTTAAATATTTGACGAAGAATGAGTAACCCTTTGCGTTCATGCTCTGCACTGTAGGGTATTTTTTTATTTGTTACATGACTTGGTTGTCGCTTGATTTTTAATGGAAAGTGAACAAAGAGAATAGATGTTATTCCTATGTAGGGACCTCTTCCTTTGTAAACAATAGGTGAGACTGTAACAATTTTCTCATTGTCTTAAAAATATGTTTTTCCCTTTTATTAGATGCGGTTGCCTTAACAAATTATTAAAATTTATACTAACAGATAGTCAAGGAAAACCCCTTGTGTGTAATAGAGACACAACACTCAGTTCTCAGGTCATTTGAGCATGAAACTTCAATTATTTAATTATGTTTTCCTATGTAATTTCATGAACATTTTTTGTTAGGTCAACTTGTTTGGTTTTTAGAATTTACTATTGGCTTGAAAGAACTTCATAACTCTCAAACTCATGAGATTCCAATTGACAGACCATTTTATAGTTATATGGTTGTTGTTTTTGGTTGTGGACTGATTGTTGTGGTAATGCTTTGGGATTAGAGAATAAATCAAAGTTCAAACATAATGATTTAGGGTACTCTTTTTGTTTACCAATTTTGGTGCACTTTGCATTGTAAGAATGCTTTTCTGTTGAATATTAGAAAAGTGTCTTCAAGGCCATAGGGCTGTTAGAATGTGCATAAGGGAATCATTTAGCATTAATCAATTGGTTTAGACTAACCAATTGCTTTGGTCCTACAAAGGATTGTTTCAGGTTTGATGTCCTTCAACAATTTCATCTCCATCTACCTTGTGATGTGGAGATTTGCTTCAACCTCAAACTCTTGTAATATATGATAAGTTTTGGTTAATGTAACCTTGTAAAATGTCTATTTCCTTTCCTATTTTGGAGAATTTTAACATAATGTGGAATTTGTAATTGGTGTATTTTATTTCAAATTTTTATTAAAAACTAATTCATTTTTTTAATGTAAAGGTGTATTTAATTAATTCAAATTACAAACCATGTAACACGTCTATTTTTGTTGATTTATTAATGAAATTGAATGTTTCTAAATAACTTTTCTTAGGAAAGTCTTGTTGGATGCAAAGTCTTCATAACTCTCAACCTTGAACTCTTAGTAAAGAGGTTTTAATCTGAATAAGTGGAGAAGATGAGATCACAAATATATTCAAAAACAACTTTGATAAATTAGGTAACTCTCAATCCTCAACCCTCCGTCGAAGAGATTTTAACCTTAAACTCTAATATCATATCAAATAACATTAAAATTTTATGAATTGAATATAAAACCTTCAATGCAAACCTTTAATTCCAAATTTGGTTTAAAACCTTCTAACAAATAATAAAAATCCCAAATTAAATTTAACAAATCTATCATGATTGAAAATTCAAAATCATTAATATTTTAACTCTTAACTTTTACCTGTCCATAATATTATTTAACCGTTGACACTTTGTAACTGATATTTATGCAATCCAAGACTCTTCAACTTCAATCCCAAAAGCCCCAACATCATCCTTCGATGTTATCACTATCGCTACTTGTCAAAGCATTTATTTGTCCATTTTTGAATCCTTTTCAACAAATTCATTTTCCGCATATCTACAATCATTACATTCCATGTAATGACATCTCTTTGATGCATTGTGTAAATAATTAGTGTGACCTTTCTATGCTTTCATATTGTGCACATGTCTTCTAGGCAGTTGGAATTACACCATTCAGAAAAGCTCCTTTCTTTTATGCATTAATGGCTTTCCATGCCCTTTTCCAAAGTTCTCATTTCTATAAAGGCGGGTAGAATGCTAACAAAATTGTATATTTTGGTTTTATTATTTGAAACTGTATGGCATTCCATGAGATCACATTTGTTTTAGTAATTTTATCAAATAACACACTGCCTTGTCCATGATGCTACATTTTGCATACATGTATACCATCAATAGTTGCAACTACAACATCTAAATGAAGCAAACAAATAAGAAAAAAGTGGGTTGAGATTCACCCAAAATGTTCAGTATCATATCTTCACAAAGGAATGCATAAAAGTAAAATCATATATCAATTACATATTTGCATTCCTTTGGTACACAAACTATATATTATATATTCATTTAGTTACGAGGCCTAATTTGAACATTTGAATGACATCACCATCTATAAACTATTATAGTAATTAAATAATTAATTATGGCTTGTTCTAGTATGGAGGAGGCACCTAATTGTGCTTAAAATACAAGGCGTGTCCTCTAAAATATCCTATCGGCTTTTCCCTTGAACCTCTATAGGTGCAAGTGCTAGTAAATATTTATTGAGGTTTACGAAATTTATATTGCCATATTCTTTTCTTTTTGTGAAGTGAGGGCACGGAGGCCGGTGAGGGCTAGATCATATCTAGCTACCCTACCAGCCTTAGCCATCACTGGGGCAGCTCAATCTGATGAAGTAGTTTGAACCACTGTATCTGCAGTAGGCCTAGATATCCTATTAGTCGAGCATGCACAACCGTGAGACCAGCAAGTCAGCCCTCGACTGACTATAGTAGCAGCAGGCTTACTCCCCCAGGCCCATAGACCTTGTTCATCTTTCACAACTATAGTGATTTGATCCTTTTGGACACATATTTGAATGCACATCGGATTTGACAGAAATTTATCCTTTCCCCTTAGTGATTCAATTCCACAATAGGTTTAGCAGTGGTTTCTCCTTTCTCCCTTTAATCTTCTCTCCACTAGATTTGTTTAGTGTACACTCTCCTTAGGCTTCCTCACTCTGAATCAACATACCCTTCTGAGGGCTTCCTTGGTCTTATACTAATGTTGGAAGAGCTTTGTGAATATTTTCGCAATGAAATATGCTATAAAATCATTTAGTACTCCATCTGAACATGTCTACTATTTCTTCTCATTTTTCAACTTTTTCTTAGGAACTTATCTGTATAGAAGAACCAAACATAACTTCTACTCACATAAACAGAAATATCAGATGTAGAGAAGCATCTATTTTGTATGCTAATTCCTCAAAGTCACTCTCTGTTAGATTATTAGGTGTATCACCTAAATGAACCTGTTTATATATGATAATAAAACATAAACAATATGTCCAAAATCACAATGAAATAAATTTAAAAATGATATAATAAATGCATACATTTTTATGTTGTTTACCATTAAGTTTTTCAACAATCAAGTCTTGACAATATCTGATGCTGCAATTTAAAGACAACAAAAAAATGGTTGAGGTATCCTGCACATATAATTTGTCTTCATTCAAATTGGGCACATCTCGTTTGTTCATCTTGTGATCTTTTTCTTGAGCTATTAAACTCCATTTCTAAGCACACAAGCTCTGATACCAATTGTTAGAAATAACTGAGAGGGGGGTGAATTAGTGGCCTCAAAAATATTCTAATAAATCAACCCAAAAACTTAGTACCACAATATTAAACCTCTAGTTATCTTCAGTCCTACAAGATGAATGCCTTCAAATATACTTATCAAATAACTGTTGAAATATGTTCGTTCGTGTTTACTAAAACGACATAAAACTATATATATATATATATATATAATGAGATATACAATATATATTAAATTAAATATATAATATATATTAATATAATATATCAAACATTAATTATGTTATATATATATATATATACATCATAAAATAATGATAATCAATATTAAATCTACCGAATTATTATAACATGGATTAACATATGTATCACGATAAGTATCGTGATTGTTATACATAACAGTCACGATATTATCATGACTGTTCATTTATAACAGTCACGATAAGTATCGTGACCATTCACTCTAAATTAATTACCGCCGACAGTTAAGACAAAACAGCGATCATAGTTATTATATCGCATGTTATGAAACAGTCGACATTTATAAAAAGACATGACTGTTGATAGTCATGACCATTCGATTTAATATATATAGTTGATATTCGTTGTACAATCAATCAATTACAACGGCAATTGTATTCTACAGCGAGTATCAACTATCTATAACATTTTAGTTTTATGATATCTTCAGATCCAGATTCCTTAACATGGTATCAGAGCCAAGTTCCTTCTGAAAAGCTTAACCCGCTTGAAGGAAAGACCTGGGCAAGGACAAAGATCAAGGAAGACTGGGAAGTACCAGATACAAGTAATCTGGTCTAATGATTAATAAAAGATCAGAGAGACCGAGTGTTGAGTTTTGATGGGATCGAGTTCATAACT
>MU225026.1:1934114-1954708 GCA_018584345.1 Thuja plicata | reverse complement strand
TTAATATATATAGTTGATATTCGTTGTACAATCAATCAATTACAACGACAATTGTATTCTACAGCGAGTATCAACTATCTATAACATTTTAGTTTTATAATATCTTCAGATCCAGATTCCTTAACAATAACTACTGCTCTGAGTTATCTTTTAAACCTTATTCTTTATGTTTACCGAATATCAGTCTTTCATTTACCAAAAAATAGTAAATTGCTTAGTGTATACCGATCAAGCCAAATTAGTTATGTGTAATGCAAAATACTAAAGTAATGACTCATAAACACATTGACACATGAATTTTTAACGTGGAAATGTTGTTAAGGGAAAAACCACTTGGGACTGGTAACCCAAAATTTTCACTCTTCTGAAGTGAGATCGGTGAAGAGCCAACCCTGTTAAAGGTTACAAACATACTGTTAGGTGTGACCTTGTTAGATGATTTAAAAGATTAGTTTGTCACTTGATATTAGACATCTCTATTCTATCATCTATGACCAAACCCAGTGTAGTTTGTCAAATGGTATCTGGCATCTCATGCTATCTTCATGATCAAACTTTTTGATACTCCTTGGGATGTATCTCAATATAGAAAGGATCTTTAAATCTTGCTTGGTTAAGAGACTTTTTGAATCAATGGTTAAAATGAAATAGTAAATGATCTGTTCACATATACAACTTATACTTGTAGATTTTCAGATCTATTTTAAGCTCATTAAACCATTCTGATCCATATATCTTTTCAATACCTTTGCTCCACTTTTTGTTCTGCTCGGTGATGCTGTGCTCTGTTGCTCGGTGTCCGCAGAAATCGTTAGCTCTTTCCTCAAATTGATTGATCAGGACTGTATGAAGTTGTTCTTCATCAGTTTCTCTCTAGCATCCTCTTTTTCATTCACTCCCCTTAATTCATAATGAATTAAGTTGTCTCTTTATAGACATGATATCACTGTTTCTCTCTTCTTGATTTTCTTGTTCTTGGTGTGATCCACAATATTAGCCAATCTCGAGTTAAAGCATAACTCATGTTTTATCTAATAGAAATCTTCTTGCCAACTGGATAAAAAAACTTTAAATCCTTTACTTATCTCTGGCTTTAAATTGTCATTTAAAACAATGTCAACAACCAGTTAAGTCTATCTTTAGCTCTGCCAGTTAGATATTTTTTCATTTCTGAACTCTAGTTAACTTTGGTGTTTTAAAGGTTCTCTTTGATAGCTTCGGTCAACACTTCAGTTCTCCTCAGGATTCTCCGTTGGTGTTGTCTGTCTGTCGGGGTTGTCTGTCCTTCGGGCTTCACTGCAAAGTTCTGCTCGTCGGTTAAAACTATAATTCTGGCCGTCGGTAATGCTTGTGATTCTGCTCTTCGGTAATGCTTTTCGGTTTCTTTGCTTGGGCATTACTGTGACTTAAATTTCAGTTATCTCTGTTCATTGGGTTCCACTAGCCGTCGGTGTTTGAAGTCACTTAGTGAATGCTTGTATTTTATGCATTACTGAAAGCATAATATTTCTCTCTCTGATTCTCTGAAGTCTTTGACACTTTGATTATAATTGATTAGATTATATCAAGTTGAAACCAATGAAAATACATTCCATTAATTGATTTAATATCTTGCATTATCTTTTTACATTTCAATGATCAACTTAACATCTTCAAACATTCAATCAGTTACATGTCATTAATTTCTTCCAAACAAATGAAAGAGTTAGAAGGAACATCTAAATCCCTTATTTCTCCTTCTTCCAATCCATCTGGAATAGAGACCGACAAGTTCTTAATAGAAAACCCCCTATGTTATCAAGATAACAAGCTTTCGTCCTAGGGTACTTATTATCTACCGTGTTGAAGGGAGCAATCTCCTTAATCTGATTAGGTATCATTCTATCTGAACATAGACCTAGATCTGGTTCTTCCTCTTCTGAATCAATAATTTTAGTTAAGAGAATAGGAGAAATCATATAGACCTTTTGTTTACTTCTAATAAGAGTTTTTTGAAAGGATTTGATATTTATTTCCATTCGTACAATGCTGGTATTATCTGATTGGTTAAATTTATTATCTACAAAACATACAAATTTTCCTAATAAGTTACCTATTTTCCTAAAGTAATCTTCATTAATTAGTTCTATAGGGAGATCTGGGAGTAAAACCACTCTTTCCACAAGGAAATCCATTAAATTTACAGGATTAAAGAAGGGCGACTAGTCCAAAATTGAAAAATTAATATTTCTAAAATTAGGGCATCCTTCATTAAGCAAACAATTTTTTAAATCTAAATTTTTGCACCTACAAATAAATTCATCTGAAAGTAAAACCGTACTTCCCTGGTGAGGAATTCTTTCTGACACCCATACTGCAATTTTAGAAGATGGAACCCCATAACCATTCTATCTTAGAAAAACCCCCAATGATTTTCACATATGTTGGGTTTTCTCAATCATACCATCCTAGAGATCTAGGGTAAGAAAATCCTCGTTAGAGGCCATCAACTGCGGTGAATTTTTAGAATTGAACCTACGGTGAGGGGGATAGTAGGGAGACTTAGGAGAAGGGGAGAAAAATCCTACATTCTGTTGTTCAAAGGACACCTTCTCCGACTCCACAACCAGAAGAGAAGAAAATATGTTCATTGTAGGAAGGGGATCATGTCTAACCTTAGGCAAAAATAAGCAAGATTGTTTACGCGAAGCCCTAGTTCTTTGCTGCTTCCTAGGTAGAACCTTGATCCAAGTATTAGGTTTATCCTTCAGAGACAAAGATAATTTACAATTGAAAGGAAAATCAGTATCTGAAGGCTGACAAACCCTAGAGAGGTTACAAAAGGAACCCTCAAAGTTGCGTTCAGAATAAACATTAGGGCAAGAATGCAAAGGCAGAGTAACCCTAGCATATTTCGTTCGAGAAAATAAAGATAAGTGATCATCAAGTTTGTCAACTGTAAGAAATCTCGCAGGCCAATGAGCACCAGAGAAAGAAGAATAATATCGTGGAGAAGAGGAGGGCCAACGAACGCCATAGCTTCACTTCCAGATGAGTGGGACCTCGGCATAAGAGGATCCATTAAGACTTTTGTTATAGAAAAACCGTGAAAGCGAAGCTCTCTGTTGATGACTGTGGTGGTTTTTGATTATTTTGTGGGTGAGGATTTTTTGCTTGATCTCGGCTGTATAGTAGGGGTTCCAGTGCAGTTTCTTAGTGTTTATTCTGCTGTTATGGGATAAGGGCCCTCTCCTTGCTAACTTAATAAAAAACATTTAAATTATATAAAAATATGAATAAACTTTCTTCATATCTTAAAAGTTAGACTTATTAGTAGGTAGGTTTGTAGTCAAAATAATATTATTTGCTTCATTTTAAAATATATTTATGCTTAATTTATAAATAACCACTTACTACTTATGATATAATATTTTTTATTAAAACTAATATAAACTTACAAACCTACTCCATATTGCAATTTCAAACTACTACATTTGAAAGTATTAAGGGAATTTTCCTAGCATTTGCTATATTCAAATTTTCAATAGCCACGTTGATCCCTTGTGAAACTAGAGATGTACGTATGTATCGACGACGTAATAATGAGTACTATAGTTGTCTGGATTCCTAAAATATAGATATGCTGGATAATCAAGATTGTTACCTGTTTAAGATACAAAAATTCCATCCCGATTCTTATTAATCTGCTCAAAATGTTTTGACTTCTTATATTGCCTGATTCTTCAGACTGTCTTTCAGGGTTTCAAGTAATTCACATTGGAATATTATAAAGCTCTGACCACATTTGCCATTCATACTTGAACGCCACTTTTGATTGTTTGAACCAGTGAACAGACATAGAAAATGTGCTGTGAAAGCAACAAAGTTTGTAAACATGAAATGATCTATATAAGTGACGCTCACCAATTTTGAATATGATGGCGGAATTACCTAACGAGGTTGGCTTTTCATGACGAATTTCTTTTTCTTTTTATTTTTGTCCACGTTACTCAATAAAAAATCTTTGAATCGTTATTCTTATGATCTTTGATTCAAATGCTCTCCCAAATGCTCTCAATTATGCTCAATTTTCTATGAAATGCTCTCAAATTGCTATGAAATGCCTATAGTAAGGTGCCTTGCATTCAAATTTTCTAGGATTCCTTATGCTCTCAAAATGGCTTTTATTTATAGAATTTTCCCAAGTGTAGGGGGTAGATTTAATTGATCATGATCAAGCCTTGGTTAGGTGAGAGACTTTGAGATGGTTTCAAATGGGGGGACAATTTGAATGCTTGTCTCAAAGGTTGGGACAAAGAGACAAATTTGAGTGATTGAGATTCAAAGTTCAAAATGATTGATTGAGATTGCAAATTAGGAGTGATCCATGTGCTTTTCTTTCTCAATTCTCATTGGTTGCTCAAATTCATGTTGAAGGATATTAGGAGTTATTAATTCAATCAATTAATTAAATTAGTCATGTAGGAAAATAGGTTGGATTTGATTTTTGATTTAAGCTATACAATTAATTGATTAAACGGTGAACCCACAATAGTGGGTTACACTTTTTTGGAGGAAGCAATTCCTCACAAAATCCGCGAGGGGGAGGATTTAATCAAGTACTTTCAATAGAAATTACCTGATTATTTCGATCGAAACATTCTTATTTTGGATCAAAACTACCTTTTTTGCTCAGTTTCGATCGAAACTAACTCAGTTTCGATCGAAACTAAGTTAGTTTCGATCGAAACTAACTAGTCAAAATTTTACTATATTTTTTACCCATATGCATGTTAAATTAAGAAAGTACTTTCGATAGAAAGTAGTTTCGATTGAAACTAATTAGTTTCGATTGAAACTACTTTCTATCGAAAGTACTTTCTATCGAAACCCTCTAAATAGAGGCCATTTGCAGAGGCTAACAAAAAATTATAGTTTTCATGGCTTCGGGGCTCAAGCACGAGGCTCAAATAGAAGAATAGGGAGACGTCCTTTTGCACCGCACAAACACTCTGAACAAGCTTTCTAACGAATATAGATTTGATAGTTTTTGAATTAATTAGGTCAATGTTTTTTGACGTGCATCAAATGTGGGTTTTTTTATCCAATATAAACCTCCAAGTTTGACGTTCAATGAAAAATAGTAGAAAAGATAATTTTTAAAAAAAAAATAACAGTGCCCTCTAGCTTCAAGTCTACTTTCTATAAAAAAAATAAATAAATTTGAATTTCGATAAATACACAAGTTATAAGCTTTGCAGTCAAGGTATGTCAAAATTATGGTTTACTCTATTTCAAACGTTCATAAAATATGCAATAATCATGATAATGTCATCAAACCAATTGCATGCCCTCCGTATGGATGTTACAAAACCAAATTTGAAATAAGTGCATTGATATCTATTTTAGAAAAAAAGTTATGCCCTATGAAGTCAATGCAACTTTCTGAAAATGACATTTTCAGCAACATAGCAGTTTTAGTGGGAGAAAAAAAGCCATTCAAATCAATTAAAAAAAAAGAAAAAAATATATTTAGAATCTAGACAGAAAATCCTAAAAGACTCTAGTTTACTTCATCTTTTGATTTCGAACGGTTTAACGACAATATGCATTTGAATCTGAAAGTGTTTTTCAAAATGTAGACTTCAATGTCCGTTTAGGCAAAAAAGTGTAACCCACTATTGTGGGATGACCCTAAAATCAATTATATAGTTTGATTAATACCTTTAGGCTTATATTTGATCATTTGATGTCATTATTTATTTAATCCTTTGATTTAAAATGATTTTGTCTAATTTGATTGATAAATGTCCATTTGAAATTGATTTGATCCATTTTGGTGAAATTTAGAGCATTTGGCTGAGATTTGCAGATTTGTTTGATAAGAGGACACTTGCCCAGTTTTAGGTGTCTACACATACTATCCTGGAGATCTAGGGTGAGAAAATCCTTGTTAGAGGCCATTAACTGCAGTGAGTTTTTAGATTTGAACCTACGGTGAGGGGGATAGTAGGGAGCTTAGGGGAAGGGGAGTCAAATCCTACGTTCTGTTGTTCAAAGGACACCTTCTCCGACTCCACAATTAGAAGAGAAGAAAATATGTTCATTGTAGGAAGGGGATCATGTCTAACCTTAGGCGAAAATAACCAAGATTGTTTACGTGAAGCCCTAGTTCTTTGCCCCTTCCTAGGTAGAACCTTGATCCAAGGATTAGGTTTATCCTTTGGAGAGGAAGATTTACAATTGAAAGGCAAATCAAGATCTAAAGGCTGACAAACCCTAGAGAGGTTGCGAAAGGAACCCTCAAATTTGCGTTCAGAATAAACATTAAGGCAAGAATGCAAGGCATAGTAACCCTAACATATTTCGTTCGAGCAAAGAAAGCTAACTGATCATCAAGCTTGTCAACCGTAAGAAAGCTTGTAGGTCAATGAGCACCAGAGAAAGAAGAATAATATCGTGGAGAAGAGGAGGGCCAACGAATGTCATAGCTTCGCTTCCAGATGAGTGGGACCTCAACATAAGAGGATCCATTAAGATATTTATTATATAAAAACCGTGAAAGCGAAGCTCTCTGTTGATGACTGTGGTGGTTTTTGATTATTTTGTAGGTGGGGATTTTTTGCTTGCTCTTGGCCGTATAGTAGGGGTTCCAGTACAATTTCTTTGTGTTTATTCTGTTGTTATGAGATAAGGGCCATCTCTCTGCTGACTTAATAAAAAACATTTATATTATATAAAAATATGAATAAACTTTCTTCATATCTTAAAAGTTAGACTTATTAGTAGGTAGGTTTGTAGTCAAAATAATATTATCTGCTTCATTTTAAAATATATTTATGCTTAATTTATAAATAACCACCCACTACTTATGATATAATATTTTTTATTAAAATTAATATAAACTTACACACCTACTCCATATTGCAGTTTCAAACTGCTACATTTGAAAGTATTAAGGGAATTTTCCTAGCATTTGCTATAATCAAATTTTCAACAGCTACGTTGATCCCTTGTGACACCAGAGATGTACGTATGTATCGACGACGTAATAATAAGTTCTATAGTTGTCCGGACTCCTAAAATATAGATATGCAGGATAATCAAGATTGTTGCCTGTTTAAAATATGAAATTTCCATCCCGATTCTTATTAATCTGCTCAAAATGTTTTGACTTCTTATATTGCCTGATTCTTCGGACTGTCTTTCAGGGTTTCATGTAATTCACATTGGAATATTATAAAGCTCTGACCACATTTCCCATTCATACTTGAACGTTACTTTGGAATGTTTGAACCGGCGAACAGACATAGAAAACGTGCTGTGAAAGCAACAGAGTTTGTAAACACGAAATGATCCGTATAAGTGACCAGCTCCCCGATTTTGAATATGACGGCGGAATTACCTAACGAGGTTGGCTTTTCGTGACGAATTTCTTTTTCTTTTTCTTTTTGTCCACGTTACTCAATAAAAAATCTTTGAATCGTTATTCTTATGAAGTAATCTAGTCAGAAACGATGGGTGCACAGCATCTGAATTTGACAATCATTGCAGCGAGCTTTGTTTCGGGTGGAAAAGTCTCAATCTTTGGCGAACACACAAAGCATCAAAAGTTTATTTTTTTTCGCTGCAAATGCCCAGAAACTTACGAGAGATTTCCCCATAGCTGGAGCAGCTTGTACAATATATACCACGAAATGTTTGGACATTGCGGTTATCTGTATTCCACACTTCTTCAAGTTCCACAGACCCCCTTTTCCCATAATTTGGATAAATTAGTTGTATTTTTAAGATATTAGTGAATGGATAAAGTTGCAATTGAGATTGTTATCATCTCAGCGCAAGATCTGAATTGTGTGACAAGTTTTGGAAGGCCAATGCGAACATATGCGGTTGTATGGAGCGATTCCGCCACTCAGAACTGCACGAGAACAGACAGAGAGGGTGGCAGCTACCCCACCTGGAACGACAAGTTCCGAATGACGGTCACCAACAGTTTCCTCCAGCAAAAGGGTTCTTCTCTGTTGGTACAAATTTACTCTAAAACCATAATGGGCAGGAAGAGAGTGGGAAGCGCTCGAATGCCCTACTCCGATGTTTTGGAGGGATTCAGTTCGCCCGATTCAATTCATTTTCTGAGCTATCGGATAAGAAGGCCGAATGGAAGGGCTCGAGGAACACTCGATTTGTCCCTCAGATTTCTGGACAGAACCGATCCTTTTCTACGCAATTCAAGGCCTCAGTTTGAGATGAAATTCCCGGCTTTTCCCTCGGGGCAGAAAACACAAGCGAGGTCGAGTAGCCAAGGTTATGGAAATGGAGTCCCATTATCAAACTCGCACTCTTCCATTATCCCGCCCTTGCGGAACTCAACGAATGGATATCAACACCATGGCCGTCTTCCTCCGTTCAATTTGCAAGAATCTGCTGCGAGTTGCAACGTCCACCATTCCCAATTCGCTACGTATTAACGAGGGAGAGAGTTTGCATAGAAGATGTAATTTATAAGTCGGTCTATATTAGAATAGTCGATAGAAATTTTACTTGATTGGAAAAAGATTTAATAGTTTATTATTAAGATTAGAAAAAACATATAATCACTGGATGCAATTAGAAATCTTTAAAACTATACTAAAAATGCTTTATTCAAGTCCTTTTGAATAACTATACTAATAATTGAACCATTATTAATTATCAACAAGAATATTTCAGGCCATTGCCTGACAAATATATTCGTTACAGAGAATGCATAATTCCCTTAACAGTGTACTAAAAATCTTTAGTAAATTCCACGATACCTTTCCATTGAAACGATTTGAGAAACATGAATATTTACAAGGAAAATAAAATCGAAGGTAGATTATAATTATTCCAAATTTCAACGCAGAATACAATTATCATTTTGTAAGGCCAGTTCGAAAATGAAATATCACACTAAGATAAACAAGCTGAACAAAGACTTTGAACGGACTCCATGTTTGACAGCTAATAATCGATTGTGAGGAGATCATTTTCTGTTGAATGGCAGTTTATATAGGCTAGTTAAGAGTCCAATCTAGCATTTCTATTTTGTTGCTGGAGTGTTCTATCAATTGAACTATCGATTATTCTTTGGTCAGTTCATTGTCGATCAAGATTTAACTAATAATATTTACATTAAGAAAATAGTTAGTTGATAACCATTCATTCTTATGAGAGATGGGTTCTTCTAAAATCACTACTCATGGAACATTATTTAATAAGTTTGACTCGAAAACTATACGCACAAATCTTAATAGCAATATCATAATTTGAATTGGTGCAGAAAGTATCTTATACTTATAATTGATGAGCTAAAAGGGCTATATAAGGAATGGCTCTTAAGGAACAACACTTCTAAAGGTTTTGCAAATGGGATAGCAAGTCAAATAGGCTTAACCTTGGGGGAAAATCCATGGTTAAACCCACTTGAGTTGGAGTAGTACTACAATTGGAGACCTCTTGAGAAGGCACAATGCTTCACCTTGGTGAGCATCACCAAAACGTAATGAGTGTTAAGTTTATCATTCACTCTCATGAGAGATGATTTCTTGTGAACCACTATACGATGAAACATGAATTAATGAATTTGAATTGAAAAAATAACACAATTAATCATAATAATATCACAAGTTCAAAACCACCAAAATTTTTAAGAACTCATTATCTAATGTTATTCTATTCATATTTATCACTCCACATTCTTCATCTTCTCTAATGAATGGATATATTTAGTTCTTGCAGCCTGAACAAAGCCACTAAACACAATAATTGACATCAAGAGGGTGAATCAGTGACTTGCTCAATCTCCTCTCACCAAGGAATTGGCAATGCACATATCAATACAAAGATATAAGGATTAGGTTATATAGAACCAAGAAAATTTCAAGAAATAGATTGGAAGCTAAAAGAAATTCACTAGATTGAGAATATTATAGATTATCATGACAATAATATGAATTTGAGATATTTTTAGCTATCATTCATGCCTTGCAAAACACAAATGGCACCATTTGACTATTTATTTGGGAGTTTGAATATTCAACTAGTTTGTTTAATTGTGATATTGATATCTGGATTGAACTATGTAGTTTTTGAGTCAAACTCATTGATCCGTGTTTCATGAGTAGTGATTCACAAGAACCCTTCTCTCATGAGAATGAATGGAAAACTTAGCACTCATGAAATCTAGGTGATGCTCATAGGGTGAAGCATTGAACCTTCCTGAGAGGTCACTCATCCTATTAAAATCTCATTGCATCTGGTATGTTTTTGTCATATATTTTCAAAATTCAACTTGTACCCTCAAATTCAACTTGTACATGTACTTTTTGGCTGAATTTTTTAGGATAGAAAGATTCAGGTCTCTGCTTTCTAGATCCGAAGTTATATCGGTCGACGATATTTCTGCGACAATCAAATTTGGTTTCGAAGTGCACATCCTCCTAATTTATTTCAAGGTACACAAATTCTCCCAAAATATTGCAATTAATTTCTTAAATCAATCTTATCAGTCATTTTTCATAATTTTCCAGATCTATAGTCAATTAATCAATATCCTTCAAAGGAATATCAAATTCCCCTTCTATTCAAGCTATGCATTAGCACCCTTGATCCATTTGGTTGTGCTAATCAAACCTCAACTTAAGGGTTAGAATTATATTCCTAATGTATACCATAAGATCTTGGTGAGTGATCTCTAACTTAGCATTGCTCACCATTTTCTATTATACATTTTGGCGAACCTGAATCTTCTTACATTCTTTTGATTTGGTGTCTAGATCTCTATGTATGCATTATATCATTATATTATAAGCATCTAGATAGGTATCTTGACAAATATTTTGTGTTTCTTAGATCTTATATACATTTCAAGATTTCAAAAGAGAACAAAAATATTGTCATTTAGTGATTAGATTTACTTTTCATTGCATTAGTTGATCTTTTTGTTAGTTTACACTTCATTTAAAAACAAACAAAAATATTGCATTTTTCTTTGCATTATCATTCTTGTATTTTCATGGAGATTTTTTCCTCATTTCCATTAGTTTATTTTAGGTTCATTATGTTTATGTTGACCTTTCATGCATATGGATCTTGAGCTATGAATATGGTTAGTTTTGGAGGATTCAGTTGAGAGCTTTTTAGCATTAGTTATCTCTTTGTGCATATGTTATTATTTTTAATGAAATAAAAATGATGATATAGATGGGATAGAGTTCACTGATAGGGTTAATCAAATTAGGAAGCATCACACCCAAATTCCATCTCTCTCATTACATTAAGAAGGAGAAAGTACCCACGAGGCTTAAGGAAAGCTCAAGCACTGAATTCTCGTGTAAGGGTTTCTCCCCCGCTAGGAGTGTAATGAATGATCTATGCAATTAAGAGTAAAAAATAAAGGAATAGAATGAATTAGGATGCAATGAAGGTAAATATATATTTTCAGATAGATAATAGATTGATAAGAAAATTATAGGACTAGGTTTGAGCAACAAAAAATGTAATTGACTTGCACATAAATCTTTAGCCCAGAATGCGTGTTAAGGGAAACCTAGAGTGTAGAGGTCTATTGGAATTGATCCTAATTATGTAATGCACCCCCGCTCTACCAAAAAGTGATGAAGAAGAAAGAGATTTGAAGCATATTGTCACACCTTCTTGTCTAGCCGAGTATGCAACTCTATCAATTGCACACAAAAAATGGGGAAAATTATGGAGAAAGGGGTTTGCCTTAGTCAAATCCCTGTATAGAAATTAACCTTGTAAGTGAATTGAAATTTCATAAAGGAAAAATCATATTGTTAGTAGCAGAGGTTTGACAAGATTGTATACATTCACAAGTGTCAAATTGCTCATGAAGATGTGTTGGTTTAATTAAATATTCTTAATTACACTTTACTTAAGCTTACTTAGGATAATGCATTGCATAGGAGTTTGTCCATGAGACACTTAGGAGTTTGCATCTTATTTTTGTACATGGTGTAGGAGAAATTTCACCTTAGGTGGTGATAATTTTTAGCACATTCCACTTTATGTGTGAGATCCATATTTAGTGAATATATCACATTATCATCCTCACCTTGTTGCACATACTTCATTGCACAATGGAGGATTATCCACCTTTGGTGGACATGTGCTTCCACCTGATGTGGGTGATAAGTTATCTATTTCTTATCTCCTAGTTATTATGCCTTGCCTATATAAGTAGGCATATTTTCATTGTATTGATTGATCCAGTTGATCATATTGTATTGCATTATTGACAAGAATACATTTTATTATTTTCCATCCTTTCTCTCTTTTTTGTGCTATTCATTGGGCTAGATCTTGGCATATTTTTTTAGGAAAATTCTTATATGGTATCAAAGCCATTGGAGCATTCATTGCATGCCCTTTTGGATATATCTTGCTTCATTAGTTGCAGTGGTTTGTTGGAGGGCTTGTATTCAGATTCATGGAGAATTATTTTGTGGGAGCTTCTAGAGAAATATATGACCCCACCATTGTGTTCGAGAGGCCATTTTGACGAATTTTGACCATAAATTTCTCAATTTTGGGCAAAAGTTAAATATGAGGCAATTTGATGTTTAGAAAATAAAAAAGACATCTTTATTTATATGAAACTATTAATAGAAAAAAAGAATAATAAATTGGCTGACAGGGGCTCCTATCGAAAGTCGGCTACCATTTTCGATCGAAAGTTACCAAGATATTAAAATTTATCCCATTTAATTTCAATAGAAAGAGGTTTTGATCAAAACTGGGGGTTTTGATCGAAACCCCCTGTCAAAAATGATCCCTCGAAGGTCTCTCATTTTCTGCAATTTTATGACCTTTTGAGCTCAAATTGAGGGCTCAAATGGAATAATATTAACAAACCCAAAAGCATGACTTTAGTATTTAGAACGAGATTTCCAATGGTTATGATTTTGATATATATTAAGTTTATTTTAATTTATTATTTTTTGATTGATTAAACATAGGTTCTCACCAAACATCAACCTCTGTGTTCAATGCTTATAGAAAAATAGTAAACAAGTGAAAAACAATTCTGAAAAATATCTACACACTAGGTATTGAAGTCCTCTTTCTACCAAATATATATATTTTTAAATTAGACACATACATAACATGTTACAATTGAACAAATGAACGTACATATGTCAAAATTATAGTTAACTCAACTTCAAACCTTAATAAAATATGAAATACTGAGGATAAAGTCATGAAACCAGTTGCAGACAATAGATATGGATGTTACATTTAATTAAATTTGAAATAATCACATTCATATCTATTTTAGAAAAATGTTATGATTGAACGAGTGAGTGTCACTCTTTAAAAATGTTGTTTACTACAAAAAAACTAGTTGTCGAGGGAGATATAAAAATAGATTCAAATCAATTCCAATTTTTTTTTTAAAAATATATTTAGAATCTTCGCAAAAAATGCTAAAAGACTTTAACTTACATCATCTTCAAATTCATGATGGTTTAGCGGCAATAGGTGTCCGAATGTGAAGTTATTTATTTATTTATTTATTTTCAGAATGTTCATTTTAGTGTCAAAGTCGGCAAAAAAGTGTAACCCACTATTGTGGGTTCACCCTTTAAAAGGTGTATTTATTTTCTCTTACGCATATAATTGAAGATTTCTTAGGTTTATTTGGAGTTCTTAATATGATGACACATGGAAAATACATCAGATACATGTGTTACTCTCTCCTACATGTGGGTATTTGAGTTACACACTCTCTTTTGTCTTGTTGTGCCACATTTCATAACTACTATTCTATCCTAACTTGACTAGGTTATTGGGGAGTTGAGTTTTTCCCCCTCTTTTGGATTTATGTTCCGCCTCTCATAAATTTATTTTTATCTTCACTTAAGGAGGTTATGTCACAAGTTTTGACATTTAACAAGTAGATAAAACCTCCCACCTTTTATGGGTAGGAGAAGTTAATGTACCTCTTGGATGTATGTGCCCTTTTTATATGCTATATATACAACACTCTCCTTTCACCTTCAACTTTGGTAATAACTTTTGTGAGAGTAGAGTATTCTCAAAATTATCTTTCACTGTCTCTATTTTCTATTTTTCAAAATTTCTCTCCATTCTACTATTTTGATATTTGATCATTTGTCGAGTGGTATTGCATGTGATTTCCGACTGACATTACATCTAACTCGCTTCTCGAAGGATCTAACATCTTGATTAAATAATACTTTTATATTTTATCGATTCTCCTATATTAAAAAATATAAGTTTTTTCTCATAAGATTCTAAATTTTGTCAAAATTTTACAATTAAAAGTATGCAGTTATAATGAATTACTAATTTAACATATATAAGAAGCTTCCTTTATTAATTATTAATTATGGATATAATCTATATTCTAAAACTATTACTATATGTCTTATATTATGAAAAATACATGGCAAACAAACATTATATATTACAAGTATAATTTTGATCTATATTTATAAAAAGAAAATAAAAAATACATTTATATGTACTAATTATAAACTGGAAAAGATAATAGTAATTTCAAGTTTGGGACTTTTTACACTAACATATCAATCGTACAATCAGAAATTCCTTTTCATATTAAATTTTACATAAGATTTTCCACTAAAAATATATTTAAAAACAATATCAAGTTATAATCCTTGGTATCTTTTACAGTTACTTTAAGGGAGCTCTGAAATCATCTCAATACAATCTTATCTCAGAACATATAAAAAATGGAACTGAAAGCAAATGAAACCTCTCTAAAATCATCTCAACACAGTCTTATCTCAGAACATTTTAAAAATGGAACTGAGAGCAAATGAAACCTCTTTATACATTAGAGAAGAACTTGTGCTACAAATCCTTACAGTCACGAGTCTCGACCAAAGAAACATTTGAGTTACTAAATTTGTAGAATGGTACACAAGACTCATCTTTCTTTATACATTGTAAAGAAGTATATTGGCTCAACTCATGTATACAATAATATGATGACTTTATGAAGCCAATGCTATACACAGCATAAGTTTGAAAATTACTTGAGCAGTGACTTTTCGCCTAATAAAAGGTTGAAATTTCTTGTTCTCTCGACACACTTTTATTTACGTGCAAAGGAGCAACATCTCTGTTATGATAGCATGTCCTTACTCAGCCCATTCTATTCTCAGTACATGAACTCTCAATCCCATATCGAACTAGCAACTGCAATAGTTTGTCTCTGGAAAGAGGCTGCGAAGGGATAAGAAAAATTAGATACCAAAATCAATGTGAAATATTGGAAATGATTAAAACAAAGACCATTACATACTAGAGAAAACAATATGCCATGGCATGAGCCATGTTACTAAAAACGAGAGAAAAACATGAAGACCACATACCTTAGATTGAAAGTCGTCCACACCAGCTTCAAAGAAAAGATCCTTATCAGATTGCAGACTATTTGCACTCAGCGCAACAATGGGCGTCTTAACTCCCATTGTTCTTAGTTGTCTTGTTGCCTGGTATTTTACACACAAGTTCCTATTACCAAATTTGATGGAGTCATGCCAACCCAAGAAAAGAATGTTTGCATCAAAGAATTACACAAATTGTTTTCCTCATGTCCATCCATGACAGGCATTTCTTTGTCCATGAATATAAGTTCATAAGGATTGTAAACCACATTTACAATCTGCCATTATTCGTAGTTTGAATGTATTTAGTTTCTTATTTTATAGTAGTTTGATCAAAGTTGGTTTCTAAAGTCTCTTTCAACATTTTTTATTGTTTACTAACTGCCCTATCACCACTACTGTCATCTTGTCTTCATAACTTATGACAATACCTTTTTTTTTCATCATCATAATCCTATATTCTTTGCTATCCTTGAACTATAGATGGAGCAAATTGAAATCATGTTAAATGGAAAGTATTAGTATACATGGTATGATTATTCTTTAAAGGGTACTAGCTCAATGGAAAATCACCTGCTTTACAAGAAGAAGGATGGTGGTTTGATTCCATCGTGCCCTAATATGACTAAATCTATAACTAAATTAATGACTAAATATACGACTAAATTGATGACTAAATTCGTGACTAAATACACGACTAAATACGCGACTAAATTATTTAGTAGTAAATTTATTCATCTTATAAATGACTAAATCCGTGACTAAATCCATGACTAAATCAATGACTAAATCCTCGACTAAATCTGTAACTAAATTCACGACTAAATCTGTCACTAAATCTACGACTAAATCCATGAATAAATCATTTAGTAGTAAATTTAGTTGCGTTATAAATGACTAAAAATTAACTATGAATAGTCACTTGACTAAGTTTAGTCATTTATATACAATTTTTAGCAGTTTTTTAAGTCACATATTTATGGTTTTGTACTAGTGATAGTAATACTTATAGGGTTACTTGGCTCAATAAAGGGAAACATATTTTGGTGAATGAACAAACTTGGGTGGAGTTCACCGTAGGAGGCTATAAAGATAAGATTTTGTGTGATATCTTTCCAATGGATGCATGCCACCTACTATTGGGAAGGCCATGACAATTTGATAGAAAGACAGTTCATCATGGAGAAAGAATTCATACTCTTTCCAAAAAGATGGAGTCACCTATAAGATACAATTAATAGGAGAAATAGAAGAGGCTAAGACTAAAGGACCTAATGTGTTGTTAATTAGTGTAAATGAGTCCTTGAACACTCTCAAAGAGGGAGAAGGAGTTGGTTTTGTAGTGATTGCGCAACCTAAATAAAAGAAGAAAGATAAGATAGTGGAAATTCTTGTAGAGGTACCAACTTTGTTGAATCAATTTAAAGACATTATCAGTGATAGAACCTCTGCTACTTTACCACCGCAGAGAGTAATAAGTCATCAGATAGAGTCCATTCCAGGGGCTTCTTTTCCTAAAAAATTTCCATACAAGATGACTCATGAGAAGAACAAAGAAGTGGCTAAACAAGTCCAAAAAATTCTTGGCAATAGACTGATAAAGAAGAGTATTAGCCAATGTGCAATTCCAACAGTTTTAGTACCCAAGAAAGGAGGAACATGGAGATTATGTACAGACTCCAAAGCTATAAAAAAATTAAAATTAGGTATAGGTTTCCCATTCCAAGGATTGAAGACCTTATCGATTGTTTAGGGGGTGCACAATACTTCACTAAAATAAACCTCAAGAGTGGCTATCACTAGATAAGAATCAAGAAGGGAGATGAGTGGAAGATAATATTAAAAACCATTGAAGGCCTCTATGAATGACTTGTCATGCCCTTTGGAATCACAAATGATCCTAGCACATTTATGAGACTCATGAATGAATTCCTCAAGGATTTTATTGGTAAATTTGTAGTTGTTTACTTAGATGATATCTTGATATTTATAAAAACTAAAGAGGATCATCTTAAGCATTTAGAAATTATACTCAGAAAGTTGCAAGAAGAACAACTAACCAAAAATTTGGAGAAATGTGAGTTTATGAAGTAGGATCTTGTCTATTTGGGCTTTTTGATATCCAAAGGACATTTGAAGATGGATGCATTAAACATGGAAGCAATCTTGAACTGGCCTACTCCCAAGACAACAAGTGAGGTTAGAAGTTTCCATGGATTGACTCAATTCTATAGAAAATTTATAAAGAAATTTAGTGCAATTTGTGCTCCTATATTGGATATAATCAAGGGAGGTATGAAAGCTAAGTTTCAATGGACAATGGAAGCTGATAAGGAATTTGAAGTTCTGAAATAGAAGGTAGCTATACAACCTATACTAGTAATATGAAGTTTTGATAAAATTTTCACCATAGAATGTGATGCAAGTAACATTGTAGTTGGGGCAGTTTTGAGTCAAGATGATAGACTAGTGTCATGTTCTAGTGAAAACATTAATGAAGCTAAGAAGAAGTAATCATACTATGACTTAGAGTTGTATGCACTTGTCCAAGAAATAAGGAAATGGAGGCACTGTCTATTGCCTAAAGAGTTTGTTGTCTACACTGATAACCAAGCACTGAGTTTTCTTAACTCCTAAGACAAGTTAAGTCATAGGCACATAAAGTGGGTAGAAAATATGCATTCTTCTACATTTACAATAAAGCATAAAAAATGATAGTGTAACAAGGTGGTTGATGCCTTAAGTAGAAGGATACTCATAGTCCAAGAAATGCAGTTGAAGAGCATAGGAGCTGATATTTTCAAGGACCTCTACAAGGAAGATGAAGGCTTTGTAGAAGCCTATAAGATATGCCAAGATTTTAGTAATCACTTTCACAGTGAGCATACAAATTACACTTTGCAAGAAGGACTCTTTTTTAAGGGTGGACAGTTGTGTGTGCCAAGGGGGTCAATGAGAGAGAATTTGAGGTAGGAGAAGCACAATGAAAGCATAAGTGGACACCTTGAATTGAACAAGACTCTAGAGTTGGTTCAAAGGTTTTACTATTGGCCCAAGATGCATAGGGACATAAGGAGGTACGTTGAGTAGTGAACAATTTGTCAAACAGCCAAAGGAACATCCTCCAATGCTGGTCTTTATCAACCATTTCTGATTTCCAATCAGCCTTGGGAATGTCTAAGTATTGATTTCATAGTTGGTTTTCCCAAAACTAAGACTGGTTTTAATAGTATATATGTCATTGTAGACATGTTTAGTAAAATGAGTCATTTCATTCCTTGCAAAGTGACTCATGATGCCAGTAATATTTATCATTTTTTCTTCAAAGAAGTCATTAGGATACATCGATTATCAGTCAGCATAGTATCAGACACAGATACAAAATTTATGGGTCATTTTTGGAAAACCTTGTGGAAATGGTTAGGTACCAACTTGTCATTTGGGTCTGCATACCATTTCCAAATAGATGGCCAAATACAATTTTTCAACAAGACACTTAGAAAGCTGTTAATCTATGTTTAACCAAGGAGTATGGTCAAGCTTGGGATCAAGTCATCCACCAAGCTAAATTTGCTTACAATGACACTGTGAATAGGACAACAAGAAAGATCCCTTTTGAGGTGGTATATCGCCTACATCCCAAAGGTGTGTATGAGCATGAATACCTTGGAAATATGGAAAGGAGAAGTGGAAATGATGAGGATTTTGCACAATCAATGAAGGAGATCCATGAGCAGGTCAAGCAAAATCGAACAGAGAATACCAAGAAGAGCAAAGATTGAGTTGATAAAAAGAAGAGAGATGTGCAGTTTATCGTAGGAGACTTGGTAATGGTGCATTTGAACAAAGAAAGACTTCAGAAAGGAGTTCCTAACAAGTTTCAAATGAGGATAATTGGTCCATGTCAGATATTGGCCAAATATGAGAGTAATGCATACAAGATAGTGTTGGTGCTATTGTCCATTGATGTAAAATAGATACTTTCTCACGGTGGCAAAGAAGTTTATTGAAAAGTCAAAACCATATATCATGGCAAGAGCAGTGGTGACCAATGCATATATTATTATTATTATTATTATGGTCTACGACAATTTTGTTTTGTCTTTGACAGCGATTAAAGTGTAACTCACATGTGTTGTAAGTGGACTAACTCTTGGTTATGGGGTAAGTGCAAGAAGTTGGGTACCAATTCCGCGGAAATCTTGTGGGCTTGAAAACTACCGCTAGAAACCGTTTTGAAAAAAATGGGCACCCGTCTTAGGCTCGGACACCCGATCCAAAATTTAAAAAATGGGTGTCCATTTTTCAAAACGGGTACCCATTTTTTTTCAAAACGGGTGCCCGTTTTTTAAATTTTTTTTTTTTAAAACTCATTTTTTTATGCCAATTTATTACATTTAAGAAACAGGTACACATTTTTAAACGTGTGCCCATTTTTTAAAATTTAAATTTACCAAACCACCATTTGCATTGGATTTCGGTTTGGGACAGGTTTTGTGGGACCAAGCCTATGCTTGGACCTCCAAAATAATGGCTAAGGCATTTGAACACCAGATTTCTGTCTTGCCATAATTTTTTGAGGGTCTTCCTAATCAAATTTTTTGATGAAATTAAAAACCATTAGAGATCTTACTGTCTAGATTTCAAAAATATAAATTTTATAGTGATATGATAAATTTTACTATTTTTACAATATTTATTAATCAAAAGTGGTACTTAAACTTAAAATAGTAAGGTTCACTAAAACTTTAATAACTTTTTTGATTTTAGGTTTATGAAAAAATGAATTATATGAGACCAATCTACATAGAATTCTATTCAAAATATATATATATATTTTTCAAAAAAGTGAAATTTTCATCAAATTATGGTGGTCGTACACGAGAAGTTTTGAAAATGTACTTTATAGTCAATTAAAAATTAATAAAAAAAATATATTCAGTTAAAAAAAAGCAAAAATATTCTTACCAATCTTTGATGTGTTAGGTACCTTCCCCCAAAAGGATTTAGAAAAATTTATTTATTTACTTCAAAATAGGGTGGTTGTACACATGCTGGGTAAAGTCCTGAAACATGCATTTTGAAAAAGAGGTTTTTAAACATGCCTACTAAATATATTTTCTACCATGTGGGTATTTAAATAAATTACATATTTGAAAAATAGACTCTGAGCACTACATTTTCTATTAG
>MU225026.1:1908289-1926014 GCA_018584345.1 Thuja plicata | reverse complement strand
GTGCTCCTTGCAGTTGGAGCTGCAGAATGGTGTAAAGAGTTGGTGCTCAATAAAAGTTACAGATTTTGGAGTGGTTTTTCTCCCTATGACAAAACCAGTTTGGTTTTGAGGGTTTTCCACTCGGCACTAAATATGTGTTATGTGATGCTTCTATTTGGCTTATGTGTCTTCATATTATGATGCATTTTTGTCCATCTTTATGTTCTTATACATTCATATAGTTACTGGTTCAAACATATCATCATGTTTTTGTGTCTTGCTGTATCAACATATGTTTTGCATTATTAAGGTTGTCTTCTTATATTGTATTTCAGTACATTCACTATTCACAAATTGGTTAATGTAAATTTGATCGTGATTGACTGGACGATCACTTTCATTTTCAGTCAAGTAGTACATGTGCTTAACCAATTCATCATTCATTGTTTTGGTATTCAATATTTGCAAAAGTTTACATTTGAAAATAAATTTCTTCACTCTGATTCACCCCCCCCTCTCAGAGTGAATCCACTTCCAACAGATAGACCTACCAAAAGCCTTAGCTTTGTCTCTTGTCTTTAATGTGGCAGATCTAATACCTTACAAAGGTACAAGTCTAGAGAAAGGTAAGGATGATTATAATGTTGCAAATATGGTTACTGATTTGAAGTTGCCTCCCCAACCTAAACCACAAGCTAAGAAGATCCTAGATTCCAGAGTTGTAAATAAGACTAGGCACATAATATACATGGAACATTTGATCAAGTGGAAGAATTTTTCTGAAGCTGAAGCCACTTTGATATCTGAAAGTGATTTTCAAAAGGTTGGAGTTGATCCTGCTCTCTTGTCACCTACTTTGGCTTAACTTCTTTTCTATTGGGGGAGAATGGTGTAGGAGCACCTAGGGGTGTATGCTCTCAACCCTAAAATTTTGGTGTGTGAGATCCAATGAGGGTCTTGGTGTGAACACAGACTAGTTAAGAGTTCACTAGGTTCCTAACTAATCAATTAAACCGATGACAACTACTTGATAACTTAATTATATCCATATCTATGAAATAGCAAAATTTTGCTATTTTACAGACCCTAATTGTAAGTGTTGTCAAATGACGATTTTTACACCAAAGTCAGTTATAGGTAGGTAATTACGCTTGAAACATGTTATGAGGAATTATTTAAGACTTTCTAAAGCATTGTAAGGGTTGGTTGGTTAAGTTTTGCATAATTCTGGCATGATTTACAAGAATACAAGTTAGACATTTTTTCTGGTTTCTAACACTGTGAAGTGTTTGCTATTGTAGTTCATGCTTAATGGATTTATTATGTACATTTTACTTTATAGAGAGCTAGGATAGCTTATTTACTTGATTTGTATACTTTAATTTTAGGTTTTTGTTGAGTTTTGATTGTGTACATAAAAAGTCATTGTTTGAGTCCTAGTCACTGGACTGGACAAAGTTGGTTGTAAATAGATGGCTCTACACTGAATCTTCACCATGGTAAGTTCACGGTCCTTGGAGGTTCTGAAGTAGAGCCCATGAGATGTCTTTTCCTTTTTGTTGGAAGCCAGAAGGTGGTTTTTTTTGTTTTTAACCTCTTTCCCTAGGCGAGCTCTGCCATAGCCCGGCTAGGGAGCAAGAGGAGAAGAAGTTTGAAAATTGCAGTCCTAGCAGATTGGATTGAATATTACAATGCCATGAAGGTATACCTAGGTTTCATACAGAGCCTGGTGAAGAGATGGAGAGCCATTAAATCCATTTTGACATATTTCCCAGTGAAAGTTTGAAGACTTGTCTGTTTCTTTGCAAAATAGCCCAATTAGGATTTGGAATATGTACAGA
Organism: Thuja plicata; assembly: GCA_018584345.1. Taxonomy (NCBI): domain Eukaryota; kingdom Viridiplantae; phylum Streptophyta; class Pinopsida; order Cupressales; family Cupressaceae; genus Thuja; species Thuja plicata. The sequence goes on along the minus strand of MU225026.1, from coordinate 1,924,194 downwards.
TAGACTGGAAGCTAAGACCAATTGAATCTTTAATGTTTCCCAAAGTGTGTCCAAATCATCTAACAGTTCAGGGGGTTGTGTGTAGGTTTTGAGAAAGAAAGCCCAAAAACTTCAGAAAGAGGGCTAATTGAGACCTACTAGGCTAGTAGCCCTTTAAAACATAGGAAGTCTTGAAAGCAAAGATGAAATGGCTACAAGGTCAAACATAATGGATTGTATAGTGATGGAATTAAATGAGTGAAAAGCTCTAGAGTCCTTCTAGGTGATTGAAAGAGGGCTAGTAGGATGGTGATTGAACTTACTCTGGTGAGTTCAAGTGGAAGAATAGAAGATTGAGCACTTAATAATTGTGTGGAAATAACTAATTCACCCCTCTCAGTTATTTGGCCTATTCAACACATATATACCGTGAAATGATATAGAGGAGAAACCTTTAAAATGATTTCTAAGGAATTGAGGCTCAATCCATTAATATTAAATTCATTTTAGACCGTATATGCGAGTTAGCTACAATATTTATGGACATGTGAAACATTGAACACAAGAATAATGTGGATAGCTGAAGATGTTGTTAAGAAAGTGGAGGTAGACTTGCAACATGTGTTAGATGGCTGGGTCAGTGTATTGGTGACTGATGTTTGTGCTGACAGATTTAAACATTATTAAATTTTCTTCAACGTGTCCAACCTACTCACAACTTGTGTGGAGGTCTCTAAATTGCTACAATTTGTTATTGTTCAATTCTACTAATTTCAATTAGAACAATTAATAAGGTGATAAGCAAATTTGCAAGTTTCCATGCAGTAGGATTTGGCTGTAGAGTCCTAATCCATATCAAACTAGCATTGAGCTATTCAACCTTTCTTGTAAGTAGAATATTTTTGAGTCTATATTTTTACCACATGAAATGTCATCCAAGTCTTTAGAAATTTATCTTCATACAAACTATGTGACAAACAATGTAGATTTGATTCACAGAGTTTGAAGTCACTTTCAATATTCAAGCAATGATGATTGTTCTTTCAATCCTGCAGCTCTTGTTAATATCACACAAAAGACTTATTATTCAATACACAAGAAGTCCTTTGAGCCGACAACTTATGTATACAATATGTGACCAATCCTATACACAACACAATAAGTTTTAGAAGTTTGGAGTAAATTTCAGCACTGAAAAGCTGAAATTTCTTGTTCAATCAATAGTTTGAAGTAGATTGCAGACTATTTGCAGTTTGTGCAATAATGGGCATCTTAACTCCCATTTTTCTTAGTTGCCTTGTTGCCTAGTATATTACATAAAAATTTCAATTAAAAAATATGATTGAATCGCAACCCAAGAAAAGAATGCTTGCATCAAAGAACTACAAAAATTATTTACCCCATGTCCATCCATTACAGGCATTTCTTTGTCCATGAATATAAGATCATAAGTTCTTCCTTGCTTAAAGTAATCCACTGCTATCTTTCCATTCTTAGCTTCTTCCCAACAAAGATTAAGATTGTGGATAACTTTCTAGAATATCAGCTTCATTTATAAGATAGTTAAGAATCATAATCATCAGGAATAGTGATAGAGAGAGGTCCCGTACCCAATAAGCTCTATAAAAACTCATTATCCTAGATTATCTATAATGACGACAAGAGCTCATTTTCCTTCTCTTCCAAAACACTCCATAATTTTTTTGATTTTAAAAAGCAGCCAAATCTGGGGGCTGACCCGTACAAAAAACCAGCACGAGGAGTGTTGATAACTAGCAAAGTACACACAACAAACCCTCAGCCTATGCCAATTTAAAAACCAAAAACCAAGAAATAAAATCAATAGACCCCAGGTCCAACACGGAGTTGGTAACCAACCTAGAAGTCCTAATAGGCCCCAACCTCACCATGAGGTTGGTAACCAGCCTGTGGTGGTAATTAATAGTAGAGTTATCATTAATAGTAATAAATAGCCTGAAAGTCCTAACATGCCCCAACCTCACCATGAGATTGGTAACCAGCCCGTGGTAGTAATTAACATTAAAGTTAGCATTAACGGTAATAACCAGCAAATTACAAAAACTAGAGATTAAACCAAGATCTAACAGGCCCACATCGCCCAACCGAGAAGTCCAGACAAAAAATTTAACCATAAACAGAGGAAAAGGAATCTACTTGGGGTTACCTTCCCCACCTTTCAATAGGAGCTTAAGCTAGTCATCCGCGAGGAACTGGTACAATTCTTCATCCTTTCGCTCACCTCCCGGGTTCATTTTCTCCATATGAAGGAGTTGGAGCGTAGTGGCAGCCGCATGCATGACCTTCACAACAAAGTCTGCAATCCTGTTAAAGCTTTCCTTGAGATTTTTAATTTCCTCCCTCATTTCCTTTAGCTCCACCTTAGGGTCAGACAACAATAGGGGCTTCTGAGGACTAGCAGTAACAATGGGGGTGTCACTCACATCATCAGGCATTTTCTCCTCTATTTTGTTAGGGTCCTCCGGGGTAATATTTATAACCACCTGAGGGCTAGGGGACTGTGGAGTTAGGAGCGGAGAGTCCACTTTCGTCTCCTCGAAGAGTTTTTTCTTTGAAAGGTCAAAGGTGGGGAGACCTAAGCTGGTAGAGACTTGAGAGTCATGGATTTTTACAAACTCATCCACAATAGGGCTTTGCTTCTTTTTTCCCCTTTCTTTCTCCTCGACCTTAACTTTCTTCCCCACTTTAGGTTTCCCCCTGGTGGCCTGCTTTATATCTTCTTCCCCCTCTAAATATTCTTCCTCTTCATCCTCTTTAGTGCACCTCTTTCTCACAACTTTATGCTTGTATCTGGTTTTGGTAGTGATTATGTTAGATCTCTGTCTACTATCGTTCTCCTCCTCCTCTCCTTCATATTCAATGGTGATTTGGTCACTGTCAGCCGAACTCAGCTTATTCTTCTTGGAACCAGGGGTTTTGGAAGAAGTCGTAGGGTTAGAGAGAGTCACTTGAAGTTCATTAGGGTTCTTAGGATACTGGATAAAGTTATGGAGGGAAACATTCCTAGGCGGGTAGAGGGCTAAATGGAAATTGTAAAGGCATAACATTAAGCCCTGATGGAGAATACAATAATTCTTCCTAGATTTGATTTTTTCTCTGACTTCCAAAACAGAAGCTTCCATAGAATGGAGCAGAAAAAATGGAAAGGAGATGGAATCATTGTACCTGAAGTGGTTGAGGAGAGGGAAATGGTATTTGTAACAGGTGCCGAAGCAGCCTTCTAGAGTGATTGTTAGAATAGAAAAAACCCTATTCTCCCAAGAACACCTACATGCAAACCTGTCACATGGAAGAAGTAAAGTACAGAAGATAAGAGAAAACTATGGAGGCCAAAAAGCCAGAGGAGACATCGTATGCAAAAGAAAACAATATATTAACAATATGATTCTAGCTTATACAATGAGATGTGAAAAACTCCTTATGAAAAACAAAGAGGTGAATCCTTATAAAAAGAATCACGAAACCCTAAAAGGAAAAATCTAAGGTTAGCTTAAGCAACTAGAGTGAATAGGTGAGTTAGTAATTAGATCATAATGATTTAATTAATAACCCAAGAGACTATTACTCTAACACCCCCCTTAAGATAAGCTTAGGGAGAAGCAAAAACCTAGGAGACTACTCCAGAAAGCAGGAAAGAAGGGTCCCGACAACAAGGCCTGATCAGGTACCCAAGTAGAAGAAATAAAATAGATGAAGGAAACTAAGCCTCTAATCTAGGGAAAGTCCCAAAGAAAGAAACAAGAAAGAGAAAGAAGCATCTTCGAAGAATGAAGCTATAAACACTGTCAGAAGTAACTACTGGAACCCCCACTGAAAAAGTGCATAACCAAGTAGAGAAGACAAAGTCTGAAGAGATGATCAATCAAACCCAAGAAGTAATAGAACCAACAAGAGAACCCCCCCATAATGCTGAACAGGGAGAGGGGTGACTGGAACACTGAAATGCAATGCCAGAAACATCTACAGAAAGAAGAATTAGGAACACCAACAGTGCAATGGAAGTACAAGCACAGGATAAAGGGCGGTGTCACTAACACACAACATGGGCTAATGTCATGGAAGGTACGCTCACTTGACAAAGGTGGATGAGCACAAAATGGCAAAACATCATAACCCCCCATGACACTTTATAACTGAGTGCGAGTACAAAAAATACACAAGGTGCTCGAAATCCCAGATATGCAAAAGTAGGCACTTTATCTCAGTGCATTTATAGCAAAGAAAATGCTACAGAAGAGAAGCATACAATGCTCAAAAGTCAGAAAGAAGAGTGAGCCAGAAGATCAGAAGAAGAGATCCCAGGACCTGTAGAACCCAAGTAATCCGCCAGAGTGTGGAAGAGAAAAAATTAGAGGAGAGAGAACCTAGAGAAAAATCTGGAAAAAGACCCCTGCAATTGAAAAGCTCACTGAACCAGCTTTCTAACGATATCTGGTTTGCCAAAAATAGAGTTTGGATGAGCAAGATATGGCTCCCAGAAGGCAAAACTAAACATTGGAATTTGATAGAAAAAAAAAACTATCAAAATAGTAGAGCCAAAAATAAAACCACCACAATCAAAAAGAGCTCAGAAAGAGCTTTCTGACAATATAGAGAAGTCCAAAAAAACCTCCGTATGCTCCAGATAGAGCAAAAATAGCGCCAGGGGGTCAGAAAGGCTCCAAAAATAGGTTTAAAGCCCCTGGGGCTAAAAAAAAGAGCCCCTGGGCGCATGGCATGCGCAAGGGGCTAAACCAGAGCCCCTAATCTCGCATATGACCGTCGCTGGGCTGAAATAAGCCCGCGGGGCTAAACACCCGTAGGGCGGCCCAAGCGGTGGCGCGGCCAGGCAGCGGAGCAGAGTGGCGGCGAGGTCCGGGAAGCGGTGGGTGGCGAGGGCCGCTGAGTGGGCCAGGAGCGCAGAGCGGTGAAGCGGAGGGGGCCGTGAAGTGGGTTGGGAGCGCGGAGCGGGCCAGGGGCGGCGGAGGAGGGCGGCCAGGCGCTGGCCGGCGGCGGTGGCGCGCCGGTGGCCAAGTGGTGGTGCCATTTTAACAACACTGTCCGCGTTGTTTAAATGTTTAAAAAACATTAAAAAAATATATATTTTTTAAATTTTTTTCTCGGTTTCCGTGCCTGTACGGCACTAGAAACCAAATTTTTTTTCCTTGGAGGTAAGTTGTCCAAAATAGACAAATTTTATATAGATTCTGGGGTTTTTGGGCGCTTTGAGCGCAACTGTAATGTCCGTTTGAGCCTAAAATGACCAGAAACAAAGGTCCCCCCGAAATCCACACAAAAAACTTTGAGAAAGCCAAAAAAACCTCTAGTTTCTGAAACACTTTGACAAAGCACGAACAACGAGTAGCAAGATGGCTCTAATACCATGTTAGAATAGGAAAAACCATATTCTCCCAAGAACACCTGCATGCAAACCTGTCACATGGAAAAAGTAAAGTACATAAGACAAGAGAAAACTATAGAGGCCAAAAATCCAGAGGAGACATCGTATGCAAAAGAAAACAATATATTAACAATATGTTTCTAGTTTATACAATGAGATGTGAAAAAATCCGTATGAAAAACAAAGAGGTGAATCCTTATAAAAGAAATCATGAAACCCTAAAAGGGAAAACCTAAGGTTAGCTTAAGCAACTAGAGTGAATAGGTGAGTTAGTAATTAGATCATAAAGATTTAATTAATAACCCAAGAGACTATTACTCTAACAGTGATGTACTTCATCAAAATGAGGCACATTTCATTCCATGGGTCGGGCAGAGTCATTCTGTTGAATCCTCCCCTAAAACGTTCAAGAATCTCTATTTTTTTTAAGAATCTTTTCATATGGGTGTCATCTCAGATTTTGGTGATCTTCTTCCATTTTTTCCCCTCTATGGAGAGACCCGTGGCTTGCGTGATAACCTCCTCATTAATCTCAACGGTTATCCCATTTATTGTAACTTTGCGCTCATCCCAAGTTTTTACCAACTGCAGAGAGACCAGTTCATCACTGCCGCCCATAGCCTTCATGAACGGGAACAGACCACCTTCCTTAAGGTAGTTGAGAATGCACAGATTTTTGATTAATTCATCCTCGATCCTAGCGGGTTCCACCCGCACCATATCTCCACCCATCTTCGAGCTATATTCAGGCAAGTCTTCCTCCTTGGTCTCAACCAAAATCCCACCTTTCCTTCCTCTTTTTAGCACAACCCTAACCAGAGCAGAGAAATTAACCCAACAAATGTAGCACTTTTGTCTCCAGACAAAAAATTAGGTGGTTTTAATGTTCGCCTTCTCACAGAGTTTACCCGTATTATTCACGTGGTTGGCCAATATAAGCGAACAAGCTTTTCATATCGAGAAATGATATCACCATAAAAGCTTGATGTTGCAATTAATCACATCAGTCATATCATTCTTTCCCTTGTGCGTTTTATGCTCCATGTCTTCTTTTGATTTGAAAAAGCTCGTACTCTTTCTAAAAATGACATTGATAGCCCATCTTTCAAGCTGGAAATAATTAATATAACCAAATCTCGTATCTCTTATAAAATTTGAAATGACGTGGCACCTCATGAACTTGCCCATCGTCTTTCTTGACCAATCACCATCTGCCTTGTTAGACATCATTTAATTTCTTTCTTTTTCCACAAGCCGAATGACATGCTTGGGTAGAGAGTTTAAATTCCTCCAACATCTTAAGCCATTTACCGTAAGACCCATGGTCGCCGGCATGTCTGCCACCGTGTTACCTTCATGATAAATGTGCTGAAGGTTGAAGTCATTGAACCTGGGGAGCAGCGAATAGATGTCTTGCAACACACTTGCCAGAATCCAACCAGTAGTATAGTTCCCTTTAACTAGCTCAATTACAATTTTAGAATCACCTTCTATGCTTAATCTTTTAATCCCAATATTAGACGCCACCTTTAGACCCCATAGGAGGGCAGACATCTCAGCCAAATTATTAGACCCCTTCCCCAGGTGGACCGCATAGGCTAGGATCAGGTGACCTTTTTGATCTCTAAGAATACCTCCTCCCGCAACAATACCATTGGAGGCAGCACCATGAAAGTTCAGCTTGGTTATGTATTCCTCCGGGGGTGACCATTTAGTGTTTAGTCTTGTCAGAATTTTGGAATTGTTTGTCACGTAGAAGGAGGTGGGAAGAGCCCATTCCTTAGCTATGGGGGGACGGGGGAGGGGGGTTTCCAGCGGCAGGTTTCCAAGTTTTCCTTCAGTAGATTCACAGTCAGCCGCACTGTTCCTTCAACATTGCTGTCTTCTCCTCTAAAAATATGATTGTTTCATTCGTTCCATAGACTCCAGCAGACATGTGGGGGTAATAGGCGCTAAAGTATGTTGATGAGAGGGTGCTTAGCTATTCGATCCCAGTTATTAATGAATTGGTCTAAGTGCTCCAAAAGACCCATTCCAGCTACAGTTTGCTCATTATTTTTCCCCACACCTGAGAGGCATAAGGGCAGTGAATAGGAATATGATTTATTGTCTCAGCCTGCATTTTACAAAGAACACACCTATTGACCAGTTGGACTCCCTGTTTCTGAAGGTTGTCCAACATAAGGATTTTTCCATGAAGAGCAGTCCACTAGAAAAAAAATATTTTGGGGATGAGCTGGGGAAGCCAAACCTTTCCCCAACTCAGCTCATTAAAAAAAACCAATATGTTAGCAAGGTAAGTAGATTTGACCGTAACCTCCCCTAATTTACTGTGACACCACACAACCTTGTCAGCAATTTGAGAGATGGGGATCCTGATCTCAGTAATCAGTTTCTGTAGCTCCAAAATGTGGGGTGGGATATGCTCCTGGCCATGGTAAGCATTAGCGAGGTTCTTCCACTCCATAATGTTTCAGATGATGATTATAATGTATTATTTTTCTTCACCTTTATAGGTTACATGAAATGGGATTATATAGTCGTGGAAATAATTCTAAGATAGATAAGCTGTCTGAATCTCAACGCACGAAACCTTGTTTTTAGCATACGCTTCCAAATCCTATATTATGAAATCGCATCATGATCAGCACTCAGAAAATAATATTATTAGATCTATGAGAACCCAAAATATTACTCAAAGATCAATATTAAGAAATGTGTGAGTAAAGCCCAAGTTCAATATTCCATTTTAACTGCAGTCCTAACGTGTAATATGCTTGTAGCTAGATATGGTAATTTGGGATCCCATTCAAAGTTTTGTCAGAATATTTAGCAGTCTGCAAAATTGAAACTGTCCTATATGATGGCTTCCACGCTGTAAGAACTTGAAAGTTTGTTCTTCATCAAATGATATGGCCATTGTATTTCAAATAAATGAAAACAATCTTTACAAACTAGCGCTTTCACCAAAATAGGTTAGCCGATAGGAAATATATTCAATTAATTAAAATATTAAAATTAAATTAAATTTAAAGAAAATATTAAAATTCAATTAAATTTAAAGAGAATATTAAAATTTAAAATAAATAATCTTTAAAAATATTTCAAAGTTTTAACAACTACAAATCTTTCAATTTTTAGCATTTTGTAATATTACCAATTATACAAATGATACATTTTTCTTGTGTCAATCCTTCATTTAATTTTTTTATCTATGTGAAAAGCCTACTACTCCGTATATAAGTTTTTTTAAGATAAGAAACTTTAATAAGAGACATGAGAAATCCATTTTCCTGGTTTTTACATTTAGGTAAATATGATAACGTAAGGAAGTAAAGGATGAGAAGAATGTCTATCCAAATTCACAGATGTAATTTTCCTTGAAATTATTGATTAATTAAAAATAAAATATGTTATATTTTGATTTTAATTAATTAATAAATATGGCATGATTTGTTTCTTTGCATGTGTTGGGTAGCTGGTATTTATATATGCTACTAATTTAGAGTTAATAATGCAGGCTTGATAAAGTCTGATTTGGTAAGGAATATAATATCACTATCAATTTGACGGGTAGTGGAGCACCAATCATGCAAAAATGATATGCAGATTAAAATGGCCTCTGCCCCATCAATTACTCTCCTAATTGCAACATTATCATTTGAGTGGAAACTGACATTAACATCCAACAAACATAAACCCACAACTCAATAAGTATATTCTTTTAGTTAGCACAAAATGTTGGCATTTTGGTGTGAAGCCAGTGCATAAAAATGTATCCGAAAATCACAACATCAATAGTTTTCGTGGCCAATTAATGTAATCTTATTTTAAGTTAATGGTCAAAGATAATTTTTCTTTTTTAAGCTTCATTATTATAATATTCAAAGAGTAATTCTAATTGATTGAATGATCATTTGTATTATAAATATTGATATGATTAATATGTATGAAACAGGTGAATGATGAAATTTTTCAGCATGCAAAAGACTCTTTATCCCACTGAAAACTATTGTCAGATATAACACGCCAAAAAAAAACTTATTAAATTTTTTTTGACGGCACCGGGCTTTCCGCGTGAGACACTTTTTAGGTGGGTGCGTGTGTTACAATTTTATGACAACTGAGAAAATACCGACTCCCTGAGTTTGAGCGTGAGACAGTTTCAATTCCATTTTTTTATCATACTTTGATAGACGTTCATGCCATATGCCCTATTGCAACCCATTTTTTTTTAACTTACCATATTTGTATATTATAATCACATATTAACAATGATACGGGAGCGGGAGCGGGAGTGGGAGTTAGGGTTTCTAGTTCTGCAGAGGATGAAGATGACTATGATGGAGATGTTGATGATCCACCCCCCTTGGACCCCTCCTATGCCTACTTGGTTGTGTTTGGGCGGTCTGGGGATGGCTCATTTCACCGGGGGAAGCCGCTCTTTTGCCAACCATTTACGGTGGGTGTTTCTAATGCAGTCCCTTTTGCTCCTTGGGAGGAACATTTCTTCTCTTTTGGTAGTGAGAGCTTCCTTGGCTTGTGGAAGGTGGGAGGTTGGTTATTTGGTGCCCTTGGCAATGCCTCTGGTGTGCTATTGGCTATTTTATCGACATCCTTTGTGGATGAGAGGGATGAAGGTGGGAGCAGAGTGCTTCCTGGAGCTAATGATCATTTCAATGGTTCCATCCCTTTCATTGTGACTTTAGTTGTCTTAGAGCTCTTTTGTGGTGCAGAGCACTGCAATGTCTACATTTTGGGTGCTGCTGAGGGTTTCAGTTGGGTGGGGAGTGCTCTCTGTAACCTGGGATCTTCTACCCTTAGGAAGGTTTCTCTTTTGTGTAGGAGCCTATGTTTGGCTTCTTTGTGCATTTGTGTTGGAGATCTCTTAAGAAGTGGGGGTTTTTTTCCCTTGTCCTTCATCTTTACTTGGAGGCATTCCTGCTATTTTGAAGTTTAATTTTTGGAATCCTCTGTTTCTGCTATGGGGTTGTTGGTCCCCTATTTTGGAGCTTATAATATTCTAGTTATATCTAACATGGCTATGGATGGTGGCTCCTCTCTCCTTCCCATGCCCTCTTCTATGGAGGTGGAGAGGTCTCTCACCATATATGCTCAGTTTGATCTCCCTTTACTTCTTCTTCTCTCTGCTACTTTACTTATGGAGTTGGAGGCATCTCCTTTTGAGGTGGAGGTTTACCTTGTGGAAGAAGTTGGAAGCAGTTATGTGGGGATGTTACATGCTCTCGGGTGCTCAATTTTAGGGTGGGGGAGAGGTTGGCCTTCTTCCTAGTGCGTTCTTCTCTCTGATTTCCCTATTGAGATGGGTTCTTCTCCTATTGAGGTGGAGTGGATTCTTTGGAACCTGTAGCAGGAAAGCCTCTACTTCTAGTTACGTGGTTTTGGTTATGCCGGATCAGTAATATCTTCCTAGTGTTCTTGTTGGGGTTTGGGATGCCATCCATTATTCCATCTCGTTGGTTTTGGGTTCCATGTCAAAACCCTAGTCTATTGTTGGGAAGTTTTAAACTCCAGTTTTATGTAAGGCTTTGGCCTATTATTTGGGAAACTAGGGTTTTAGCGCTTCATCTTTCTTAGTTGCTGTTTGGTTAATTTTTCTAGGATGCTGGTTTATAATAACAAATCTTTAGCAACATTAAGTGTATAGGGTTTTGGGACCCCTTCAAAACCTGGTTCTGTGGCCCTCTGTTGGCCTATTTCGTTTGATTGGCTCTGTCCTTTCAGTCTGGGCTTTCTTTCTAATCTTTCACTCTATTCTGGGTTTCAGGTACCCTGTAAAAGCTATTTTACTTAATCAAAAACAATGATCATACTATTAATTCTTATTGTAATAACAACCTACCTAAAACTTACAATTCACAATTATTGATTATTGCAACTATTGGATGACCTAGTATCCTTTATACATTTTTTATTTTATAACTTACATTTACCGATGTTTCAATAAATTTATCTATTAAAAAAAATCCTCTAGAAGGAGAATTAGGGGCATCTTGCTTAACCTCAAATATAAAATTTTACATTCACATCCATCTGTACAATCACTATGTATGCCTACACCAAGTCAAAAGAATAATTTCCAAATAATAATATGAATACAAATTATGTTAACTTAGGAAATAAACAACCTTATAAAACTTTATAGGTTAACCTAAAATATATACTTTTATAATATCCTTCTCAACACATGCGGATCTATTCTTAAGAATATAATGTAAAATTTTATTCTTTTAATAAGCGAGTTTGTTTTTAGTTTGCTTTCTGTGAAGCATTTCACCTGATTCATTTCTATTATTCTCTTCGCTTGAAGAACAATAAATTTTATCCATTTCATAGACATAATAAACATGGAAGAAAATTCATATTATGTAGATATTATCCTTTTGATGAATACTTGATTTTTGATGTATCTATTTTATAGCCATGGATATGGAAGAAAATAGAGATATGAATACCATGAAGAAGAAATATATGAACTACTGATATATATTTGTATCTTCAAAATGGATCTCAATTTTCAATCCGATATATTCAAGATTAATGTATTCACAAGGAAAGAAAGAAGATTACTCCCCTAACCGCGTTAAGAAATAACAAGAGAAAACGTGCAGACTGAAAGATCAAAAATGAAAAAAATGTTAATTGTTTGCATTATTATTTGATTAGTTGAGTTCAGGTATTTTTATTCTTCTTCTTCAGTAAGCTTCAGCCTCTTGGAAGAAAAGAAATGCGCACATTTCAATTCCAATTGTTTCAATTAATTGTCTTTCATTTGAGCCACTGTCACAACGTCATCGCCATTTAACCATTCTTCAACTGCTGTGATCATTGATATAACATCTTCTGCCATGTTAGCGTCCATCTAGATAGTTGTGTGCAACCAAAGCTCTTTCCCCTTCAAAAAATTGAATATCTACACAAGCCTGATTTTCAAAACACGTGGTTCATAAATCATTTTCACCATTTTTATTTCCTTTTCCGACAGGTTCTGCTCATCGGTTTCTCCGTTCACTACATCTACCAAGTGCCTTACAAGCTGTCCCACCAGTTGCCTAATGTACAATCTTCTACTGTATTGTTTGCCCAAATAATTTGATGGTAAAAAAATGCAGCCATCCAATGAACGATACTTGTTTTACATGCTACTAATTGGACCTCAACCTTTATATCACATGCACAAGTTTATCGACAATGAAAACTTTCTGACAATGCTAATTCTTGCATGAGACAACTTTTTGGTCAGAGTTTTCTCCCCAATGAAATCCTATAGGCTAAATAATAATAATAGTTAGATAATTGTATCACGTACGATATTCTTTCTTAAGTTTATTCTAGATGGGCTTTACATATATCTATATATAATTTATATAACTAGTTTAGATTGAAGCATAAAATTTATAATAAAATCTATATGTTTTAAATTATTTAATGTAACAATTAATTAAAATAAAAGATTGATGTAGATTTGAATTTGATAGGTATCAAGCATAGTAATTAAATATCTACATTAGGACTTATTATGGTATTTTTTTTGTTAGAATAAAAGTGGTAATCTAAGATTGACCCATACTTATAAAATTGTCCAACATTCATGAATCTAGACTAGATGTGTTTGATTAAAAAATGTTCTTTAATTTTTATCATCATTCTTGACTACTTTATGTTTCCAAATATTTGCAAACTTGGTAACTTTTAAAATGATTTGAGGTTTGTTGGTTAGTGAAAGAGAATCTTGCAAGATCAACTCTTAGAAATTAAACAACGATTTAAAAATAATAATCTATAGTCATCAAGATGTTGCTAGAATGTTTGTGCACAACCAGATTCATTTTATTGTATTAAGTAAAATTAGAAAATGTGAATGATATTCAAATATAGCTCCTAAAACATCATATAGCTAGGAGATGATTAGAATGAATATGTTAAATTCATTACATACAAAGTGTAACAACATATAATACAAAATTATATTTATTCATCTGTAGGAGGGTATTGTAGTGGTTAGAAGTAAATCACAACTGAATTTTAAAATTTAAATAGGGTGGGATGATCTTACCACCACAATTACTACATTGTAGCTACAAATTAGTATATGAACTAAGCTTTAAAAAATATAAAAGAAAATATTTAACTGAACAAGCTAATAAACACAATAAAATATAATAAAATACAATAGTTTTGGGCTTCTCTTAGCTAATGTAACCTTACTTGAAGAAGCTAATAAACATAATAAAATACAAAAGAAAACACTTAACTGAACAACTTTTCCTATTTGTTCTGCTTCCAATTCTTTTCCAAAAAAAGATTCAATAGATTCTTTAACTTCAATAGGTTTCATTTGTATATTTTTCTAAAATTCAAATAATTTTGCATTCCTAACATTTTGAGATTCCTCCTTTATTTTCCATCTTATCACTGGTTTTTCAACTCCATCTATGGTTTTATTTTTGTAAACTTTACCCATATCTTCTCTATGATGTCAATTTTTAACTGCAACCTCTTTTCCTTCTTATTTATCATGGTGTAAATCTTACATTTGCATTATACCAGAGGCTCACCTTCAATTGGATTGTTAGCTCAATGAATGGATACTTTGACACCCATTTTATTTGAAAATTCCTCGACAGATCCCACTTTCGATCTTTTTTTTTACTCTCTATCCTTTTTTGAATTGTATTTTCTTTTCTTCTTCCATGAACCATCATCATCTCTGACATTCTCAATCTCACCCAAGTCAATTATATCATTCTAGATACTCTGGGTATATACCTAAAGATCTCCTTCAAGTTCATCATGATCTGAGATATCAAGTTCACTGCCTTCTTCAATATGTTGTGTAGGTTGTGAATCTTTTAAATCTACTTGTGATGAAGTAGGTTCTTGATTTTGGCTGGAAAATTTTCCACCACCAAAGTACGATGATAAGCTTCTGCATTTTTCTAGGCTCTCTTGGCTTTCCCCACATGTAGGATTCTTACCCTTATTCTTGTTCGACAATTAAAAAAGTAATCACTTATCTTTTCCTCAATTGTAGTCGCCAATGCACTCAATAGTTTAAAACTTTGTTATCGATCAAAATTGAGATATCAAAACTATTAATGTTTGTAGCTTTAGTCGTATGTGTTGGAAAGTGACAATGCAAGCAATTATTATTTTGTCATTGATGTCAAACCTTAACTGGTGAGACTATTGTTATCTGTTTAAGTACCATATCTATTTATTGAAGAAGAAGATTTAACAAGAAGATCAAGTGAATGGTTGAGTTAAGGAAAATAAAAGGGTACTTGATCAGTTGACACTCTAGTAAAGTAATTAGTTGTTTATCTTTCAAAGACAATTTTTCTGGCTGTTTTGTGCCGAGCAAGTCTGGCTTGTGCCGAGCAAGTTTGGTTTGATGCCGAGCAAAGTTGTTTGTGAGGAGCAAGTTTGTTCAGTGTCGAGCACCAGTGAAATTGCCGAGTGGAAACAATGATGTTGGCCGACTTACAATATTTGGATTAATGATGAGATTTGAGATCTCTGGCCAACTTAGTTAATTTTATTAGGATATGTAAAGTTAATTAAAGATTGATCCATGTCATTTAATGTATGTGTATGTGGTAAATTTGGCCTTGTTAATTCACCATACACTTCAACATAGTCCTTCTTCACTAGGTACACACAAGACTGAATATGAGATTATTCATCTTGTCTGCCTGCATGATTTGACCTGTTTGCCTTCTATCTAGACGGGGTTTTTGAAATTTCTCTTAGAATGAGAGTCTCACAACCATGGACCAATCTAGGAACGAAGGATTTATCATGATGAATGCAATACAATGAAAGATTATACTAAGAATTGAAAGATATAAGATAATCTAAGACATGATTTTCAGTGCAATTATTCTAGAAATTGAAGCTATTCTATTGCAAAAGATGATATTATTCTATATGAAGCTATGACAATAATTCAGTATTCTAACAATGCATAAAAGTAAGTGGGGTTTCGAATGAAGAATGAGAGTTCTTTTATAGACTCAGAGATGATCAAAATATAAACTTTCCTCTTTTGAAATAAAACAGATAGAAAAGCCAGTTTAAAATAGAAAGCTTTATTGAAAAGAATTCAATAAATTGTTTTCTTCTTGCTTTAACTATTTTCTTTCTTTGATTTAGTTCTATTTTATTTGAATTAAATTATTTTCTCTCTCTTTAAAGCACAATTAATTCAAAGTTTCCATTTCTGAATAAAAGAAAGATTTTTGATAGAATATTCAATTAGTTGAATAAATATGACCTCATAATTGCTTTTTCTCAATTATCTGAATATTAAATTCAATTATTGAAAAAGAGGATATTTATTTAATAATTAAATATTAATTAATCCCTTTTTCATGTGTCTTAGCTAAAGAGGGTGAATTTAATTTAATTAAAGTGCTAGGACTTTATTAATTAAATTAATTCGATCATAGGTTTGTTTAGCTAAATAGATATTTAGGAATTAAAT
>MU225026.1:1865537-1881890 GCA_018584345.1 Thuja plicata | reverse complement strand
CATGGTTCATTATGACATGCATGCAGAATGTCATATGTCTCATCTTCTCTCACACATCTCCTCATGACTTGGTCAGGTCCAGTGTAAAATAATGTGCTATCAATCCAAGAGAAATGGAAGCTTTTCTGTATAAGGAGCTTCTTATCCTTATAAGAAAAATGTGTGGGCATTTTGTTAGCTGCTAGGTAAAATTAGCTATATCATCATACCATGGATTTTGGACTACAATATGAAATAAATGTTCATCTGGAAATGCATCTTCTATCAAAGTAGTATCTTCTTTAGCATGATGAATTCTGGATAGATTATCAGCTACCACGTTTTCTTTCCCTGGCTTGTCAATGATTGTTATATCAAATTCCTGCAAAAGAAGAAGCCATCTTGCTAACCTGCCTGTGAAGGCAGGTTTGTTCATGAGATACTTAATTGCTGCATGGTCAGTATGAACAAAGATAGGATAACCAGTTACATAATGGCAGAATTTGTTCAGAGCATAAACTACTGCTAGCAATTCTTTCTCAGTCACTATATAGTTTAACTTTGGTCCATATAGATTCTTACTGATATAATAGATTGCATTTTCAAGGTTTTTAGACTTTTTTCCTAAGACAACACCTATGGCATAGTCTAAAGCATATGTATGTATGTGAAATGGAAAAGTCCAGTCAGGACCCCTAAGTACTGGTGCAGTTGTCAAAAGTGACTTGAGCTGTAGGAAGGATTCATCACATTCTTTTGTCCAAGGAAATTCAGCTTCTTTGGTAAGTAAGTTGTACAGAGGACTAGCTATTTGACTAAAGTTCTAGATAAACCTCCTATAATAGCCAGCATGACCTAGGAAAGATCTGACATCTTTTTTCTTAGTAGGAATAGGGAGTGTGAGAATTACCTCTATCTTCACAGGGTATACCTAGATTCCAGGTTCGGAGATAAAATGTCCCAACACCACTCCTTCCCGCATCATCAAAAAGCACTTTTCACTATTGGGAGACAGGTTATGTTCCTCGCATCTGATTAGTACTTTCTCCAAGTTCTTCAGAGCTTCCTCAAATGTGACATTGAATGTAGTGAAGTCATCCATGTAGATTTCCATGCAATCATGTGATATATCAGCAAAGATTCTGATCACATCTCTCTGAAAGGTAGTAGGTGCATTGCATAATCCAAATGGTAATACTGAATAGGCATATGTGCCCCAAGGGCATGTGAACGTGGTATTTTCCCGATCTTTGGGGGCAATGCTTATCTGATTGTAACCACTATATCCATCCAAAAAGGAAAAGTATTTCTTTCCAGCCAAATTATCCAAGACCTGGTCAATAAAAGGTAAATGAAAGTGGTCCTTCTTTGTGGCATTATTTAATTCCCTGTAATCCACACATATCCACCACTTACCTCCTTTCTTAGGTACAATGAACAATGGTGATACCCACTTGCTATCAGAGATTGGATAGATGAATCCAACATCCAACAACTTCTGCAACTCAATTTTAACTATTTCTCTCAGTGCAGGATTTATTCTCCTCTGAGGTTGACGAAGTGGAAAGCTTCCATCACTGATGTAGATTTTGTGGGTGTAGAGTTTAGGGTTTACTCCCTCCATATCCCCATAATCCCATGCAAAGGCTTTTTCATGTTGACTAAGAAGCTTGGTTAACAATGCCAACTGTGATTGGGACAACTTGTTGTTTACATGGAGGTTACGACCATGGGAAAGTTCCACTATTGTTGTGAGCTCTACCATTGATACTTCGGGCACTGGACTTGTAGCTATTTAATTTGGTAGTAATTGATCAATTATTTTAGGGGTTGCTGGAAACATACAGTCCTCATAGGTACATAGCTGTAAAACAAAACTCTCTGAAATATCTTTAGCCACAATACATTCATTGGTAAGAATGCTCTGTATCACATCATCTTCCTCTTGCATCTTTAGAAAAGATTGCCTATGCAACATCATGAGTGGGGCTACTAAATTCAGCTCTTCCTCCTCATCCCCTAAGTCTGGCCAAATAGGTTCTCCCGAGTCTAGCCTGGGTTGGGTAA
The DNA here is from genome assembly GCA_018584345.1 of Thuja plicata. Taxonomy (NCBI): domain Eukaryota; kingdom Viridiplantae; phylum Streptophyta; class Pinopsida; order Cupressales; family Cupressaceae; genus Thuja; species Thuja plicata. The sequence continues at coordinate 1,879,844 of MU225026.1, read as the reverse complement.
GAGGATATAGGGCTATCTTCCTTATGGCTTGACCATTTGAAATTGTCATACTGCCTAATCTGCAATTAATTTTGGCATCAGTGGTGGCTAACCAGGGTCTTCCCAAGATTACAAGATAGCTAGCAAATTTTACTTTAGGTGATAGGATAAGAAAATCAGTAGGATACTCCCATGAATCTAAGGTAATTATCACATCTTCTATGAGACCCTCTGGAATAACAGTTTAACTATCAGCAAGTTGTAACACTGTGACTGTTGTTCTTAAGCCTATGCATTGTATCTTTATTCATCACATTTATTGTTGCTCCCTGATCAATTAGAGAATTTTCATAGTCTGTCCATTTATTACAGAGGATCGAACACTTATTACAAAATACAAAAGAAACTATCTTGTTGAAAACATGCCAGAGAAGAAGATGGAAATGCAACAACCCGCGGTGTGGGTAATAAAGCTTGGGCGACCAGTTCAACATAATAAAGTGCAGAGGGAATATAGCAACACTACATCCCCATGTCCTGGAATAATGGCTCCTCCATTGTAGAATCCGTGTCTCCTGGTGCTGTGATGATCACTCCACCGTAACTGGTCCTCAACAGTCTTCCTTGAATGTTGTCGACCACTCTCTAGGCGCTTCCTCTCTTGTCAAGTTAGTTGTGATGCGGAAACATTCATGCAACAGGCTTAATCAAATTAAATCTAGATATTAGAACATATATTTTGATGGTTATATGAAATACTGCACTATATGTATAATATTAGCAAAATATGTCACAAATATCTACCCATGGTTTATCAGTTCTATTTGGACTTTATCACAAGTTTTAACTGGCTAGGTTCACAAATGTTTTGTCAGAAACTAGAACAGAGTATTTAAAATTATACAAAATAAAGGAAATAATTTAGCCTTATCAGATATCAATGCGCTTCTTTCAAATTTGGTTTTGTAACATCCATAAGGAGGGCATGCAATTGGTTTGACGACATTATCATGATTATTGCATATTTTATGAACATTTGAAGTAGCGTAAACTGTAATTTTGACATACCTTGACTGCATAGCTTATAACTTGTTGTGTATTTATCAAAATTCATTTATTTTTTGATAGAAAGTAGACTCGAAGCCGGAGGGCACTGTTATTTTTTTTAAAAAATTCTCTTTTCTACTATTTTTTATTGAATGTCAAACTTGGAGGTTTATTTTTGATAAAAAACCTACATTTGATGCACGTTAAAAAACATAGACTTAATTAATTCAAAAATTGTCAAATATATATTTGTTAGAAAGCTCATTCAGATTACTTGTGCAATGGAAAAGGATGTCTCCCTATTCTTCCATTTGATCCCCGCGCTTAAGCCCAGAAGCCATGAAAATTGTAGATTTCTGTTGCCTCTACAAATGGCCCCTATTCAAAGGGTTTTGATAGAAACTACTTTCGATAGAAAGTAGTTTCAATCAAAACTATTGAGTTTCGATTGAAACTACTCTCTATCGAAAGTAGTTCCATGATTTGGCATTTGTTTACCATTTACCAAAGTACTTTCGATCGAAAGTTAGAAGTTTCGATAGAAAGTTAGAGATGATTTTTGATAGAAACCTATGTCGGCCTATTAGGTGTCGTTTCGGGTTCAGAACGATAACATATAGATAAATATATGTTTTCATCATCTTATTAATTCAAAATTTTCAAAATAATTCACATTTTGGAAAAGGAAGACAATTTTGCAACTTGTGATGGGAAATAAAAAAAGAAGGCTAAATAAGTGTACATGACATTTGATGAGCCTCTTAAAAGGCCATCTTTTCCATATTTCTTACTTTCTTTTCTAGCAATTTTCTTATGAAACAGAGACTTTAAACTTATGGTTTTATATGGATATTTTATATATGTAAGGACGTAAGTAGGTAAAATGGATGGTAAGAACATGATGTATTTTTCTTGGAACTGATGGATAGAAGTTGCAGGATATAAGTAGTTGTATACTAGTAAATAATCCTATCTCTTATGCTATGTCTATGGGTAGTCTCCTTCTTGTAGCCGAATTTCATGCAAGAGTATCAAATGGAATCTAACACTTCTTTCTTAGTATTAAATGATAAGATATATTTATGTGTCCAAAGTTGTGTATGCTAACCATTTTTTAGGAATCAAGTCATGGCGTATTCAAGAATAGTAGCGTGGTGTTGAAGGAGTCAGTGACAACCATTGCCTACAAAAGTGCCAACATAAACAAAGGAATTAAGTAAGTGGTTGAAGAAGGGCATGCCACAGGAATTTCATAGAGGAACAAGTCAATTCATTTCTTAAGTAAACACCGCACGTAGATCTAGAGCCACTCCATGTTATATTTTGGGAAGAACTTGAAGACTTTCTGTTGGTTTTCGATATTTTCTGTTATGAGCACTTTGTATCCATTAGTGTTCCTCATTAATGGAGTGATCCTAGATTTAGGGATTAGTGTAGTTTCTCTTTAAATAAGCCAACTGTTGTAGCTCTCAGGAGTTTTGAGTTAGTTGATATAATTTTTGGAATAGAAGTTGACACTGTAATACTGTTTTACTTTCCAAGTACATTTCCTCCATGAATGAATAGAGTGCATAATTTGAGTTTCAGTCTCTTATCTTGATTTAATTTCTATTCACTCATCCAAGGGGGCCCACTTGGTGAGTGAATCACTTTATTAGATTAGAAGTTATTTCCTTGTTCATTAAGAAGTAAATAGAACTCTGCTGTTCCTGCAGCCACTGGTAGCAGAACTGGTGGACTATTCCTACAACATAGGTGAGTAGAGTAACCCCTATTCGTGATTACTATTTTCTTAGAGTAAACGCATTTACTTGAGATAGTGTAGATTCTTGAAGCTTAATGTATTTCAATTCCATAGGATTAGCCATGAGAATCAAGAAGGTTTGAAGCATATACTTTGTAAATACCATTCCAAGTTTACGTCTCTGGTCGATAATTAAATGAGACTAAATAATCTACTTAGCAGCCATTAGGGTGTCCAATCCTAAAGTAGCAGTCCAATGCTATGTGTTTCTAAGACAATTGTTTAGCCAAGCATTTTTGGCGCTTCTGCCAGGGATGGTGTTAGTTCAAACTTACTTTGGTGTTCATGTTTCTAGTTTTCATAGTCTAGGATTTAATTTCAAGCAATCCTTTTATGCATAGAATAAGAGATCCTCATGGGAGATTCCTTCCTCATCAATACCAGACTAAACCATTTGATCTTTTCAATCATGAGCTAGAGGAACCCCAAGTTGATAGTGAAGAAGAAGATTTTTTTGAAAAACCATTTGCTAACATCCAAGGAGAAATTTCATCACCGTCGTCCTCCGAAGAATCACTACATTTAGAAGTCCTTTTTGATGATCCTGGATATCATGACAACCCATTAGCTCTTATCATATATCAGCCATAATAACCACAACAGCCATGACCTCCTCCAAGGATGGCTCAGCCTACCTTTCCCTTCCCAATTCCTCATCAATAAGGTAACCAAAACCTGAAGAACATTCCAGCCGCTGCACTACCAAAATTCTACGGACTTATCACTGAAGATCTAGAGACCTTGCTCTTTGAGTTTTACATCCTCTGTAGGAGCTATGACTACACAACTGATGCCCATAAGCTGAAGTTTTTCCTGTCAACTCTTAAAGAGGCTGCTCTAAGGTGGTTCATGGGCCTCAAAGCTAATGCTGTAGCAAATTGGAACGCCATGAGCAATATGTTTCTTTCCAAATATAAAGAGTACTATAGAGGATGAGATTTAAAAGGAGATGACATCTTCAAGATGTCACAGAAAGAGGATGAAACCTTGGAAGACTATGTTTCTAGGTTTATGTTTAACCTGTAGTGCAACACTCAACACCAGTTGAATGAGGAATCACAGAAGCATCTGTTCCTCAAAGGTGTCAATGATGGGAGCATAGAAGCCTTAGACCTTATGGCTGGTGGGGACATCAGTCAAAAGAACTGGGTAGATATCAAGACCATATGTCTAAATTACTCAAGAGCTACAGTAAAAAAGGAAGAGGACTAAGGGATTTGCCTCATAAGACAAATAGATCTGGAGTGTCTAAGATAGAGCTGGCCAACCTCCTATCTGACTTCAAGCAAGATATTATTAATGATGTGGCCACTTAGCTGGACATCGTGAAAGCTCAGAGGAAGAAAGAGGATGTAGAAGCTATGCTAGCTAAATTCTGCTCCCACTTCAGAGAGAAGAAAAGAAACTGTAAGTGAAAAACTATTGCATCTATGGAAACTACCTCAATGCCCACCGAGTTTAAGGAAATAGATGAGGAGAATGGAGAGGTCTTTTACGTTGCTCAAAGGTGACCATGGGCTTAGAGATAAGGTAAGCCTCAAGACCCCCTAAATAATTTTGGTTTTAATAATAATAATAGTAGTAATCAGTGGCAAAATCAAAACCCCACAATTCTGGCCCTCAAGGACAGAATTGGAATCATAACTGGTCTAACCAACAACCACAGAATAACCAAAACTATCAACAACCTCAGTATAACCATAAATTCCAAAAAAAACCTTCATTTAACATTTACCAGCAGCAGTTTAACCATTACCAATAGCAGTTTAACCCATACCAACAGCCGCAATAGAATAACCATTGACAACCGCATGGTAACTGGAAATAGCAACAATAGTGGGGATCCAATCAGCCTAATCAATAACAAGCTATCATGCCTCCACCTCAGTAACAAGCTATTATGCCTCCACCTCTTGTAGCAAGCTATCATGCCTCCACCTTAGTAACAAGCTATTATGCCTCTGCCTCCTGCAGCCAGTAATAGTCCTCAGAAGCCACAACTACCTACGCAAACAAATCCAAATCCTAATAACAAGCATCAGGATTATTCAATGCAAGTGAATGAAATCCACCTAAGATTAGGAACCACATTTCCTGCACTGAGAGAACCCATAATAACTAATGTTTCTGATACTGAGGAAGTTTCTGATAATCAAAAAACTATTGTTCCACTTGTTGCACCAACTGCTCCAGCTGAGAAAATTCCACCTTATCCACAAAGATTGGCTCAATCATCAGTAACCCCTAAAGAGAATCCTATTGCAACTGATCTGATTGACCAACTGAAGCAAATGACTATCCAAATACCGTTATTAGATGCCCTCAAAGAAATTCCCATTTATAATAAAGCAATCAAAGAAGCCTGTATCAAGCACCCCAGTAGGAAGAAGAAACATCCTGATACTGTCCATGTTCTTGGGAAGCTTTCAGATCTTATTCTCAGTAAAGCCTTGATGCCTAAATACTCTGATCTTGGGAGTTTGGTGGTTACCATTCACATTAATGGTATACAAATATAGAATGTCTTGGTTGATTTAGGGGCCTCTATTACTGTTATGACTATGGATGTGTTGTTAAGAATTAGTATCATTGGGTTGAGGGAAACACCCACCATTCTCCAGTTAGCAGATAATTCCACTGTCAAGCTAGATGGTATGGTAGAGGATATTGTTGTCACACTTGATTCCCTAGATTACCCCTAAGATTTCATCATCCTGTCCCCTAAAGCCACACTAGGAGGGTATCCATTAATCCTAGGAAGGCCTTGGTTAGCCAAAACAGATGCTTGCATTGCATGTCGCTCAGGAAAAATGACCATATTTGATGGCATTAATACCAATAATTTAACTCTGTATTCTCCAGCCAAACCCCAAGCTGAACTTGACCAAGTTGTTTGGCCGGATCTAGGAGATGCTCCCCTTGAAGCCAATTAAGTACAACAACTTACTGTTATTGGTAGAGATCCATTCATGGCCTCACAAGAGGAAGATGAAATACTAGTAGCAATCCTTACAAACCAGTATGGCTCTAAAGAACCCTCTTGTCATGTTCCTGACTATTCCCTACAAACCATATTGCCCAAGCAGTCCTCATCGAAGTTTCCTGTAGCACCTGATTATCTCTATACTTTGTTACCCCATGAGATAAAGTCATCTTCATTTGCAGAAGTTCTTATGTTGGATAAAGTAAAAAGAATATAGATTGCCTTAGGTAAGGAATTGAATGTCAATAAGAATCTCACTGAATCTCAGATGTCTAGCCTTCTCCAGCTTTTAAAGGAGAGTCAACAAGCTTTTGCATGGGACTATACTAACATGAAGGGACTTGACCAAAAATTATGCACCCATAAGATCTATATCAGTCTTGAGTCAAGACCTATTAGGCAAGCTCAAAGAAGGATAAACCCTACACTACGAGATATAGTAAAGGCTGAATTGCAAAAACTCCTCCAAGCTGGCTTTATATATCCTATTTCTAATAGCTAGTGGGTCTCCCCTCTTGTCATTTTCCCAAAGAAAGGTGGAAAATGGTGAGTTTGTGTGGACTATAGGGAGATTAATAAAGCAACCGAGAAAGATAACTTTCCATTGCCCTTTATTGACCAAGTACTTGAAAACCTTGCTGGCAAGAAGTATTTTTCATTCTTGGATGGTTTTAGTGGCTACAACCAAATCCATATATCTCTAGAAGATCAGGATAAAACAATGTTCACCTGTCCATGGGGAATATTTTCTTATTCTGTATTGCCATTGGGATTATGTAATTCACCTGCTAATTTTCAGAGGGCAATAATAAGTATTTTCTCTGACATTATTGCTGACTGTGTTGAAATATACATGGATGATTTCACTGCATATGGAAATACATTCGAAGAGGCTTAGGCCAATTTGAGATAAGTTCTTAAAAGATGTCAAGACTACAACCTCTCACTTAATAGTGAGAAGTGTTATATGATGATGGAGGAGGGAGTTTTCCTAGGGCATTACCTCTCATCATTTGGTATCCAGGTTGATTCAGAAAAGATTGAAGTCATCATTACCCTCCCCACTCTAGCAAAGCAGAAGGATGTCTGGAGCTTTCTTGGTCATGCCGGTTACTACAAGAGATTTATTAAGAACTTCAGCTAGTTTGTCGCCCCATTGTACAATCTGTTGAAGAAAGAAGCTGAATTTGAGTGGACAATTGATTGTGAGCTATCATTTCAACAATTAAAAGATGTGTTGACAAAGAACCCTATTCTTTGAGGACCTGACTAGAATCTTCCCTTTCACATCCACACCGATGCATTTGAATATGCCATTGGGGTAGTGCTGGGACAAAAATAAGGTATAGTTGAGCACGCCATTTATTACATAAGGAAAAACCTGCAAGGTGCTGAACTAAATTATATTGTGACTGAAAAGGAACTTCTTGCTGTAATCTATGCACTAAATAAATTTAGACATTACATAATCGGTTATGAAGTATTTGTTTATATTGATCACTCAGCATTCAAATACTTGATGAACAAACCTGCCATCTCTAGTAGGTTAGCCCGCTGGTTACTCCTCATGCAGGAGTTTGATATAACTATCATTAATAAACCAGGAAAAACTAATGTGGCGGCTGATTTCCTTTCAAGATTACAAGTTCTTGATGATCCTGCAACAATTGATGATAGCTTCTTGGATGAAAACCTATTCTCTGTTACAACCTACAATCTATGGTATGCTGACATCGCCAACTATCTTACTATAGGAAGAACACCGCCTCATTTTTCACTGCGTGAACGTCGGCTGCTGGTTGAGAAGAGATTCAACTTTTCATGCATCTCTAGATTTATGTTCTAAATAGGTCCTGATCAAGTCACCCACAGATGTGTTCACGAAGATGAGACCTATGACATCCTTCAGGCTTGTCATGATGAGTAGTGTGGTGACCGTTTTGTTGGAAAAAGGACAACATACAAGGTGTTGATAACTGGTTATTACTGGCCTACCTTACATAAAGATGCAGCTAAGCATTCTAGGTACTGTGACCGATGCCAGAGGATGGGATGCCCCACCAAGTCTGATGAAATGCCCCTATAGCCTCAGGTGGTGGTAACACCATTTGATAAGTGGGGCATCAACTTTGTTGGCCCCATTAAGCCATCTTCCCATGGCAAGTCTTATATCTTAGTATGCACTGATTATGCCACAAAATGGGTTGAAGCAAAAGCAATGAGTCATGCAAGGGATCATAAGGTAGCAGAGTTTCTCTATGAGTTTATTTTTACTAGGTTTTGTGTGCCTCGAGAAATAGTAAAAGATCAAGGGGCGCAGTTCACCTCTAATCTTATTGTTGATCTGATGAATGAGTACACGGTGAGGCATGGTAAATCTTCACCATACCATCCTCAGGCCAATGGGCAGGCTGCGATTACAAATTAGGAAAAAGAGGCCATTCTGACCAAAATAGTTGTTGTTCACAAAAAGGATTGGGCTACTCGCCTTCCTGAAGCCATTTGGGCTTATCAAACAACTTGGAAAAACACTGCTGGATTTACTCCTTTTGAGTTGGTTTATGGGAAATCTGCATCCATGCCTATTGAGTTTCACTATAATATTCTCAAGATGACATTGGAGTTAGATATTAATCTTACCAAGGCACAAGAGGACATGCTCCTGTAGCTTAATGGATTGGATGAGTATAGGAAGTCTGTACTTCACAACACAGAACTGATACAGAAGCAGAGAAAGAAGTGGCATGATAGATTCATCAAGGATAAGAAATTTTCCACTGGTGATTGGGCCTTTCTCTATGACTCCCACTATCAACATACTCTAGGAAAATTTTAGACACGTTGGTTAGGGCCCTATGAAATAGTCTCAGTTTTTGATAATGGTGCAGTTCAGCTATCTACAATTGATCCTGTCAGATTCAAAATCCTTGTATACGGGCATCGTCTTAAGATATATCACAAGCCTGTGATTCGTCAAGACTTCCTGCAATAGTTCCAGCAGAGCTTAGACAACTCCACTCCTGTAGCCAAAGAATTTGGGTCTTCCACCCAGATTTCTACCAAGCTGTGATTTTATCACAGCTTCCATAATAAACATTTCACACTTGTGAATTGCTTTCTCCGCAATAAAAATACACCTCACCTCCTCTCTCTACCATGTGTCCATTCCCTTGCATCACTCCATCAGTGCGTGTAGCATAGCAGTACACTCTTCCTATAGTAACTCTCATGTTAGTAACACATACTTTTGCACATATATTATTTTATTCATTTATTATTTTGAAAAGAGTGTTCTTTTCTTTTTCTTATTCTTGCACGCAATGGCTTGGTGGGACCCATGCCTTACACTTAGTTGGGGGGAGGGGTTATTTAATGCTTGTTTCAAATATTTCCAAATCAATTTTAACATGCAAAAAGGAAAACTTTATTTCTTTCTTGTCTTTTCACGGTGACCATCGTCATGTGGGAGCTTATCTATCCTTCCGTGATTAAGTCATCATGATTTGAAAGCAATTTAAAGTTAAGGCTCACTTAATAATGGCATTTTTGCAATGTGTTTAGGTGGTGGACCTTAACATGCGCAAATATATTTATGATTACCATTTGAAATAATTCTTATTTGCCTGGAATTAAAAGCTATTATGTGCTTCAGTTTTTCTCGTAAAAAAACATCTTGCGTCCGTAAGAAGTCCTGCATTTTTCAATTTTCTATAGCATGTATAGAGCTCTTGAAGAGCTATTTTTATCATCTATAATGGGCAGAGACCTCCAGTTCATCAAGTTCTACTTGGGGACCCGTCTGCCTGTGAATTTTTTTAGAGAAGGGGATGGTTGGATTACTACATCAGCCTTAATGGATTTGATGAAGAAGTTGCTTTTCAATTTCTAAATACTCTGAGAAATGGGTTTGCAGTAGTTAAGGGTCTAAGGATAGAATTCTCAGAGGACATCATGACAGAAGTTTCAAAGTTGCCACAAGAAGGAGAAAAGTGGAGTAAGGATATTGACTTACGCCCAGCCAGGGCACAATTTACCCTACATGGTGACCCACGGTTGGATATTGATAGGAAGCAGGGCACTTCAAGAACGTCATTACCCATAGAGTTTATGCAGTTGGATACATTCATAATATCCTACTTCACCTATGAGGGCCATTACAAGTACCTGAATGGATTGCATTTCAAGATTCTAAGCGCCCTCCACCATGAAAACATGCCAGTAAACTTACCTAGTTTTCTATTTAATATTGTGAAAAAGAAGGCATCTCTAGTACAGTCAAGAAAAGCTCAATCTATTTCCCATCACTATTTAATTAAGCTAGTTGTAGAAAGGGAATTAATTAAATAATCAATTGGAACTTGGGAAGAATTCTTGGCCATGGAAGAAATAACACCTAGAGTGTTTGGCCCTAGAGGCCAGGGTGTAGGTAGTAGGGTTAATACGGAAACATGGGTTCGTAAAGTAATTCATAAAATAGAACCCATTGCTAAAGCGTCCTCTTCTAGACCTACCCTATCTAGGAAAAGAGCCTGCAATGTTAGTACTCCTGTGTTTGATAAAAAGAAAGGAAAAACTAGGGAAGCCGATGTCACTCTTGATACTTCACCTTCCAAGGAAACTAGGTCTGTTGACATGAAGGACAAAGGTAAAACCATAGAGACAGAGGGTATGAATCCATAACAACAACCACCTGATAATGAAAATGTTGGTAAAATAGCTGAGTAACCCTTTCCCTCTCCTAAGGAGGCAACGCCAGAAGAACCTCATGTAGCCATTATAGAGGAGGTGTCCTCCAATAGGAAGAAACACAAGGAGCCTCTAAGGTCTTTTCAAACCCCTATCAGAAAAAGTGCTAGACTTTTTTCTAGTGCCAGTAAAGTAGACAAAACCCCTGATTCAATTATAAATGTTGAATCCTCTGAAACTGCAGAGAAGTCCTCTTCAGAGGCATTAGCTCCGAAAGGAACAAATAGTGACACCCTATCCAACATTATGGATGATGAAGCTACAACTGATCCATAAATTGATTTCATCATCATAGACAGTGATAAAGATTCTGAGGAAGTAGAGGGGTTTTACAATAATTCTGCCGAGCAAGATACTGATGACAGTTTAGAAAATCTACCCCCTGATGAATTCCCTACAGTAGATGAGGACATTTTTGAGGAAGTTTTTTTAAAAAATGAGTAGAAACGAGTTGGATACGTTGGCCAAAGTAGCTGAGTCATGCCAAGTGGATGATTCGATAAAAACCCTTGTCATATGGAGAGGAAAAGCTTCTATTGATGAATCCTTCCAAGCAGATGATTCAGTGAAAGCTCATGAAAAAGGAAAAGGGGCTACTTCCACTGAAGAGGAAGTAGTAAAAATTCCTCAATCTGCATCTGGGTGGATTAATATTCTTTAGCAAGAACCCATGCCACCACTGGATTTATCCACACCTTTAGCAACAAGATTGAGTTTGTACCAAAATTTTACATGGGAAAAGGCACAATGGGAACTGGAGACAGAAAAATTGAAAAGGATAATTGAGGAATAGGCTTGTCAAATTGAATAGAAAACAAATCAGATTGCAGTATTGGAGAGGAGAATTGAGCAGATCACTGAATTGATTCCTACAGCAATGGCATGTAGGTCACCATCTCTAGTTTATGCTTTGTTCCTTAAGGAACAATTTGTTAACTTTCAATAGACAAGGATTGTAGAGGGATTAATACCTTCTATTGCTACACCTCACAAATTTTATGATGCCTTCCAGTCAGCACCCATGCCCATCAAAAACCTGTTATGTAAATTTTATTTACACAATCTAGTTGTGCCAGATAATAGGTATTGGAATTCACTTCTGTACATGGGGGATGTTCAGCTTAGGGCAGTAATGTCCTAGATTCAGAATGAGATTAGTATAGAGCATCAGGCTCTCCCATATAGGGACAGTGAGATAGACACACCCCTCATGATGAGACCTAAAGTTCAGAGTTCTAGGCAGACTTTCCTTGATTGGATCTCAATCATAATGAATCATAGTGGGTCTCGCAAGGTCCTTCCAGTCAGAGATCAGGTATACACAGATTGGGAACAACATTCATCATAGGATATTGAGGCCATGATTGCAGCTTGCAGATAGAGGTGGATACAGATGCCCCATGACTTAAAAATCAGGGAACCTCATTCTCCATAAAATTTAACTCTTGCTACTCGCCAAGCCCCATGATTCATAATGCTGGGCCAAACATAGCTGCATTATTGGATTCCCTTAAGGTTTCAACCTCCAATCCTCTTGCAACCATTACTGGTAGTAAATGAGAACGTAGAAGACCATGATATGATTCAGGAAAGACAGAGGTGGGACAGACTTTGGGACAACCATGGATATTTCAACTATGTTGATGAACCAAGTGAAAATACTGCCACTGATCTGAGGCTTAGGGTGAGGATCCGTAATTTCATGATTGTTGGGGACCAGAAATAGTGCAATTAGGGGGAATGATGAGCCTCTTAAAAGGCCATCTTTTCCATATTTCTTACTTTCTTTTCCAGCAGTTTGCTAATGAAACAGAGACTTTAAAATTATGGTTTTATATGTATATTTTATATATGTAAGGACATAAGTAGGTAAAATGGATGGTAAGAACATGATGTATTTTTCTTGGAACTGATGGATAGAAGTTACATGATATAAGTAGTTGCATACTAGTAAATAATCCTATCTCCTATGCTATGTCTATGGGTAGTCTCCTTCCTGTAGCCAAATGTCGTGCAAGAGTATCAAATGGAAACTAACACTTCTTTCTTAGTGTTAAATGATAAGATATATTTATGTGTCTGAAGTTGTGTATGCTAACCATTTTGTAGGAATCAAGTCATGGCGCATTCAAGAATAGCAGCGTGGTGTTGAAGGAGTCAGTGAAAACTATTGCCTACGGAAGTGCCAACATAAACAAAGGAATTAAGTAAGCGGTTGAAGAAGGGGGTTCCATAGGACTTTCACAGAGGAACAAGTCAATTCAGTTCCTAAGTAAACACCGTGCACATATCTAGAACCATTGCATGCTATATCCTGGGAAGAACTTGAAGACTTTCTATTGTTGTTCGATATTTTCTGTTATGAGCACTTTGTATCCATTAGTGATCCTCATTAATGGAGTGATCCTAAATTTAGGGAGTAGTGTAGTTTCTCTTTAAATAAGATGACTTTTGTAGCTCTCAGGAGTTGTGAGTTAGTTGATATAATTTATGGAATAGAAGTTGACACTGTAATACTGTTTTACTTTCCAAGTACATTTTCTCCATGAATGAACAGAGTGCATAATTTGAGTTTCAGTCTCTTATCTTGATTGCATTTCTATTCACTCATCCAAGGGGACCCACTTGGTGAGTGAATTTATTTATTAGATTAGAAGTTATTTCCTTGTTCATTAAGAAGTAAATAGAACTCTGCTATTCCTGTAGCCACTGGTAGTAGAATTGGTGGACTATTCCTGCAGCATAGGCAAGTAGAGTAACCCCCATTTGTGATTACTATTTCCTTAGAGTAAACGCATTTACTTGAGATAGTGCAGATTCTTGAAGCTTAATGTATTTCAATTCCATGGGATTATCCATGAGAATCAAGAAGGTTTGAAGCATATACTTTGCAAAAACCATTCCAAGTTTACGTCACTGGTCGATAATTAAATGAGACTAAATAATCTACTTAGCAGCCATTAGGGTGTCCAATCCTGAAGTAGCAGTCCAATGCTATGTGTTTCTAAGACAATTGTTTATCCAAGCAACATTATTCATAAGAGACTAAACAAAGACTACGTGAAGAAGCTCGGGAAAGATATTATCATAAGAAACAAGGTACATCACTCTCTCTCTGTCTCTCTCCATATTTTAAGTTAATGATTATGAATTGTCTTAATGAAACATGTAAGCATGATATTGCAATACCTAATTTGATAAAGAAGACCTAATTAGATGTATTAGGACATAATTATACCTAAGACCCTAAACCCTACCTAATTAGGCCTAAGAACCTAAACCATAAACCCTAGCTTATTAAACCTTAAACCTTAAACCCTCAACCCTACCTAATTAGACCTAAGACCCTAAACCCTAAAGCTTACCTAATTAGACCTAAGACCCTAAACCCTAAACCCTAGAAACCCTACCTTGTATGTGGTAAATTTGGCCTTGTTAATTCACCATACACTTCAACATAGTCCTTCTTCACCAGGTACACACAAGACTGAATATGAGATTATTCATCCTATTTGCCTGCACGATTCAACCTGTTGCCTTCTATCCAGATGGGGTTTTTGAAATTGCTCTCAGAATGAGAGTCTCACAACCATGGACCAATCTAGGAACGAAGGATTTATATCCATGAATGCAATACAATGCAATATTATACTAAGAATTGAAAGATGTAAGATAATCTAAGACATGATGATAAATGCAATTAATCTAGAAATTGAAGCTATTCTATTGCAAAATGATATTATTCTAT
>MU225026.1:1804739-1821443 GCA_018584345.1 Thuja plicata | reverse complement strand
ATATATAGACACACACACACACACACACACACTTGATCTCGCATGAGGCTTGGGTGTGTGATGTTACCTGTACACCCTCTTTTATAGGTCAACAATTGTGATTTTCCTTTCTTTCATTTCAGCCAAATTTTAGACGATGACCAAAAATATCTATATTTACAAATACTTTTTTTTTAATGTTCTAATGTATTTCAATGCTACATTTTTTGGGGAAATCCTACAAAAAATATAATCCTACAGTACTATAATTTTAATTTATCTGAAGTGGATGTTGCTCTGTACAAGACTACATTCTACAATTGAACGTGTTTCTACAATGGCACTTGAATACACTTCCTTGTATTATGAAAATATTCAATTATTCTTTCAACCCAAATTATAGACAAATAAATGGTGCAATGTTGCAAATTATATAGTTTTTTAAGTCTATGAGATTCACTTGACTCTTGAAACCTCAAAGTACATGCCTTGTTTGCAACTATATTTCCTCTCCTTCAAGTACCACATAGCATATATTGAACTTGTCACTACTGTAGTTTTAGATTGGGCTGAATATTAAGGTTTGTCAGCTTATTTGATTTATAGAATCGAGTATCTTTATGTTGTTTTATTATTCTATAATTTTGGTATGTGATATGTAAGAAAATGTTTATTCCCTCCAAAGGTTTAGTGTATTTCACCTTTCTGGTATCTATAGTTTATCTTTTCTCTTCCAGGGCTCTATTGATGGAATATATAAAACAAAAATGCATGCATCATGTAGTTATTTCAATCCAATGACATACAAACAATGATTTTTTTTTTTGCAAGTTTGGTGTTTATTTCCATCCATTGTTGCTAGGAAAACAACCTTGGTTTTCTACCGTGTTGTGTTTATACCTGTTTTGCTTGTATTTACAAATACACCAATTTCAAATGTGTTCAAACTAATTTCAATGCTACACTTTTCTTGGGTTCTACCTTCAAAATAGCTTTAACAAAATTTAAGCCCTTCTCAAAGTTCAGATATGTTGAGTCTTTAATAATCAATGAAAGTGTATTTATATGTCCATTAAATTTATTAGAAATAAAATTTAAGTGAATATATTTTGATTGTATCTGTGTGCAAAGATCAACTGGTTAATTTATGATATGTAAAGAATGGTCTGTGCTATGTACAATTTTAACAGTTTTAATGGTTGGATATGAAATGTTTGTCTTAAGTGCAACTTTAAAAGGATATTGATCTGTAAAAAAAATTGCATGACGAGTTCCGCTTGTAATTTTATTTAATATATTAGGGATTCTAACTATCTAAGTAATAAGAATATATTCTATTATAATATATTGAAAAATATAACTTTTATTACTTATTTGACAGCTCCATTCCATGGGCAGATTAGCTTGCCTTCTTCTAATCCAAGGACTTGACCAAGGGCCATATTTGTGTATAATGGCTTCCATTCTTCTAAACTTTTTAGCTTCTTTAGTAATGGATAATATATCTTCATTGCCAAATTCTTATCCACACCCGACCAACACAAAAATATTATAATTTATTCCAAACTTCCAAATGAGAACATAAGCAAATATTAAGGGTGTTTGTCTATCTTATCTACCCACTCCAAGATTGTATATATGTCATGTAACACCATTGAGAATGTTCGACCCTGTCTTTTGAACAATTGCTTGAAACCAAGATAGATCAAAGAATATATCAGGTGCTACTAATAATGGTTTTTCAAAAGAATTATTCTAGATTTCTTTCAAGCTTTTGCAGAGGCTTATTATATCAGAGGCATAAAAATTAGCATCAACTCTTGCTCCAATACTAGATCCACTCAACTCATTTCCTGTCTCCCAAAGTAATATCATTTGTCATAATATGTTGTTAACAATAAATAAAGAAAGAAAATAAAAAGATTCGCAGAGCTGGGAAGAATTAGCAACATTTGGGCTAAAATGGGCTTACCAAACTCCCATGCATTTATTTTATAACCATGATATGAGTTGAAGAGAAAAATTATGCACGTTGTGTTCTTTGTGTTCAATATAGAGCATAGTTGAATAAGGTGGCTTCAAATTTGAGATTTTCTCTGAATGGTAATCTTCCTTTTTTTCCCTTTTTTGTTTCAATTATGTGATTAGTTTACATTTTGGTACCAACATGAGTTTACTTTTTTAGTACAACCATCATGAATCATGTTGAACTATCTGATCCTAAAAGGCTTTTTTTTGGTTTTGTCTGAACCATTTATATTTAATGTAGCATTATTTTTTTCTTCCGATTCACTTTTGGTTTGTTTTACTAAAATTTTCAAGGTAGGATCAAGATTTAGGACCCAATTAGCTAATGTAGAAACTTACTAAGTATGAGTTGAAGAGCATAATTATGCATGTTGTGTTCTTTGTGTTCAGTATAGATCATAGTTGAGTAAGGTAGGTTCATATTGGAGATTTTATAACCTTTTCCTGTATAATGTTAAGATTTTGTTCGATACTTTGATATAATGTGTGTGCAGGGACATGTAAAATTCATTATTTGAACATGTTTGTTTTGAGATGAGTTGTGTGCATTAAGTTACTTGTAGCTTAAGAATGAAAATAATTTAACGAATGTAAGACAATATTTTACAATTGCAAGAAAACTTTGTAGAACTATAAAGTAAGAGAAGACACTGATGTCTAAACTCAACTTAATGGGCATTTCCTCTTGCTATAACCTATTGTTTAGTTTACTATTTTTTATGGAGTTCACAAGCTTGGGTATAATTGTTTGCCACGCTCTAGTGGATTCTCCGCCCCCCCTTCGCCTATCATCCTCTCTAGCTTGAAGAGAGAATTTTGTTAATAACACTATGGGATAATGAAGCATTGAAGCTAAGAAGGATTCCATTTACCAATAGTTTTCTTTTGTTTTTTATTTGTCTTATGGATTTCCCATTTCTTGTGTTTGCGCCTTAGAATATGTAGCTTGCTCCCTTTATAATAACGTTGAATTATCATATTATGTTTTTCATGTAACCATTGAGGTTCTTTAACACTACAAGAAGGGAATTGCCATATGCGCCATTGGTTGGAAAGTTAATTTTACAATGAATATATCTAAATATTTGTTAAGAAGTTTCCAGTTTTGCTTCTAGATAGTGATTTCCTGGGATGTCAATCACATTTAATGAAATATCAGTAATTAATTAGAAAATTGTTTCATTTTGTACTTTTTTTGGGGGGGTTATGTGTTTTTATAGCTTTGGAGTTAACTTTATATGAATCATAGAATCAGACCATACTAATCAAATGTGGAAATGATAAAAAATTACAATATCTGATATGCTTGGAGCAAGGATGATCTTTTTTTCAAAAATAAAGTCAAGAAGCTCAAAAGCACATCCAATTATAATACAATGGTATATGTTAAAAAAAGAACTTTCCTTTCATTATGTAAAGCTTTATTTATGCTTTTCAAATCAAACGCCTATCAACGCATCCCTTGCACCTTCTTTGGATGCAAGTGCTAGTAAGATAATCACCATATTATTATGATAAAATTTAGGATGAAAGCATTTCTCGGAGTCGGTGAATAAAGAACACCCAGTCCCACCATAAAGAAAACCTTTTCAGGATGTCAAATTGCCAGTCTGACAAATACTCTAAAAAAGTCTTCCAATGAGATTGTTCGTAAATTCCCATATCAGTTTGCAGGCGTATTACGTTTAATAGGTGACTTCACCATAGAAGGTAGCCGCACATTTGTCAATATTTTTTTCCCAAAAAAGAGATTACGTTTTGATTTTCATAGATTTCCTGATAATTCCTTACGAATGATAATTATTATAGAATCTAGCCATATATTCTGGGCATTCAGGTAATTATTTCATTGCTAAAAACAAGGTCTGGTAGGTTTTTCTGATTCTATAGTGAAATTGTTTGTACCACTAAATGATCTTCATTCGTGTTAAAACAAAGAAATGCAGTAGCGACTGTAGTAGATGGTAGTTATATCCTTGATAGAGTAAAGAAAAAGAAAACAAGTCAGGATTTCATAATCCCAACACTTGAGCAGTATGTGGAAGTCGGGAATTGAGCAGGAGTTGGTAGCCCAGTCTTACAGGTATTGTGTGGACTTGTGTTTTCTTGGGCTTGCGGGTACTCTTCACTGCATGTTATGGGGTGTTCTCATTCTAGAGGAGGAGAGCGGATTGGGTTTGGGGGAACAACTGCTGAACTGGATTGTGTGGGAATGGGTGGCAATGGCAACAATTGCGTTTGTGGGAGTTATGGTAGACGGGGTGCTCTGCACCAAAGCATGCTTTTGTGAGCATTATGGTATGAAAAACGTCATGCATTTGGGTTCCTTATCATCCCAGAGAAAAGTCCTGCTTGTAGAGGACACAAAAATCAATCGAGTATGTTAAATTTTGCATTATTCCAACTTTTTTTACTTGGTAGCGGACTTATGTCTTTCACTATATATGCTAACTATGTGATTTTCTTATGAATGACAGATAATATTGCGGAAAGCTCTTGAGAATCTTAATGTTCATTGCGAAGAAGCAGAAAATGGAAAGATAGCAGTGGATTACATCAAACAAGGAAGGACATACGATCTTGTATTGATGGACAAAGAAATGCCCATCATGGATGGACATGAGGTGAATAAATTTTGTTTCTGTGATACGTATACTTATGTTTTCTCCACTTCATTGGGCTAAGTTTTTCAATTAATCATCGCCTCATGCAAACATAATTTTTTTGGGATATGATTCAATCCTATTTTGAAATTGAAACTTGTGTGTAACATATACCAGGCAACAAGACAACTAAGAACAATGGGAGTTAAGACGCCCATTGTTGCGCTGAGTACAAATAGTCTGCAATCTGATAAGGACCTTTTCTTTGAAGCTGGTGTGGACGACTTCCAATCTAAGGTATATGTTTTTCATGCTTCTTTCTTTGTTTATTGTAAGTTGTAACACGGTTTACTGTTTTTCACTGTACTGAATGGTCTTTGACATAGTTATTTCAATCACTCTGATTTCTAATTTTTCTTGCTTTTTCACAGCCTCTTTCCAGATACAAACTTGCGCAGTTGCTAGCTCGGTATGGGTTTCACAGTTCAAGTACTGAGAAATAGAATAAAGTGGACTGAGCAATGAAAAGCAACAGAGTTTCATTGTACCATAAAAGGGATGCTGCTTCAGATAATCAAAAGTGACAAGAGCAGGTGGGAAGGGAATCAGAAATTTCACCTTCCTGGCGGAGCAATTTCTTCAGCTTAACGAATTTCCAAACGTCTGAGACATATTTTATGCAGTGAATTACATTGGCCTCATAAATTCGCTATATTATTGTATATATATATATGATGGGAGGTAAAATTATCTCTAAAAAGGTAAAAAGGGATCTTCTGGAAATGCCATTGTTCCAATATATTTATGGTTTCCCCTTCGTGTCTCACATGCACGATTTTGTGTTCTCTGAGGTACACTACAAGAATGATCAATCTCTGTATACCATAATACAAATTTACCGGTTCAAATAGCTTCTGTCTTTTCGGTCATCTTTAAGGGGTAGAGGCATGAATTTACTATGAAGGAATCTCATTTGCTTTGAATAGCATTCTGTGAATGTTTCTGTGATAAGTTCGTTGTGGGAGAATTTTAAAGCTCCCTTAAATAAGCAATTTATAATGACACTGGTAGACAATTTTAAAATTAATGGTTAACTAAATATTAATTGTCTACATTAGGGGAAAGGAACAAGTTGTGAATCGGGGACTAATCGCAGTTCACGTTTAATCATTTAATTATCAATAGTTGGTCATTTTTTAGCTTTTTTGACTCATGATTGGCTCATTTGTGCACCACTACTAGTGATTTATTGAACCACTACTCGATATTTGTGAACCACTACTGGAGATTTGTGGGAGATTTGTGAACCAATAGTGGAGATTTGTGGGAGATTTGTGAGCCACTACTGGTGATTTTGAGTGATTAATTATTGGTGCTATGAGGGTCAAGTATTGGTAAACACTTTTTTTTTACCACTTTTTTACCCTTTCGCACATAACTTTTTCTATAGACAGCATCATTATTGACCAGAAGCTGAAACCTTAGCTTTAAGCAGTTACGTGGCATACAGAAACAACTTAAAAAAATCGTCAAAATCCGATATCATTTGGTACCTCAATTGAACACACAAAGTTAACTATAGCCACTACTACTGCCCTTCCCTAGCCCAAATATACGCTCATAATTTATTAAGAAATCTTCAATTGTACGATAG
The DNA here is from genome assembly GCA_018584345.1 of Thuja plicata. Lineage (NCBI taxonomy): Eukaryota > Viridiplantae > Streptophyta > Pinopsida > Cupressales > Cupressaceae > Thuja > Thuja plicata. The sequence continues at coordinate 1,815,179 of MU225026.1, read as the reverse complement.
ATATTAATATTATACTGAATATAACCAATAGAAGCTGGAGATTCTGAGAAATAAGAACTGCAGGCGTGGTGAAAAGTACCTATGACAGAAAGGTTTTCACCATCACGACCTACGAGGTTTTCATCTAAGCTTTTTATGCTTGCATGCAGGTGCATCCATTGATGTAGATTAATTTTGATTATTCTTTTCTTTGCTGGTTTAACGGTCTTTGGTGTTTGATTTTTGCTTGTTTTTAGGCCTGCAAGCTCACTTATGGCTGAATCTGGACGGGTTTCACACAGACCTTTGTCTTTTTCGCTTGAAGATGTTTGAATAGATGAGGCTTCAACCTCTCGTCGCGCTAATGCGTTGAATTTTTTAGAGCTAATCAAAGAATGGAGAATCATTCTCCATTGAACGCGTGTTGGCAATGGAGTGTGGAACAACATATTGTAGTCAATAACTACAAGTAATTACTAATGATGTGCTTTATTTATTAGATCATGGTTTGATATGTAAATTTCTGGGTTTCAAGGGCTCTTTATACACGGCAGAAGAAGGGAAATAAAGGAAGCTGTTATATCAGCTCATGACATTTTCTTTGTAGTCTTTCGCGAAGGTATGTTAGGAATCATGTGACATTTGATGGAGAATTATATATTCACAATTAAGTAGGATCGTTCTTAATTCATTATTAATGATTTGCTTTATTTGTTAGAACATAGTTTGATAAATTAATTTCTGGGTTTTAGAGTTATTTTTTATTCTAAGAAAATTAGGCTTTTTATACATGGCAGTAAAGGGAGATAAAGGAAGTTGTTATATCAGCTAATGGCTTTTTCTTTGTAGTCTTTGGAGAATGTTGGTTGAGAATGTTAGTTAGGAATGTGACATTTGATAGAGAGTTATATGTTCACAATTAAGTAGGGTTGTCATTAAGAATTGACATGTTAGATTTGATCATGTAGAAGAACATTCATCTCGGATTCTAGTTTGGTTCACCTTCTTTATGTTTTCTTCCCATTGTTATAAAAAAAATCTTGAAGTATTAATATTGTTAATAATAACCACATGTATTAAAACTCTCATATAAAATAAACATTAACAATACTATTTTAAGAATGATAAAGACCAAAATGACAAAGCTGATAAAATACATCGAAATGACAAACGCTAAGGTAAATTGCATGCTTCGTCATTTTTGTCATTCTCATCTGTATCATCCTTAAAATTTCAAATGTTGACGATTTTCTTATTAAAGATTCCCTGTCATTCACATGGCGTCTCACATACGGTAGTCATCCAGAGAAGCTTGCTTGTTCTATCCCAGATGTTTAATGTGTTTGTAGGCACTGCTTTTCTTGAATAAAACCTAGAACTTCAAAAGCTTTCTGGCCTATGCGTCTGATATAGTTCGTTGGAAGAAGGAAACATTTAGTTCAACGATCTGTATTGCTAGTTTCTGTAAACAGAGCTGCTGATGAATTGGGGTCCAATGGATTCAGATGCAAGTGCTGGTGAAATCCATGTTGTGGTGGTGCCTCTCCTCGCACAGGGCCACATGAATCAGCTCCTACATTTCTGCACAGCCATAGCCGGACGAGGACTGAGCCTATCGTTCGTGGCCACATCCACCCATATTCACCAGGTCCGCACCCGTTTCCAAGGTTTGGACCTTCCCAAGCTCAACATTCGCTTCGAGGAACTGCCCATGCCAGAACTACCAGATGGAGAGCCCAGCGATGAAAGCAAACATATGTTTCCCATACATCTGGCTTCTCTATTGGACTGCGCGGACCTCCTACGCCCTCAAATGGACACCTTTCTATGCAAAATCACGAGTTCCTCCAATAACAAGAAAGTGGTGATGGTGTACGACATGCTTATGGGTTGGGTTCAGCCACTGGCTGACAAGTATGAAATTCCAACCTATGTATTCATACCAGTGGGAATTTATCCCTTGCTCTGGTTCACCCATAAAGAGACCGGCGCAGAATTTGCAGCGTTAGGGTTTTCGAGTCTTAAAGTGCCGCTCCTCCGGACCATAACTGAACAACATTTGAGGTTCGTGGAGTGCCAGAAAAAGTTCCTCGGGCCTGCTAAAGGAACAATCTTCAACACCTTCCGAGCAATTGAATCTCCATTCATTGACTTGGCCGTGGAAAAGGTTTTCGGCGAGAAGCCGGTGTGGACAGTGGGTCCTCTCCTTCCCCACCATTTCTTGAGCGAGGAGTCGCCCGCGACATTAATGACGAATTGTGAGTGCACGAGATGGTTAGATTACCATTCTCAGGCGTCCGTTTTGTACGTCTCTTTTGGCAGCCTGTCTTCTTTGCCCGCAGCACAAATCCGGGAGGTGGCCGTGGGATTGGAGCGCAGTGGACAGCCTTTCCTGTGGATACTGAGGGCATCCGACACCTCCAGTTTTTCCCCGGAAGCGGATTGGAATGGGATATGTGAGTTTCTGCCGGAAGGGTACGAGAGTCGAATACGAGGACGCGGCTTAATTGTGACCAACTGGGCGCCTCAGCTGCAGATTCTGTTTCACAAGTCTACGGGCGGATTTTTAACGCACTGCGGGTGGAATTCGACGGTAGAGACCATCTGCGCAGGAGTGCCCGTTGTTGCGTGGCCTCTGCATTCCGATCAGTTCGCCAACGCTAAGCTTTTAACTTGTGAGTTGAAGAGTGGTGTTGAAGTGAAGGAATGGAGTAATACAGAGGAGTATGAGATGGTGAGTGCGGAGGAGGTCGAGGTGGCCGTGAAACGATTGATGGTGAGTGAGGAGGGTATGCAAATGCGAAAAAGGGCGCAGGATTTGAGAGCTCAAACCCGGGTGGCGGTTGCGGAGGGAGGCTCTTCCTCCGACCAATTCGATTCCCTTCCCGAGAACTTCTACCAACAAAGCAGCAAATCCGTTGGCTAGCAGCCCCGATTCCATGCCATCACTGAGCCCCTTTTCTGAATTCCCAATCTGTTGTTTTACTGTGGCTTCAACTTTTTGTTTTTGCAGTTTTTACTTGGTATGTAAAAAGATGAGCATAGTTTTGATTTTTCTATGTGTTTGTAATTTGCATGCAGGAATCTTCAATTGTTCAAGAAATCTTCAATTGTTCAAGACCTCTATTTATTGAGGCAATCGTAATATATTATTTGTGTCCAATCTTCTTATGTGAATTGATTCTTCATCATGCAACCAAGAAGTATTTGTAACTCTGTTGAATGAATAAAGATTAATTGTGTGTTAATAGCTTATTGCTATGTAGCGAGTTGTCTCAATTCTTTAAGTTTTCTTCATTTGATATCTACCAATTCACATAGTTTTGGTTTTTCTTTGTGCTTGCAATTTGCATGTAGTAATCCTCAATTGTCCGAGACCTCTATTCAGTGAGGCAATTGTAACGAATTATTTGTCTCTAATCTTCTTAGATCAATTGCTTCTTGATCATGCGACTAAGAAGTATTTGTAACTTCATTGAATGAATAAAGATTCATTGTGTTAATAGCTTATTGCCATGTACCAATTTGTCTACATTCTTTTTGTTTTCTTTATCTAGTACCTAGCAATTTGCATGGTTTTGGTTTTTCTATATGTTTGTAAGTTACATGTAGAAATTTTCAATTATTGAAGACTTCTACTTGTTGAAGCAATTATAATGCATTATTTGTCTTTGAGATTCTTAGATCAGTTGACTCTTGCTCATGCAACCAAGAAGTATGTGTAACTTGATTGAATGAATAAAGATGAACAGAAGTATGTGTAACTTGATTGAATGAATAAAGATGAACATTGTGTGTTAATAACTTATTTCTATGTAGAAATTTGTTGCTATTATTTTAATTTTCTTTATTTGGTTAGTAGGATGATCAATGGTTAGTTAAAAATCCAACCATAAAATAAGAGAAAGAGATTATTGAAAAAGAGTTTATAAGAAATTGTGTTATTGGTTTGTGGTGATTACAGTTTTTTTAGTTTTTTATTTGGTTTTAGAGTTTAGTCAATCATGTCCACTAGGTTAAATCTTTGAAGAGATGTAAGTCATTATATGAAAAAGAAACGAACATTAGTTCACAAGATTTGTAAAGGATACAAAATTCAAAGGCAAAAATAAAAGATAGGAAAAATGTTTAAGGAGTTTTTCTATAATGAAGTCAAGTCCAGACATTATTAAAATGTTAGTGAATTGCCTTAAATTTGCTAGCATATTTATCTACAAAATAAATTACAAGTAAAAAGATGCTACAAGAGAGGAACATATTGTAGTTGTAAAATTTTGAGGCTACAGCTACCAAGCAAGGATAAAGATGCCTATGAAGTCACTTTCAAAGGAAAAATTTTAAAATTACAAGTGAGTAAAGTCATTCAATATATGTAGTCTTGAGCCACTTCACCAAGTCTGAATTGTCAGAGTTATCTGTAGATGACTAAAGATGAATTTTCTAAAGGAGAAAAAGGCACAAATATCTGAAGGGAAAAGAACAAGTAGTGAATCGGCTCCAATAACCATTCACTCTATTTTACTCAGTTATTTATCAATAGTTGGTCATTTTTAGCTTTTTCGACCTATGATTGGCTCATTTGTGCACCACTGCTAGTGTTTTATTGAACCACTACTCGATATTTGTGAACCACTACTGGAGATTTGTGAACCACTAATGGAGATTTGTGAGCCACTACTGGTGATTTGAGTGATTAATTATTGGTGCTATGGGGGTCAAGTATTGGTAAACACTTTTTTTGGACCACTTTTTTACCCTTTCGCGCATAAATTTTCCTATAGACAACATCATTATTGGCCAGAAGCTGAAACCTTAGCTTTAAGCAGTTAAGTCGCATACATAAACAACTAAAAAAAATTGTTGAAATCTGATATCATTTGGTACCTCAATTGAACACACACAGTTAGCTATAGCCACTACTAGTGTTCTTCCCTAGCCCAAATATACGCTCATAATTTATTAAGAAACCTTCAATTGTACGATAGATATTAATATTGTAGGGATACTGAATAGAACTAATGGAAGCCGGAGATTCTGAGAAATAAGAACTGCAAGCATGGTGAAAAGTACTTAAGAAAGAAAGGTTTTCACCATCATGACCTATGAGGTTTTCATATAAGATTTTTATGGTTGCATGCAGGTGCATCCATTAATGTAGATTAATTTGATTCTTCTTTTCTTTTCTGGTTTAATGGTCTTCAGTGTTTGGTTTTTGCCTATTTTTGGGCCTGCAAGCTCACTTATGGCTGAATCTGGATGGGTTTCAGACAGAACTTTGTCTTTTTCTCTTGAAGATGTTTGAATAGATGAGGGTTCAACCTCTGGTCGTGTTAACGCGCTCAATTTTAGAGCTAATCAAAGAATGGAGAATCATTCTCCATTGAATGCGTGTTGGCAATGGAGTGTGGAACAACATATTATAGTCAATAACTATGAGTCATTACTAATGATGTGCTTTATTTGTTAGATCATGGTTTGATATGTAAATCTATGGGTTTCAAGGGCTCTTTATACCTGGCAAAAGAAGGGAAATAAAGGAAGCCGTTATATCAGCTCATGGATTTTTCTTTGTATTCTTTCGAGAAGGTATGTTTGGAATCATGTGACATTTGATGGAGAGTTATATAGTCATAATTAAATAGGATCATTTTTAATTCATTATTAATGATTTTTTTAATTTGTTAGAACATTGTTTGATAATTTAATTTCTCAGTTTTAGAGCTATTTTTTATTCTAAGAAAATTAGGCTTTTTATACATGGCAGTAAAGGGAGATAAAGAAAGTTGTTATATCAGCTAATGGATTTTTCTTTGTAGTCTTTGGAGAATGTTGGTTGAGAATGTTAGTTAGGAATGTGACATTTGATAGAGAGTTATATATTAACAATTAAGTAGGGTTGTTATTAATTAGAATTGACATGTTAGATTTGATCATGTGGAGGAGAATTCGTCTTGGATTCTAGTTTGGTTCACCTTCTTTATTTACCAATAGAATTTTAGAGATCAGACATTCTACAATCTATAGTAGTAATTTGGAGGAAATCTATGTACCATATTCATCATATGTTAGGAAGCATGAATTAAATAAAAAGATAGATTACTAGGCTCTTCCTTTCAAATGTTGGGTGTCATGCTTATGAACATATTTTAAAAGAATGATCCAATAATAGTCTTTGATGCTCCTTCCCATCTAGATGTCCCTATTGCTAATGCATTAGTCCATATTGAAAGGTCTACAAAAAATAAAATTATTCTAATGTGGTCTTGTAATACAGGAAGGGTTAGTATGCATAAAAGAGAAAAATATATTCCAAAGGGACTTCCCAATAGAAATAATTAGTTCATATTGAAAGGTCTACGAAAAAAAGAATTTATTCTAATGTGGTCTTGTAATAGAGGAAGCATTAGTATGCATAAGAAAATAGAGATATATTCAAGGGGCTTCCCAATAATAGATATGATATTTTGGGTACTTCTAAAGATCTTAATTCTATTGTGGTTGTGAAAACCTTAGCTTATTAGGACTTAGTACTCCTTGATTATTTCTAATTCTTACAAGTAGAATTTCAAAATTCATCTTGATAAATATTATTTTAGGAAGGTTCTAGTGGAAGTCCTAGGTTAACTTGGTTTATATGATTTGACTATTATAGTTATAATTTTTGTAGTTTCTATAGTTGAGGAATCAATAATTTATGTCATGCTAGGATCTGTTCTAGATGATGGAGTTAAGATGGTACTAGTATTGAGAAGACAAATTGTACTTCATTGAGTCTTTAGAAAAATAAATTTATAAAGAACAAATTGATTAAGAGAAATAAAAGATATTAGTGGAAACATTAATTCATCTAGGGTCACTCATTTTTTAGTTTTTTATTTTTCTCAATTTTCTTCTCCTAGAAAATCTTTATTTAAGTTTCAATAAGTATTCCTTCATTGCCATATGAATCCAAAGTTTATTCACTTCTTTAAAGGCTTTAATTTGTTAAGTATAAAACTAAACAATAAAATAAATTTTATTTTAATAGCATTTTAGGTATAAGAAATAATTTGGTTTTTCATTTATCATTTAATATTTGGTAATAGGGGTTTCCATCCATAGTGGGTATTATTTATATTATGCAATATTTTACCCAATCTATCTATTTGGTTATGCATGAAGGTGTAAACACCGAATGGGGCCTTGACTAAAAAAACCCTATACAACCCCAACAATATTTTGTCTTAATGTGTGTATGTGGTAGTAATAGGAGCTTCCGTCCATAGTGGAGATTGTTTCTATTATACAATATTTTACCTAATCTATCTATTTGTTTATGCATGCAGGTGGAAACACCAAATGGGGGCTTGACTAAGAAAAACCCGTACACAACCCTAACAATATTTTGTGTCTCAATGTGTACACGTGTAAAATAGATTTGAGGATCATGAGGGATTTTTAGCATTCATTCTAGATTTTTATATCCCCTATCAGTATTGACGATAGTGTGGTGCATAGACATCACTATGGCACATTGGCATCCAAAATCAAGGCTTTGTCCACCTAAGGGTAAGAAAACCCTATCATACAATTTCAATTGCTATAATAAAAATACTCTTATATTATTTTATGCTTCAATTATTATATATTTTAAGTTCATTAGTATATCATGGTGTAAATTAAATTTCCTTTCTTAGTATTGATCTTCATAGCTAACCAGAGCACTAGTGTTATGAGGTAGCCAAGGGTTGTTTTCTCCTTGACACCTCACCAACTTGAGGGTAGAAATATCTTAATGTGACTCATTTTTCAAGGCTCAATATTTTGAATCTTTTTAAGGGATGGAATAAATTTATCATGTTTTTGCGTAGAAAATTAAAATTATAGGAGATATTTATTATGTGTCCATTCTAACATATGTGAACAAATAATAGATTTAAGATTTTTTTTGATCGGTAATAATTTTTGTATATTGATAATAAAAAGAGGAATTACATCATAATGCCAATTGTAACGGTTGGCCAACGTATTACAAACATATTTCATCCCTACCCCACAAACATATATAGTTGTTTTACATTTAAAAGGGCATTAGCACCCTACTAAAAAAAACAAAAAGCATCCAGCGCACTAAAGATCACAAAAAACATTTAAACTGCCCAAGTCACGACACCTTCTAGCTCCGCCAGTCCTCTTTGCTTAGTCTTTGAACCACTGCATCGCCTCCTCCCTCGATAAATTGGGAATGGTTCGGTCGTCGTGAACTGATCTTGGTATGCCAGTAAGGTTGGCTCCCTGGTGACTCATACTATCCATTTCACTTGTGCCCACCTCTTTCTATGCCCTCCTTTCAATCTGGTGTCGCAACGGTTGTCCTGGAGCTGTCACACTTTTGTGAGGCATTGATTTCATGAAACCCCTCCTTCCCTCACTCTGCACCCAAATCTTCTCCTACAAGAATGCCACAACCTTCTTCCACCCTTTCTCAGCCTGCAGTACATGCACCCCTTGTGGGTTCGACGAAGACCAGACAACCAGGGGTTGAACTGAAGTATCCCCTCCCCTGATAAGCCTCCATGGTTCTTTCCCCATTTCCAGTCCTTTCCCTAGACCCGCTGTGTCCACAATTTCCTCCAGCCCCTGCAACCATTGTGGATCAACACATGCTGCCACTACCCTGGTGACTTCCTCCTTGGTCTCGCCCACTATCAATGCCAGTGCCACAAAGAGTGAGGCCACATCCAGATTGGAGCGTCGCCTCTAGTAGGAGTCCAGATACTCCATACCAAAAATTTTCTGAATGTCGTCCATGAACTCCAAAGCATCGAACATAAAAATGTTCCTGAGATGCCTCACCATGATCTTCCCCTCATACGATTGCGTCTGAGAGTATGATTCGAGCATAAATTTTTCCTCCATCTCCTCCTTTGCACTAAAAACCTTGTAAATTGCTATGCTTTTCCTGCTTAAAATCGCATCCTTCGAACAATTTGGAAGGATTTTCTTCGCGGGGTGCCAATTAATAATTGCAAAAACTATCACATGCGATGACATTATCTTTCTTGAGTGCCATCGGGATTAATGGTTGATTAACACTCCTTCATATCTCCGTTAAGATGCTTTAATTGGGGTTTTAGTTTTATTTTCCTCTTTTATTCCAATTTGAGACTTCTAAGGTCTTCATGTATTTCAAATTGAGTCCCCAAGGATACATTCGCCCTCATATTGGCCTTCTTTTCGGCCACCTTATTAGCTTCTCGGTAAACATGGGAAAACTTAAAGTCCTCTAACTCCTGTAACAGGCACCTAATCTGCTTGATGTGTTTGTCAAGATGCCACGCTACCATCTTTCCTCTCGATATTCCATTGGTAATTATCTCTGAGTCCCCTTCAAGGTGCACTCTGCGAATTCCTAATTTGGCTCCTAAGACTAAAGCCTCTTTAGGGGCTACATATTCGGCCACATTATTCGTACCATCCTTCAATCGTTTGGCCACAAAAGCAACTGTGTTGTCCTGATGATCTCTTGCTATACAACCGCAGCCAGAGACCCCCGGGTTTTCCCAAGCAGCTCCATCAAAGTTAATTTTCACCCACCCTTCCTCTGGTGGTTGTCAAGATACCTTCTTTCTTTTCTGCTTACGATTAACCCTTAAAAGCCCACTAACAGGCCATAATAGATTTAAGATTTAATTACACTTATTTTCTTGTATTGTTATCTTAGATCACACTCCATGATATATCATCAAGATGAATAAATTGTGAGGAGGTTTACAAAATTGGCCACCTAAAATGAATAGAAAGATAAAGATATAAGAGGAACAATAAAGCACAAGAGGAAATGTACCTAAAGAGACATAGGAAGAAGTAAAATTATATAATCTACTACTAAATATTGAAAATAATGTGAAAGTAAATAATAAAAAATTGTGCACCAAATATATATTTCACATATTAAAACTTAAGAAAAATAGAGACTAAATAAATATGAAATAGTCACGCAAGAACTATTATTCTCATTAGCAATAGTAATATTTGAATATTTTTGGAGAATTGTGAGGGAAGAAAAACACATTTAAATGATTAATTATTGACCACTAAGAACTATTAATAAGTGTTAAAATAATTATCACATATCAAATAATATTTAAAAAAAATCCAATATAAAATAAATATTAACAATAATATTTTAAGAATGAAAAAGATTGAAATAATTATTAATAATACTTAATTAACCATTTGTTTATGTTTTTCTTCCCCATTGTTCTTAAAAAAAAAATCTTCAAATATTAATATTGTTAATAATAACCACATGTATTAAAATTCTCATATAAAATAAACATCAATAATAGTATTTTGGATGCCCTTTTTGAAAATGCGAACATGGATTTAGAAAACCTCATTTGTCCAAAAACGTGGATATCTGAATTCCACCTCAGGAGGTGGAATGAGTTTCATTTTCATGGATTCCATCAAAATTAA
>MU225026.1:1779501-1796496 GCA_018584345.1 Thuja plicata | reverse complement strand
ATATATATATCAAAGAGCATCTACAAAAGAGTGCCCATATAAATTGAGAAAAATGTGCTTCCTCAATGCAAATGAATTATGTACATACAATCGGAAAATCTCACAAAATTATATTAGAATGGGATAAGAAAGAAGAGGGAATATTAAGACTCACTCCCTTCCTCATCGTCATTATGAAAGGGAGGTGGAGGTGCATCTTCTCTGGGTGGCGAGCCTTCTCCCTTATATCTAGCTAAATATTAGAAATATGGTAGCACCTGCTATGCTACAGGAAAAACCACACTATAAGCTGCCACATAATAGGCCGCTCTACTCATCTATTGAGTAACCTCACACTGGAAAGCAATTCGCTTAGTGGAAAACCCCTGAGTCAATCATTGGATCCTCTCATCGTGCTTAGTTATGGTGTGATCTCACTTTGATATATGTTCTTGAGCCATCACTAGCTGTGTTTGCAATACTTTGACCTGTCCTCTTAGGGCACGAATCACATCATGTAGGGTCTACTCCCTAGGTACACCCTCCTTCTCACCACCTTTTGGATCTCTCTACTGGCGAGCTTTTTGGGCTTCATCATCAAAAATAGGATCCTTCTGAGCCTCAACCATCTCCTCATCTATTGTACCTATGGATGCAACACCGACACCAATAGAGCTTAAGATCCCTCCCTCACCACGCTATCATTTTTCCCTATTATAGGTGTCCTGTTAGAGCTAGCACCCAGGTCTCCTCATGCTCTTTTATGTGTCGGGACCCTCTATCCTCCCCCTATAGCCCTCTGGAGTACATCTACCTCCTCTATTTGAGGAACTCTCTCATCCAGACCCATGAATCTTGAAAAGGGATGACATGAAAAATAATCCCTCTACTATGGCGTGACCCCTGCATCTGTAATATCCTCTAAATAGTCTCAGCATGGCCGGTGTAACCCTATAAGCTCCTGTAAATTGAGAGCCAAAGATATTCTTGGAGACCACCCTCGATGCTCCTCATCAAAAAAATGAGCATAAGTCATGAACTCCTGCAGTATGCTTTATGGTCGTCCATACTACTGCAGTACTCAAGACACTACAAAGTGCTCAACGACAGTAGAAGTCCTCCCAAGAAAAGGACGGGATGCAAAGAAGTCTCTCCTCTAATCCCACCAATTGACCCATGCCTTTGTACCTCTTTAAGGTCTCCATACAACCAATCTGAGATCATCAAGATGACGTCTCCAATAGTTAGTCTTCCCAACGTGGGGCTACGTCAAGAAACTTGAGTACATGTATAAAAAAGGTTGTCCACTCTGTCATGGATAATCTGCCACTGGTCTACTAATGGGAAGGTGCTCCCATGACCATATTTATAACACCACTACCCCTGTAGCCATACCCCTAGCACCTCAAAAAACCACCTCGTGCATCTCATGGTACATATGTGCTAACAGGCACTGGCCCCAGCCTAACTGCTCTGGTTGGATCACAAGTCTCTCCAATACCTGGCCCCATCTGCAAAGGAATCCCTCCTAGCTCTTGTCTTCCATAATGAAGCATCTTATGAAACCTGGCATGACGCAAGCAAGTGGTTAATCTGTGCCATATTGGATCACCATGTTATCCCAAGAAATAGTTTTATCTAAGATGGTGCGATCATGAAAAACTTGGATAAGAGCTTGTATTCTGATTCACAACATTGTATCGTACTCTATCCATTCTCTAGCAAAAGGGATCTGTAAAATCCTATATGAAAATGCTCGACCAACGTTGTGAGAAATCTGTGGTTCGAACGGATATCAGACATCTACAATAACCAATTGAAGCCACACTCACCCAAGTGACCTTGCTGAGCATAAGAAAGGTTCCTCACTAACTGCCTGGTCAAAGGATATGTAGATCAGAACTGAATATTTGGAAACTATGCCTGCAAGAGAGAAATCAATGAACAATCATCAGTAACAGAGCAAAATCAATGCGTAACAAATCAAAAAGATGAAAAAAGGATAAGTAATATAAATATTCCATAGACAGAAGTGAAATTTCTTGATAAAGACCTCAAAAAATTTCACTACCTTCCATACGAAAAAGTAGAACAAAGGCTCACTAGTATGCAAGCTCGTACGAGTCAGGATTTCATATAGTATGGAAATTTAAGCTAAAATGACAAAACAAACTCTCTGATGCGACAGAAGGGTCACATAAGAAGGTCCTCATACAAGTCGTGGGTCACTCCCAGATGAAAAATGAAATGGACCCCTATGAAAAAATAATTTTTTATAGTTTTTCATACGAGTTCATCACTGGCTCGTACGACGACCTGGGCCTATGATTGAAAAATGCGTAAAAACATTGAAAAATCTATCAAAAAAAATAAAAAATTGACTTAGAGAGCAAGTTTTTTTATTACTCACTAGAGGTGGGTAATTCTCAAGCCATTTGTGCCTTCGCATGCACTCAAATCGATGATCTATGATTGGGACCACCATTTTGGACTCAGAGAAGGTTTTCAAATTTTATTTACTCAAAAATTGAAAATGATTTGAAAAATGACCCTTTTGGGCCTTATATAGGTTTTAACCTAATTTTCCAAATTGCTCCGATGGACGTAAAAATTGCACCCTTGGCTAATTAGATAGCCTTGAATCCATTTTCAGGACCGAAATCAAAATTCGATGACATTTTTCTGCTCAAAAATATAGTTTAACCTGTTACACAAATGCATTTGATCATCGAGCTTGCCTCAAAGGATTATGCTTTGAACTCATTCCTAAATGACTAAATCAAGCATTCTTCATTTCAATCCAAGAAATTCAACTTTGGTCAATCTAGGTCAACTATCAGGCAAAATTGACCTCAACCAGCTCTTCATCCAGCTCAAATCTCATCTTTCCGCATCTATTCTGACTGCTCGACACTTTTCAAGCTTGTCGTCCTCACCTCATTTTAATTTCGATGCCGACGGGGAAGTATCATTACATCAATAATTTGATTCAGGTCAACAATTTCAGTCTCTATGGGCATCAAGACTTTGCATCAAACCAAGATCCCTCCAAGTAATTTCATCGCTTCAAATCAAGTCACTTGAATCTCTAAGGGCATATTAGGTTCATCACACCACATCAATCTGATAACACCTCTCAATCAGGTAATTGGCCTCATCAAGACCCATCTCAAGTCAATTATCTCCAACAATTGTTTGAATGATAGTAAATCTCATCGCACCACATCAGGTTGATTCATCATTCAAACCAATCTAAAATTGAGAAATATGTTCTAGGGATGGATAATCAATTTCATCGCTTCACATAAAGTTGGGTATTCAAATATTTTTATTAGTCTTTTCTCAATCAAGCCTGGAGATGAAATATTCAGATCTCTCTATCATTCTTCGCTCAATCAAGTCCAAAGTTGATATCCTCAGTATTCAATCAATCTTCATTCGATCAAGTTCGGAATCAGTTTGGATCTGAGAGATAGTTTCATCACTTCACATCAAGCTATTTCCCGGTCTTTCATCAAAAGTTCTTTGAGTCAATGTGCTTCTCACACATCAATTCATAGAGGGGAAAATGTAATCACCTAAAATTGGTCTAGTAAACCTATAGCCCCTAATTTGATTAATTGGCCTTAAGAAACCCTAAATCAAAGGCAGTTATTACTAGACCCTAATTATGAAAGCATTTAATCAAACTTGCTTGCATAATTAAACAACTTGTTCAATCAAATTATTAATCAAAGCTCAAATTATCTAATTTATTGAACCATGGAATTTAATTAAAGTTCCTAAACCCATTTTAATTAAATGAACCCATTCGCACATCGTCACACATGTGTGAGCAATCAAAATTCAAATAAAGCAATTAAATGTGGAAATTACCAAATTTGTCTCATCCTCCTCCAAACAAGCACAAATTTGACCAATCGAAATCATTCCACTTGGATCAAACACACATGTATTGAGATAAATTGCATCTCTACCACTCTTCTCGGTTGAATCTTGACCATTTGTTTCACCAAATTCCCTATAAAAGGAATAGCTCCATTTGTTCAAAAAAAGAGGCAATTTGAGAGTAAGGTTATAATGCTAGTTTTGTTCAAGGTTTTGTGGATTGTTCTTGCCTCTATCTTCATAATAGCTTAGTTTTCTTGCATTTAGACTCTAGCTTGAATTTCTAGTTTAATGGTAACTTCATTCTTAGCTGCATTTGATTGTTAACATGGACTTAGTTTTCTTATGCATGCATTTCATTTTCAAGGTTCTTGAGAGCAAAGTATGCAAGTTCGTGCAACTTGCTCATTTTTATGGAATCTTCCAGTTTGGAGTCGTCTAGTCACTGATTTCCTATACCAATCCGATGAGCATTTTCACAAAATCTAACTCACTTCAACTAGGAAGCAATAAGTCACTCTTGAGGGTAGTTGTGTAATAATTTAAATTTAGATTTGATACTAACGCCTTAAATTATTGTTTTATTGAAGTGTTTTGTGTTGTAGATTGAATGTCACATTTTACCACACACAAATCTCAGTATTAATGATTCATCAATCCACACAAAGGATATAATCTAGATTTATGATCTATAATTAGGCCTATATGCCTAGAATGTAAGCCTACATATTGTTGGCCAATTGTAATTGAATTTTCTAGATTATGCGAACGTCTACTCTAACTTTCTCTAAATTCCTTATTGTTGTTTCCATTATTTAACTCTTCTTGCACTATTTGGATAGTCCTCATTGAGGATTATCCTATCATGGTTGCATCACATTATGTGCTTAAATGCCCTTTGTAATCATTATCCATTGTGAATCTAAAATATTATTCGTATTTCTACTATTGGGGTTTTAGTTATGCACTTTTTTTAGTTGTCTTGTCTCCTTTTGGCACTTTTAGGTGAAAAGTACATAGAATATATACAAATACTTCCATCATACAAGCCTGAGTTTCCCCTCTCAAATACAAAAGAAGGTTGTATTTTACTGCAATCTCTCCAATTGTTGGTACGATTTTCACTGCTCACAGTGAAAATAGGATCAATTTTAGAGAAATAATCATAGAAAAAATTTGTTTACCAACATACATATATAAACTTCTTAAAAAGAGATTAGGTAAAATATTATAATTCTAAATCAAATATATATGTATGTATGTATGTATGTATCTATGCATGTATGTTAGTATATATGTATGCATGCATGCATGTATGTATGTATGTATGTATGTATGTATGTTTGTATGTATGTATGTATGTATGAATGAATGAATGAATGTATGTACGTATATGTGTGTGTGTATATATATGTATATGTATATGTTGTATCATCCTAAAAAATTTACGCCCATTATTGGTTTCTTTAGGACCTATTAGTCCCCATTTTAGTGATTTCAAGATCTGAATATCTTTATGCTTGATTTCCCGCATCTTCCATTTTCTCTCCCCAAAAAATTTCATACTCCCCAAGACCCAAATCTACTTTGAAATTAAAAATGACGGGAGTAGGTAGAACTAAGTTGGCCTTGTCCTAGAAAAGGTCGGCCCAGGTTAGCCTTGTCCTCAAACATTAAATTCAAGTGGACTTCGGGCCAAATGCAAAGGTTTTTCTTCCTGATCTTTATCTATGGTCAGCCCCACAACATTGAATCCCGAGATTAGCATAAAATGAAATCAAGGTCTCTCATTTTTCTCCGATTATGGCCAAGTAGAGGAATTCTCAAGCAAGCAAGAAGATTCATTCCTCTTCTCCATTCAAGATTTCAAGCATACGCTAATTCAATATTTAGGATTGGAAAGTGTAGATTCATTCATTTATGAAGGAATCCTTGATTCTACAACACATTCCAAACATACAGGTCAAGCATCTTCATGGATTTGACCAATTTATACATCCATTCATGAAGGTTTTTCATGCAATCTAAATATGACATTAATATTTTTTACATTACTTTCCTTATGCAATTTCTATTTCATTTCAAGGTTGATTCCTATACAGAAGCTTGACCAAGGAAAGCCCCTTCTCACAACATTTTCCCCTTCTTTTTGTGTGCAAGAAAAGGTTTTCGGAGTTTTGTATCCATATTTTAGGATTTAAAGAACTTGTGGCAGATCCTTCATAGATTTCATTAGATTCAAAGTCTCCAAGACAAGGTTGAATTTTATAGACAAGGTTGACTTTGGTCGACATTGTCCTTTGGATCTGATTTTTTCACAGTAGAAAGTTACAGGTGTTAGAGTGCCAAAACTAGAACCATTTTTTTATTTTGACAGTTCTACGACTGTCAAAACTAGATCTGAAGATTAATCCTCTTCTCTTATCTTTAAGGTGAGTTCATCCCTCCTCTTCTCTTCTTGCACTTACTTTTATGCATCAAATATGATATCACATCTTGTTAACTATCTTTATCTTTGTCATAACCTTAATTCCTTTCACAGATTTGCATATCATTTTTACATATCATATACATTTTGACATTAAAGGAACCCATCCCCAAAGCACACTCCATCCTCAAATCTAGATCTTGCATTAGAATCCATTAATCCTTTTGGGCTATTCTAATCTAATTTGGTTTTGAGGGTGAGACTTTGGGGGTTTTCCTAATGTATCATACCCCCTCCATCCATTTGATTCGGTGAGTGATCTTCCTCCATAGCATTGCTCACCATTTAATATGGTACATTTTGGTGAACCCAACATATTATATTTCATCTTTTGATCTTGGTGTTAGATTTACTTTGCATGCTTATAGATTCCATTCTAATTGTTGGTGATATATTATATCTATCATTGTTATTACATCTCTAGATCTACCTTGTATGTGCCTTGCTAGTCAATATTTACATTACATGCTTAAATTTGATTGTTAAATTGTTTTGGATTGCATATTAATTTCAAATTGCCTTGTATTTCTCTTTCCTTTCATTCCCTTGTGCATGAGATTTATTTTTTTGAGTCTAACCTATTGTATTTTGATTAGAAGAAGTCTTAGACTTATTGGTTCCTTTGATCTGAAACCCTTTATCTTTCCTAATAATATTGATGAGACCAACATGCATCTTAGTGATCCCAATCCTATCATGGATAATAAATCTTCTCATTCTTCTCATGATAAAGAAGAAGAATTAAGAGTTCCTCCTACTCAATTCCACAAACTTTCCCATGAATTTGAGAAGTTTTAACAATGGATAGGTCAATAAAACAAATCTTGCAGCTCTTTCCATTGTAGAAAGCTTAAGGAAACTTATTCACAATTATGAACATGGTAATAAAATCTTGCATGGCATTTCTAATATTGTTGAGGCCAATGTCAAACCCATTAGGGATTGTGCTCAATATTTAGGCTTTACTCGACCCACTACAAGTGTTGAGACCTCTTTTCTAATCCCTACTTCCATTCCTATTATGTCCACTTATGCTCCACCTATCATCACAACTTCTATTCAAAATATCAACACTACACATGTGAGTCTTCCTAATCCTATTTCTCCGTCTATCCATTCAATTGTACCATATGTTTCATTGCCATCATCCTTGCCCACTTATCATAGTGTTCCTTTTTCATATTCAACCATTTCTTCAATTTTAAACAATTTTCATAACATTTCTCATGTTTCTCCTCCTACCATTCTTTCTACTAATTCTTCTATTAATATCTTGGCTCAAAATATGTCTTCTTTGCAACAACAAATTGTTTAAATGACTCAATCCAAGTTCAACATTTCTACTTGTCGTATTGCTAGTCCCTTGTATATGGATGCTATCAACATTTTTATCCAAAAATATATGGAGATTCCTCATCTTGACACTTATGACAGTAAGGGTGATCCCGTGACTCATGTTAAAACTTTCCAAACCTTGTGTAGTGATTTCTCTCATGACCATTTGGAAAATTTATTTACTAGAACCTTTTGAGACAAAGCCTTGCGATGGTATTGTTCCTTTCCTCCTTAATCAATTTTATTCCTTCCAAAAAAATTGCTAATGTTTCGATTGAAAATTTTCAAAACATTCGTCCTAAAATATCTATAACTGATTTAATGCATTGTAAACAAGGTGTTAAAGAAAAATTTAAAAAGGTGTGGTGCAGGAGCACCTAGGTAGGGCAAAAATGTAACCTAGTGCTTCTAAGTTTTTTTTGGCTTGTAGTGGTCCTAGCCACACCAATATTGTAATAATAGGACTAGGTGGGTCATATGATGTGTTAAAGTTAGATAAGGAGGTCTTATTAGGTCTTTAGTGTCTCTCTTTTCAAGCAATGTCCAAAAGTTGCTCATTTGTATTCATATTGCCAATGTTGGGAAAATAGTGGAAATGATCCATTCAGGAGTCAAATTGGAAAAGGAAGGGTTTAAGAGACCTATTTAATGTTTACTTAGCCTAACTATGCAATTGGTTAAGTTCTTTGGGTGTTGGACCATGTTTTATGCAAGAATCACAAAAGTTGTAAAAGTTGTCAATGTTGTCATTGACAACATTGACAACATTTCTTGCAATAATGTCTTTTTGAGAATTTGAGGTTAGTAACTATCTGAAACCATTAGGATAGGTTCATGGTAAACTGTATAAGACCTCCCTTGACCTTTTCAAGAGGTTGGTTAATTTTGCAAAATTTGTGTACAGACTCTATAATTGAAGAAACAGTTGCAGTTTTTGATTTCCTAAGCATTTTGTGTTTTAATGGATTAGATTTATTACTATAATCCATGAACATGTTAGTGTAGATTATTTTTAGATTCTATGTGGTGTTAGATTAGGATTTTGTGTGGTTTTTTTTAGTCTTGTAAATAGTTTTGTTTCCTGTACAGTCGCTGGTCTGAACCAAGCAACTTCTGCAAATGGAGTCATAGGTCCTCTTCCCACCGTGAAATTTGCACGGGCCTTTGGGATTAGGGAGATGAATCCTTTTAAATATTTTACAGTGAAGGAGGTGCCCTGGAAGTCAAGAAAGCTAATTTTAAAGTGATGCCCTAGGCGAGCCAGAGTTGCATGGATAGGGAACACAGTGAATTGCAGAGGTGATAAGGAGGATTGAAGGCATTGATAGCTTCAATCAGAGATTGTGGAGAGGTAGAAACATGTTTGGTGGAGTACCAAATTAAATAGAAAGGTTTGGTGAAGGATCCTTAATGGTGGAAATAAAGTTTCTGATGGATATGCTCTATGTGTATTGAAACCCCTAATTTTAGCCTTGTTTCTAGGAAGTCACTGTACGGACAGTTTGGAGGGACAAGAACTAGAAAATATTTTAGGTCTTTGTAAAGGGTTTCATGATCAAAGGTCAGTTTACCATCTTTTTAAGGGTTATTTCAAGTTATTTGAGAAAAAGAGCCTAATTAGGCCTAATTGCTTGTAGCCCTATTTTGGGTGAATTTGGTATGTTTCTTGGAACTCGATTAGGGTTCTAGTGAAAAGTGTGTTTGGGGGTATTGGAATGGATCCCATTAACATCCTAGAATCCTATCTCTCCATATAAAAGTGTTCTTGATCATGTTGGGTCAATTAATGAATATGGGGAAAGAAGAGCTCCAAGGTGCTAGGTGATGTATGTTTTGGTTTCTTTGTTGATGTATGCAAGTTGAAAGGAGAAGGATCTTGTAGATAGAATCCTTGGATGGTTAAGGTCAGTAAAGAACCCCAATAGGTTAATAAGTGACCAATAGGATAACGTAGAGGAAGGTAGGGTACAGAGCAAGACTTGTAGTTACATCAGATTGGTATCAAAGAAATTTAAAGACTTGGGAAGACAGTGTATGTCTGCAGCTACTGGTAAATCAGTGCGAGAGTCAAGCATGGTGACTAATGCAGAGCTAGCTAAAGAGATAGATGAGAAAAAGGACAATAACATACTCCTTGAAGAAGCCTTAGAAGGAATGAGGATAAGGCTAGAAGAAGTTGCCAATGTAGCAGCTAGGAACAAAGAAGTTGAGAGCAGTGATAGGGGTAAAAATATTGATGAGGAGGACATTATCCCTGAACCAGACCACCATTCAATGAAGAGCCATTCTTGAAGGCCATCAAATAATTAGGCAGCAAAGCATTGGAAGGGATACCCTTGTTTAGTGGGAAGATGGATATTGAGGCAGTGATGGATTGGGTTGAAGGAATGGAGAACCATTTTGAGTGTGAAGGTGTGACAGAGGCATAGAAGCTAAAGGTGTCCAAATAAAGAGTCAAAGGGTCAGCCCTAACATGGTGGAAATGCCTTCAAGATGAGAGGGTTAGATTGGGTAATCAACCTATAGCCAATTGGAATGCAATACTGACCAAGCTAAAGGAGAATTATCTGCCACAGGACTATGAGATTCAACTTCATAGGAAAAGATAGAATTTGAAGCAAAAAGACTTGGATGTGGCCTCTTATACAGAGGAATTCTAGAGATTGTGTCTTAGATCCAAGAAACAAGAAGAAGATTCAATTAAGGTAGAAAGGTACTTGGGTGGATTAAAATGGAACATCCAAGAAGAGATTAGTCTATGGAAAACAACCACAGTTCAGAGGTGTCATCAATTAGCCCTAAGGGTGGAGGAAAAGAATAGGAAGAAAGGTGTCTCTAACTTCAAAAATAGAGGTAGAGGAAGAGACCAATGGGGTCAAAGAGGAGGTTATCAATGCAGAGGAAATGAGCAAAGGACACAAGGTGAGACCAAATTGATAGAGCATAATACTGAAAACACTCCAAGAGGGAGCTATAAAAATGTTAGGGGTAATCAAGGAGGTTCTAGCAAAGGAAGAGGAGGTAGAAGTAACTAATAATTTGCAAGTATGAAGTGTTACAACTGTGGTCAATTAGGTCATCTATCATATAGATTCCCTAAGAATCCTACTACCTCAAATCATGATAAGAGAGTGGCCTATACTCATGAGGACACTTCAAGTGTCAAAGAACCTGAGGTTGACCATCTGGATTCAGAGATGGGTGAAAACTTAATGTTTAGGAGGGTGTTGATAAGACAACAGTTAAGGATGAACCCAAGCATAGGAGGGCTTTGTTTAGGATAAGATGCAAGATCCATGGCAAATTTTGTAAGGTGATAGTGGACTCTGGTTCCACTGACAATATCATCTCAGAGCAGGCAGTCAACAAACTCAAGTTGACCAAAGTACCCCATGTAATATAAGGTGAATTGGTTAAACAAAGGCCAAAGTGTATTGGTGAATGAGTAGACATGGGTTGAATTCTCTATAGCAAGGTTTAAGGACAAACTATTGTGTGAGAACACTTTCGGTAATCATACACCAAACGACAGGATAAGAGCAAATCGACAGAACAACTCAAAGGGTAAACCGAAGACACAATACAAAGAAAAAATGAAAGTGCTAAGAGGAACCCGACGTATAGATCAATCAAAGGATCACCAAAAGATAGATAAACTGATTTCTACGTAGACCGAGTTTCAGACACCGAAATTCAGTTACATCCCGCAAAAAGTGGATCTGACTTCCACGTCAGATAAAACATTCAAATTCTATTTATAGATTCTTGATTTGTTATAAAACCATTACTTAAGGGACAATAAACATTATTGTAAGTGTTTTAATCAGTCTAACTAATTTAAAACACATATACTAAAATATCAAAGTCAAGTTGTAAACCTATGATCATAGAGTTAATATTGTTTCACATGAAACTTAATTAGGTCAATCTATCTTATAAATAGATGTTGTAATCATTCAATATTATGGATGAGGGCATGAATGTAGCCTATGAGGACATATATGGATCATACTGAGAGTTTCAACAGCCAGAACAGCAAAAGGTGAATTTTGTTATCAAGAACCAAGAGCAGAGGCTACCGAGCAATAGAGATATTATTCAATCACATTAGGTGATACACTTATACATGTAATCTTGAATGGATCTGTAATCAGCAATAGGAGATTGCATACACTTAGGTCAAAGTGTAAATTTCTAACATTCTAACAAGTGAAGAAAAGTGTAAAAATCCTTTTAAGGATGGTGGATTTAACAATCCTATCATAAATATCTTAACCGAGTGCACACTAAACAGTGTTGCTAAAGCTCTTAATAGAGTAGACTTTAAAATGTCTCCATAGATACTCCTAACAGGGTAGATCATCATAAGTGATCAAATTGTAAGCCTTAATCGGCCCCCTTCCAATCTGCAGATAGTGAAGAATTGGTGGGTGCCATCCCCACCGCAATTTTTACTTCCTAACATGATTTTTCTGCATGATCATATCTTATGTTATGTATCAATTACTTTCATGAATGTTTCTATGAATGTTCACATGTTTGAATAAGTTAAAATAATTGATATATCTTACATCAAGATAGTATAGAACATATGGTTAGATAATCAATTGATTACATAAAGGTTAAAGGATAAAAGAGATAAAAAATTTAGATGTACTAATTCACCCCTCCCCTCTTAGTACACACTTCCCATTAGTTCCAACATGTTACTCAACACCTTGATACTGAATATGTGTTGCCTACAGGACCTCACACTCTTGAATAGTTGAGAGAAAAGCATGAGCATAATTTCATGATGATAGAACTTGCTTCCTCACTCTTCGATGTTGAGTTTGAAGATGTCAAAATGTGCACCTCTGCAAAGAAAATGTAGGATAAACTAAAATTGGTAAATGGAGGATATGCTAATGTACTAAGAGCCAAGGTGGAAAGCCTAAGAGGGAGGTTTGATGACCTAAGGATGAAAGAAAGAGAAAATATCACTTAGTATAGTTGCAAAATCAAAGAGGTAGTCAATGCTATCCGAGGAGTTGGAGGTGTACTTGAGGAAGAGATAGTGGTAAGTAAAATCCTAAGAACCTTACTACATGTATATGCTATTAGAGTATCTGCTATTCAAGAAATGAGAGCAGATGAAAACAATATTGTTACTCTACATAGTCTGATTGGTAGACTGATTTCATTTGAGATTAATAACTTTGATTATAGTGTCTTACCATCTATAGAGTCTGCATTCAAATCTTCTTTGAAAATAAGTAATTCAAGTCATAGACACATTATTAGAAATGATAGTGAAAGTGATAATGAGGATCAAGGACTTGATGAGATTGAAGCACTAATGGAAAAAAGATTGTAGAGAGGATAAGGTAGATACAAAGGTAAATTACCACTTGTATTTTTTTTTTGTAAAGAGGTTGGATACTTTGCTGCAAGATGTTCTAACAGAAGAAAATATGACAGAAGTAATGATAGAACATATGAAAAGAAGTTTGACCAAGGTGATAATAGAGATTACTGAAGCAACCGACAATCTGACAGAAGAGATACCCAAGACTACAAGGAAAAGGGAAAGAAATCATGTTACCTAGCTGAGAATAGACCTCATGATACTGACACCAAATCAGAAGAAGACATTGAGATGGTATTTGTAGCTATGAAAGATGATTCAGACCAAGAAGAAGAAAGGTATGTAGAAACTACACTCATATCTAAGGTTAGTAAGAATGATGTCTATATTATAGATAGTGGCTGCACTCACCACATGACCGGTGATAAACTACCGGTGATAAACAAAAGTTTGAAACTTTTGAGTACTGTAATGGTGGTTCAGTAAGAATGGGTAATGACACACCTTGTCCAGTTGAAGGTAAAGGAACCATAATGTTGAATAACCTAATCAAATCTGAAAATGATTACTAGGTAAAAGGACTAAATTATAATTTGTTAAGTGTTTCACAGCTGAAAAATACAGGTCATTGAGTAGCATTTGAGATTAAGAAGGCAAAGATCTTCAATGAATTAGGAAGGTTGATTGAAACTGGTGAACATATAAAAGGTAACCTTTTCTATCTTGATGACATTAAACCCACTTGTTTGATGGTTAGAAATGAAGATATATAGTTGTGGCACAAAATATTGTGTCATGTGAATTTTGACAACATGATAAAGATAAGAAATAAAAGAAAAGTCAGAGGCTTACCGAGCATGTCTAAACCCGAGCATATCATGTGCAAGAATTGTCAAAAGGGTAAGATGACAAAGTCTAGTTTCCAGAGTAAGTCCCATACATCTAATGCAATTCTATAATTAGTCCATACTGATCTATGTGGACCTATGAGGACAAAGAGTTACTGTGGAGATAGGTATTTCATTCTCTTTGTAGATGATTATTCTAGAATGATGACAGTTATGTTCTTAAAAGATAAATCAAAAGCATTCAAGATGTTTAAGTGGTATAAGGATATGGTAGAAAAAAAAAGTGATAAGAAATTGAAATGCTTAAGGTCATATAGAGGAGGGGAATTTATTTCAGATGAATTCACTAATTTCTGTAATGAGCATGGAATTAAAAGATAGGTTTCTGCACCGAGAACACCACTACAAAATGGAATTGCTGAGAGGAGAAACAGATCAATTGTTGACTGTGCAAGAACATTGATGATTGAGAAAATCATCGCTCAAAATTTTTGGAGGGAAGTTGTCAGTATTGTTGTCTACACATTGAATAGAGTACAATTGAAAACAGACACAAAGAAGACACCCTATGAGCTTTGGTATGGTTACACACCCAATGTAAGTTACTTCAGAATATTTGGTAGTCAATGTTATATTTTGAAAGATGATAGAAATGGAAAGATTGAATCCAAAAGTGATGAAGGTATCTTTCTAGGGTATTCCACCAAAATCAAGGCTTATAAATGTCTTAACAAGTCATCTAACAAGATCATTAAAAGTGCAAATGTAAGAATAGATGAATTTGTAGAAAAGAATCATAAGGAAAGAAGAAAAGAACCAGAAGAATACAACATGTTTGTTTACACTGAAGAACCTAACACTCTACCCAAGAAATAGTGTATCACTCCTGAGAAATAGAACATTGCAACCGAGCATCAGGCTGCAATTATCAAAAATCAGGAAAATACTCAAGATGATGTACCGAGTGATGGAGGTCAGAACGAAGGTCAAGAAGATAATTAGAATGATGGACAAAGAGTTGAACCAAAACTTGCCAAGTATGTCAGAAGACATCATCCACATAATCAAATCATAGGAGACAAGAAGGCTGGAATGAGAAAAGAAGTAATTCACTAAACACTAGATGTTTACTTTGTGATTTTGAGCCTAAATCTATTAATATTGCACTTGAAAATGAGGAATGGGTCAGTGCTATGAATGAAGAAATGGAACATATTGAGAAGAAGAATACATGGACACTAGTACTGAGACCATATGACAAGAATGTCATCGGTACCAAATGGACATTCAGATACAATCTGAATGAGAATGGAGAAGTCACAAGGGACAAAGCAAGATTAGTATGCAAGGGGTATGCACAATAAGAAGGTATTGATTATGGTGAAACCTTTGCACCCGTTGCTAGACTAGAAGGAGTTAGAATATTAGTTTCTTATGCTGCATACAAAGGATTCAAGGTATACCAGATGGATGTCAAATCTATATTCCTAAATGGAATATTGGAAGAAGAGGTATACATTGAACAACCAGAAGGGTTTGTTGATCCAGAGAAGAGAAAAATGGTATGTAGACTACATAAAGCCTTGTATGGATTGAAACAAGCACTGAGAGCTTGGTATGAAAGACTTCATTCCTATCTCATTAGCATTGAATTTGTAAGAAAAAGTGAAAATAGCAATTTGTACTTAAAAGAAGATACCGATGGTAATATTCTGATTGCGGAAATATTTGTTGATGATATTATTTTTGGGGCAAATGAACTATTATGAAAATCCTTTTCTAATGAAATGAGCAAAGAATTTGAAATTTCTATGTTTGGGGAGATCAAATTCTTTCTTAGTCTACAGATTCTTCAACAAGATGCAGACATATATCACTCAGTCCAAATACATCAAGGAAGTGTTGAAGATATTCAAGAAGGAAGATTCCAAACCAGTTGAAACACCTATGGCTACCAGATGTAAGATGACAAAGGAAGATAATTCAAATGAGGTAAATCAGATGTTGCATAGATCAATGATTGGAAAACTAATGTATGTTGTTCATACTAGAACAGATATTGTACATGCAGTCAGAATAGTTGCTAGATTCTCTACTAATCCCAAAGAATCACATATGATTGTTGTCAAGAGAATTTTGAGATATCTAAAGAACACCGAGGACTATGGCTTATGGTATAAAAGAGACGAAAAATTTGAGCTACAAGTCTATACAAATGTTGATTAGGCTAGAAACATTGATGATTGAAAGAGAACAACTGGAGGAGCATTCTTCATGGGTGACAGACTTGTCACATGGATCAGCAAGAAGCAAGGATGCATCTCACAGTCTACTATAGAAGCATAATATGTGGCTACTGCTACAAATTTCTCCAATATTTCATGGATCAAACAATTGATGGAAGATATGAATATGAAGATTCTTGAACCAGTGATTATCTCTTGTGATAATACCAGTGCAATTAACATTTCTAAGAATCTAGTCATGCATGCTAAGAGTAAGCATATTGCAATCAAGTATCACTATTTAAGAGAACAAGTGCAAGAAAAAGAAGTGATACTGGAATATGTTCAATCCAAGGAAAAATTAGCTGACATCTTTACCAAGCCATTACTGAAAGATACATTTGAGTACCTGAGATAGAGACTAAGGGTACAACCCTTTTCTATCAATCAGTAAGATAACTTGAAGGTTACATCATCCTATACACAAATCAGAAGATCATTCATGTGGATGCAAGCACCGAGTGAACAGAAATAGATACATCTGTATATTGCAAGGTACAAATCTACACCAAACACCAGAGACAATGTATTGCTGATGGATAGGGAAATTCAAGGAGTATATTATAAAAGAGATGGAAGATGATATGGAAGAATTGTTTGGCATTGTTGTCAAAGGGAGAGAGTATTATCATTGTGATATTGCTATCAGGATTCAACTATGTAGTTTTTTGAGTCAAACTCATTGACCCATATTTCATGAGTAGTGGTTCACATGAACCCATCTCTCATGAGAATGAATAGAACACTTAGCACTCATTGGATCTAGGTGATGCTCATATAGGTGAAGCTCATGAAATATGGGTCAATGAGTTTGACTCAAAAAAC
>MU225026.1:1761642-1772143 GCA_018584345.1 Thuja plicata | reverse complement strand
TATAATGTATATTATATTTGATAAAATAATAATATTATGGATCGAATAAACATCATATAAACAAGTGTACTATCTCATGATCATCGATCCATGGAAGAATCGATGGATATGCAAGATCGATTAACATTGGTTATGAAAATAGTTATCTATACTGATATGCTATCAGCTAGACATCAGTTAATTATACCGATATGATATCGGTTATAGATTTGTTAATATATACCAATTCATTTGTATCGGTTAACACTGTCATCGTTAATACTAATTATCATTAGTCTTGGCATATAATTTTGT
Source organism: Thuja plicata (assembly GCA_018584345.1). Taxonomy (NCBI): domain Eukaryota; kingdom Viridiplantae; phylum Streptophyta; class Pinopsida; order Cupressales; family Cupressaceae; genus Thuja; species Thuja plicata. The sequence goes on along the minus strand of MU225026.1, from coordinate 1,771,849 downwards.
ATGTAACATGAGTGACACCGATCGGATGTGATTATCGATCGGGTGTCACTAAAGACAAGGTTTACATTACCATATGCTTAATACCGATTAATTGTTATCGGTTTCTATTTTATAATGTGAAGAGACGTTATTATATAGTCATGTCTCCTCAAGGAGACATGCCTCTATATTATCATATCTCCTATATTTATACTCATTTGCTGGAAAATTGAAGACAAGCATATACAACACTATATTGAATGCGAGTCTCATCTATATAGCATGATATTGAATATTAAATATATTTATATATATTTGTTATTATATCAATAATAAATATATATTCATATATTGTGATTAAATATATTACATATATTGAGGTCATCTAAGAAAAATTAAAAGCCATATAAATCTGATCTAAACTTAACAAAGAGTATTTTTTTCAATCATGCAAATAACCCTTTTGTTCTTGTTTTCATGCAAATTTGATCCCGATTTTGGCAAGGACTTAGCAAAGGTGATTTTTCTACATTCAAGGTATAATATCCACAGATCTGAGGGTTTAAGTCATTTCTTAGCAATAATCATCATTTTTCCTCAAAGAAGACATTTTTCCTCAAATTGAAAACCTTAAGGGAAATCTGAAAACAAATTCATTCCACATGAAAACCCTAATGCCCAATTTGCTTTCAACACCCAAAAATGAAACCTTATGCCCACAGTCACAGATCTGACATGCAAACATGAATGAAGACACAAAATTGATCTAAGAACACATTTTTCCAACTTTAAAAAATAAAACACACAATGATCAATCAAGGGAGCTTCACACAAAGGATCCTAGCTTTTCAGATGCATAGAAGACGGTGATCTGAAAGTTAGGATTGACAAGAACAAGATCATACCTTTATAACTGATGAGAGGAACAAACCCACAAATCCAAGCAAGAAGAATCCACAAATTCTCCAAAAATGCTCTCAAGCTTTCCAAAATCCTCCATCACCTGATTTTCCTTTCTCCCTTGATTGAATAACCTCCAAAATGGCTTTCAATCCAAGGATATAGAAAACCAAGCAATTAGGTTTTCCAAAAAGTGAAAACCCTAAAGGGAATATAAATTATCTAATTATTAAATAAAATAATTCCTTTATTTTCAATTTCACTTAAAGCATGCAAAACTCAACTTTATAATATAAAATCAAAGTGTTAAATTGAAAATGCATGGGAGAATATGTCAATTAAATAAATCAATTAATCATGCAACTTAAAGCAATATTCAATAAATCAAATTTGTACAATTAAATACAATAATTTAATTTAATATTTATTAAATCTCAATTATTTAAATCAAGACTTAATAATTAAATCAATTAATTAAATATAGGCATTTAATTAATATGTAATTATTAAATAGCCATATATTTCATATATCAATGTTTTAACCTTATTAAAGGTGCAATAATTAACATTAATATTTTCTATAAATATTCATTAAATAAATCAAGAAAAAAGCATCAGTAAATCACCTGAAACCCATCTAAACATATATCCCAACTAAAACAAAAAACCAACTGAAACAGAAACACAACACACACAAACGGGCTCACGAATCCATGTCACTTGACGGATTCTAAGACTAGGACAGTCAATCAGATTCCTGTCCAGTTCTAGGACAAAATGAGAGTTTAGGGTATGGATTTGGACCTGAATATTATCTCCCCTCTCTTACCATTGAGATACTGTGATAGGACACGCTCACTCCTGCCATTTCAGGGAAGATGTAGCCCAGTACCTGCAAACCTGTCATCACAAAGACTAGCATATATACATGTAATATAGAAAACAATGGTTGGGACCAGTTTATCATGTGGATCTCGCCGAAGCAAGTAACTACAACTCTGTCCCATACCATACCAAACACAACAAACAGTAATGCAAAACATCACAATGATCCATGTACATATAAATATATAGTCAATATTGTCATAAAACCTTAATCAAAATGATTTCATAACATTAACATAACCAACATCAAATAATTGCAAATCATATGCAAATAGATGACATGATAAAACTAACAATGGATCAAATAACATAATGAAAAGCAATACATAAGTATCCTTAAAATCACTTGAAATCACTAACTCATACATACTAAGGCCTAAAAGAGATCAGAAACTTATACAGAAAGGCAGACTAAGGGGTAGGTATTACAATTTCAGTTTAACCATTGGTTCAGAAAGTCTCTTAACCAAGTAGGACTTAAAAATCCTTTCTATATTGAGATACATCCCAAGGAGTATCAAAAAGTTTTATCATGAAGATAGCATGAGATGCCAGATACCATTTTACAAACTACACTGGGTTTGGTCATAGAAGGTAGCATAGAGATGTCCGATATCAAGTGGCAAACTATTCTATTTAAATCCTTTAACAAGGTCACACCTAATAGTGTGTTTGTAACCTTTAATAGGGTTGGCTCTTCACCGAGCTCACTTCAGAAGAGTGAAAATTTTGGGTTACCGGTCCCAAGTGGTTTTTCCCTTAACAGGGTTTCCAAGTTAAAAATCCACGTGTCAATGTGTTTATGAATCATTACTTTAGTGTGTTGCATTACACATGACTAATCTAGATTGATCAGTATACACTAAGCAATTTACTATTTTTTGGTAAATGAAAGACTTCTATTCGGTAAACATTAAGAATAAGGTTTAAATAGTGAACTCCGAGCAGTAGTTATTTGATAAGTATATTTGAAGGCATACATCTTGTAGGACTAAAGATAACTAGAGGCTTAATATTGTGGTATCAAGTTTCTGGTTTTCTTTATTGGAATATTTTTGAGGCCACTGATTCACCCCCCCGTCTCAGTTATTCTGACAATTTTATTGTTTCTTCTCTCCTTGGTGTTGTTCTTTGTGTTGTTTTCTCCTATTGTGTTTACTCCGCAAGGTGGCTGGATATTTAGGGGTGCCTTTGGCCCTGGCTGTTCTTGTCCTACTTATGCCAGGTGGTATCAAAGCGAAGTTCATCCTTGGTAGATTGGATCATTCAGAACCGTGAGTTGCATTTGGTTGTAGGGTGGAAGATCTACAGATTTTGTTGATGTTTATAGCTTCGATCGGATTAAATAATCATAATATTATAAGAAAATAAATAAATAATATATTTATATATATATGATAATAATGGACATTTCTACTATATATATTAATATATATATTTTATCTTATTATAATATTGAATTAAATAAACATCATTTTGATAATATTGTTATTCAGAGAAAATAATATGAAATAATATCTTTCTACATTATATATGCATATTAATATATATAATATTAATAATGTTATTATTATATATATTAATATACATATTCAATGTATATTAAAATTGATTAAATAATATTTCCTATTTCATACAACTATGCTATACCGACTAACATCGGTCATTACAAATTATCATCGGTCTTGAATAATAACGATTAATATTGTTTTGTTAATACCGATTGTTATTGGTTTTGAATAAAATATAGACTGACATGGTTATTGGAAATACTGATTGCCATCGGTCTTGGTATGTAATATGAGTGACACCGATCGGATGTGATTATCGATTGAGTGTCACTAAAGATATTATCGATCATATTAGTTAAGGCAGGGGTTATGTTACCCATTGTATCACTTAGACACCATTTGTAATATGATTAATACCGATTACTGTTATCGGTTTCTAACTTGTATATTGAAGAGACATAATTGTAGAGTCATATCTCCTCAAGGAGACATGCCTCTATATTTTTATATCTCCTATATGTATACTCATTTGTTGATTGATTGAAGAGAAGTATTTACAACAAACTGTGCGAGTCTCACTTATCCAATTTGCAGAATATCGATATTAACATATTTATATATATCTATTATTATATGAGTAATAATATATATATATCTTGTGATTAAATATATTACATATATTGAGGTTATATAAGGAAAAATTAAAAGCCACATATTTTGATCTAAAATTTAACATGGTATCAGAGACAAGTACCTTCGTTAAAGCTTAATCGCTTGAAGAAAGATCCAACTAGATTGAAGGAAGGTCAAGATTAGATTTTTTGGAAATTTTGTACCTACGGAATGGAAAAAGGAATAAGACTCGAAGTCGGACTTGAAGGTGCCGCCAATTTTGAATCGTGGAAACTTTGAATGATGTTGGTATTAAGGAAGAATGAGCTAAAGATAATAATGGAAAATCTTTGTAAGCCAAATGGAAAATGATGAGTAGAGTCAATGGGAAAACTTTAGACAAGGAGTAAGTGCTCGCGCCAAATTTGATCAACTGCAATCAAGAAGAGTATAAAGGAACCATGAAATCCAGAAGATTAGACACCTTATGATTGAGAGGGAGTTCACTTAACACTTTTGAGGTAAAGTTGACATGATTATTGATTATTATACTAATGTTATTTTATAACTATATGGGCCCAGTGTAAATCATGAGGAAGTGATGACTTCCAAATGATTATCACTTGTATTTGTAAAAGTTATTGGAAGGTGATGACCTTACAATAAATTGACCTTCTATTGTGATAGACATTGTGTGATGGCTAAAACAGATCACAATAGATGATTTCTTGCATGGTAGATTCAGTTCCTTAAATAGACCATTGATCTTCTATTGTGATAGACATCGTGTGATGGCTTAAACAAATCACAATAGATGATTTCTTGCATGGTGGATTCAGTTCCTTAAATAGACCATTGACCTTCTATTGTGATAGACATCGTGTGATGGTTGAAACATACCATAATAGATGATTTCCTGCATGGTGGATTAAGTTCCTTAAATAGACCATTGACCTTCTATTGTGATAGACATCATGTGATGGCTGAAACATATCACAATAGATGATTTCCTGCATGGTGGATTAAGTTCCTTAAATAGACCATTGACCTTCTATTGTGATAGACATCGTGTGATGGCTGAAATAGATCATAATAGATGATTTCCTGAACTTGTGGATAGAATTGTCGATAGAGGAAATCCACAGTGAAGATCGTGAGTTTGTGGATAGAATCGCCGATAGAGGCAATCTACACAAGAGCTTGTGGATAGAATCGCCGATTGACGAAATCCACACCAAAGCTCATGAGTTTGTGGATAGAATCGTCGATAGAGGCAATCTACATGAGAGCTTGTAAATAGAACCATCAATTGAGGAAATACACACATTGAAGCTCATGAGTTTATGGATAGAATCACTGATAAAGGCAATCCACACAAGAGCTTGTGGATAGAATCACTGATTGAGGCAATCCACACCCTGAAGCTCGTGAGTTTGTGGATAGAATCGACAATAGAGGCAATTCACATAAGAGCTTGTGGATAGAATTGCCAATAGAGGCAATCCAAACTGAAGCTCGTGAGTTTGTGGATAGAATCATTGATGGAGGCAATACACTTGGGAACAAACCTTCATAATTTATGAGCTTATTGTGATGTGCATTATATCTTTCCTAGCTAAGAGGGAGTGTTGATGTTTATAGCTTCGATCAGATAAAATGATCATAATATTATAAGAAAATAAATAAATAATATATTAATATATATGTGATAATAATGGACATTTCTACTATATATATTATCTTATTATAATATTGAATTAAATAAACATCATTTTGATAATATTGTTATTTGAGAAAATAATATGAAATAATATCTTTCTACATTATATATGCATATTAATATATATAATATTAATAGTGTTATTATTATATATATTAATATACATATTCAATGTATATTAAAATTGATTAAATAATATTTCATACGACTATGCTATACTGACTAACATCGGTCATTACACATTATCATCAGTCTTGAATAATAATGATTAACATTGTTTTGTTAATACCGATTGTTATCGGTTTTGGATAAAATATAGACTGACACCGTTAATGGAAATACTGATTGCCATCGGTCTTGGTATGTAATATGAGTGACACCGATCAGATGTGATTACCGATCGAGTTTCACTAAAGACATTATCGATCATATTAGTAAGGCAGGGGTTATGTTACCCATCATATTACTTAGACACCGTTTGTACTATGATTAATACCGATTAATTTTATCGGTTTCTAACTTGTATATTGAAGAGACATAATTGTATAGAGTCATGTCTCCTCAAGGAGACTTGCCTCTATACTATTATATCTCCTATATTTATACTCATTTTCTGGTTGATTGAAGAGATGCATATACAACAAACAATGCGAGTCTCACATATCCAATCTGCAGAATATCGATATTAACATATTTATATATATCTATTATTATATCAGTAATAATATATATATATATATATATATATATATATCTTGTGATTAAATATATTACATATATTGAGGTTATATAAGGAAAAATAAAAAGCCACATATTTTGATCTAAAATTTAACAGATTTGACCTATAACTTGCAGAGGGACGTTACGATCTTGCATGAACCTATTCGTCAAGATGGTTCAAGGTAGAGGAAAGGATGATAATGCCATAATGGACTTTTTGAGACAAATTGAAACCAGATTAGATGTTGTTGAGACAACCCAGAGGAGAGGTACGCATCTTGATGATGTGAGTGATGATGAAGCAGTGGAACCAAATCCAGAGCCCGAGGAAGATCATGATGTGGAAAGATTGTTGAGAGTATGGAATAGGGCATATTCAAAAGCCTATTGTTGAAGTTATTCCTTATGATGGAAATCTGGATACTAATGTTATATTGGATTGGATCTTTAATATTGAAAAGTTATTTAAGTTTGAAATCACTCCTGATAATAGGAAGGTGAAAATTGCAATCACTAGGTTGAAAGGTCATGCCTCACTGTGGTGGGAGCATTTGCAAATTGATAGACAAAGAAGAGGAAAGAAAAAGATCATAACTTGGTTGAAAATGGTGAATAAGAAGTTCCTTCATGCTGATTACCAAGTTAGCTTGTTGAGGAAGATGCAAACCCTTAGATAAAAGGACATGACTGTGAAGGAATACATTGAGGAATTCTATAGATTGGACATCAAATCTGGATATGTGGATGATGAAGTTGAGAAAGTTGCAAGGTACCTGAATGGATTGACATCTGGAATTCAAGATGAAATAAGTTTTGTGAAATTGGATAGTGTGGAAGAAGCATATCAATATTCCTTGAAAGATGAGGAGATCTTGACAAAGAAGTATGAACAAAGATAGAGAGGTCGAGGTGGTAGATTCTAGAGAGGCAGAGGTAGATCCTATGGTGAAGGTGGATGATCTAATAATTGTGTGCAAGATAAGGGAAAATCTGAGTGGAAAACTGAATATAAAAGTAAGACCAAGTGGGAAGGTGGTAGTTCTTATCGAGGATGTACTATTTCCTACCAAGGAAGAGGTAGAGGTGGTTTTAGTGGTAATTTTCAGATGTGGCAATGAAGGGCATAGATCTTTTGAGTGTAGAAACTCAGATGGAGATAGACAAAGTCATAGAAATGTTGTGGTACAAGAGGATCTTGAGGGTTCCCCAAGTGGACCTGAGGCTAGAGAAAACCTGATGGTAAGGAGAGCTTTGTGTGATAACCGAGTGGATGAAGAACCTATTCTAAGGAGAAGTATTTTCAAGACCAGATGTAAGATGGCAGGAAAATGTTGCAAAGTGATTGTTGACAGTGGAATTTCAACAAATTTGGCATCAAAGGAGATGGTTGAAAATTTGCAATTGCAGAGGTTGCAACATCCTAAACCCTATCATGTTTCATGGATTAAGGATGAGCATAAATTATTGGTAAGTGAACAATATGTTGTGAAATTCAAGATTGGAAATTACTTTGATGAAGTTCTGTGTGATATTATGCCTATAGATTGTTGTTATATTTTGTTGGGTAGACCTTGGTAGTATGATAGACATGTTCATGATGGTAGATTAAATCAATACACTCTTTGGGTGAAAGGGAAAAACAAAACATTATTACCTTTGATTGAGGTTCAAGATGAGATAAATTGTACTACTGTGAAAATTTGCATGGTTAATGGAAAGCAATTTGAGAAAGAAATGAAGAAGAACCGAGTGTGTTTTTCTATAATCCCTAAGAAGTTGAGTTGTGGTAGTAGTGGCTGAGTGATAGGGTATAGTAATGGCCAAGTGTTAGGGTATAATAATGGCTGAGTGATAGAAAATAGTAAATGTCGAGCAACAGAAGACAATGGAGACCGAGTGCTAGAAGGAATTAAAAACTTGCTGAATGAATACAAGGAGGTTGTTGCAGAGGATATTCCTGATGTTTTACTATCGGTGAGAAGTATAATTCATTGTATGGATCTGATTCCTAGAGCTATTTTTCCAAATAAAGAACCATATAGATTGACACCTACTGAGAATGAAGAACTTAACAGACAAGTGCATGAGTTGTTGCAGAAGGGTTTGATCAAAGAAAGCTTGAGTCCATGTGTTGTACCTACTTTATTGGTGCCTAAGAAGAATGGAGAGTGGAGAATGTGTATTGATTCCAGATCTATCAACAAGATAACAGTGAAGTATAGGTTTCCTATGCCGAGGATGGATGACATAATGAATTGTTTGAGTAGACAAAAGTATTTTACCAAGATTGATTTGAAGAATGGCTATCATCATTGTTGCCCCACTTTTCATCCTGTACCCATGTTGTCAAAGTGGAAGATTTTGAAGTCATAGTCAAGTCTAGTCTTGTTTGAGTCTAGGTCTAAGTCTTCCTTAGGTAGGAATTTCTTGCCAGGTTTCCTTGCCACTACCTTTCCTTCTTTAAGCCGGGTGGGTTATCTAAAAGTCTTTTCATTTTGGGTAGGTTATAGATCCCAACCTGGCAAGGATAATGTGCTCCTATTGATGATCTTTTTCAAGCAGAAGAATGATTGGGAATCATAATTTCCAGGCATTCATAAGAAATCAGAGAAGACTCTTCATATAGATGATGGGGTGGCAGAGCTATGATTATAGACATGAGGAGTTATGCTTGATATCCGTCAAATGGCATTGGATCTAAGCATGGTGATTGATAGGCTGAACAGAATGGGCAATGTGATATAATTGCATAACTATAACAGAGAATTGAGAAGAAATTAGAAAAGGTGATATGCCGCAATGAATATGCAGTTGAAATAAGTGTTTTTTTGGTTTGTATTCTACTCTTTCGGGTGCAATAGCACATAATATTGAAAACCGCATGAGATTTGGAGTTGAAATGAGAAAGTTATGGCGCGGCGGGATTTTTCATTCTGGCTTCTCCATGGCAGAAAATTGATTTTTGGATTCTCCATGGCGGAAAATCAAGTTTTGGCTTCTCCATGGTGGAATTCGCACTCTTCAAGTAGATTTCCGCAAAGCTAAATGTTCATTGCGGAGATCGCACTCTTCAAGTAGATTTTCGCAAAGCTAAATGTTCATTGCGGAGATCGCACTCTTCAGGTAGATTTCTGCAAAGCTAAAATTTCCACTGCGGAGATCGCACTCATCAAGTAGATTTCTGCAAAGCTAACTACTCCAAATCTTTTTGCGCACTTGTTTTCCCAAAACCCGCCACCATATAATTTGCAGATCTTGATCCCTTTTTCACTTATGATCATATGGGTCGGTTCGAAATAGCTCAAAGTAAATTTTTCCTTCAGGAATCATGGCTCGAAAATGTATACAATTTTAAAGGTGAAGAGATGAAGTTGTGGGTTTTCTACAAGCGGAAAATCCAAAATCGGGTGCGCCAAGGTCATTTTCGCACCTCAGAAGCTAAAACCCGCCGGCTTCTAGCTTAGTGATTTCAATGTCTTTTCAAAATCTGATGATCTGGGTTGTTTCAGAATCTTCCAAAGAACACTTCTTGTGTTGAAAGTTCAGCTTGAAAATATTGCTATTACTCAGAGCGGAAATTCACATTTTGAGTGCTCTAAAGGGATGCTGGTTATGATTGTAATGGAAGAAGAGGATTCGATTCTACAAGTTGTACTCAATTGATGAAGACTATTCATTTCAATTCTCTCAAAGTCAAACTACAGGAAGTAGTAGATAAAAGGTCATGGTCTTTTGGCTTTCTATTTTTGAAATTATTCTCTAGTCTTTTCATATTCTTAGAAGCTGAATCACTTCCTATTCCCATGAAGATCCTACATTGTAATCTCTATATAAATGGTGGAAAAAGTTAATAGAAAGGTCGGCAAAATTTCTGGTGTGA
>MU225026.1:1687339-1711890 GCA_018584345.1 Thuja plicata | reverse complement strand
GATGCCACATAGAGGACACAAGGGCAAGAGGACAAGCTTATGCAAAAGTCAACACAAGCCTTTAAGGTTTGAGTGGCTCAAGGTTTGCTCACACATGTGTGAGAAACACTTGGGGAATGGAGTGGGGCACAAAAGAGTGGCTATAGTAAAGGAAGTTGGTGGCTCCCTTTTTGAAGAGTTGCTCACACGTGGGAGCATTTTATTAGTGCTAAAAGGAGTAGGAATCACACTTTAAGTGTGATTAGTGTGTGTTTAAGTGAGGAAGTAGGTTTATTAAGAGGAATAGGTAGGGTAGGGTAGGACTAGAGTAGGTTTCTAGGTAGGATTTAATAGGTCTTATTAAATTTAATCTTGGTTTAGAAGAATATTAGAAATGTGGGGAAATAAATAAATCTAAAATTTATTTAAAAGGAGATATATGAGGGATAATGTATTAAATAAGATTTAATACATTAAAAGGGATAGTATTTAAATTAAATTCAAATACTTAGGAGCATGAATCGTATTTAATTAAATAAATTTAATTAAATAGATAGAAGAATATAACAAATATAATTAATTGAAATTAACTATAATGTTATGGGAATATTAATTAAATTAATATAAGGACGATTTTAGACGTCTACAAACCTCACCTCGCTCACTTTTAACACAAAATAATAAATTAAAGCGGTAATCATAAACCCAACCTCAGCTCTACAAAGATTTTTGTAGCTAAAACTAAAGGACATCCACCAACCATTTTCAACGCACGTATCTATGATCTTAATTATTCTTGTAGACACTTATTGCACAATACTATAATAATAAGAAGTCGTTAGAAATAGAAAAATAGAAAATAACGCATCCTATACAAACCATTTTCTATGCACGTATTTATGATCCTCATTATTCTTGTAGACACTTGCTGCACAATACTGTAAAAATAAGAAATCATTTGAAGCAAAAGATAGAAAATAACACATTTTGCATTGAGATAAACTATCTAGATCAAAAAATGAATCGGATAAGTACTTTGGGAGCCAGAGTGGAAAATTTTTGTTTTAAAAACTGCCCCAAATAAAATATTAACAATTTAAGTAAAAAAACCCCAAGAAAGAGATTCAGGGGAAAAAAAATCAGTCTTCCACATAGAACCCAGTTCCATATAGCATTAGTGATCTTTAGATTTAATGGTGTAAATACATATACTGATAATTAATCATTTCCCAGAACTTACCTCACAAAAAGTGGGGTTTGAGGAAAGCTCTGCAAATTAGGGTTTATAGAAGGGAGAAGATTGTAGCTTCTCATGTGTGCCCTTGGCCCTGCGGGCATGTACTGCAAAAAGGGGCAGAGGTGATTGACCTTCCATATCCACATCTGACACAGCAGGTGACATTGACACTAGCACATTCTTCCCAAAAGAAGCAGGTTATTTATAAAGAACAGGTAGGCTAGAGTCAAAAATGTTGTTTTTTCCATCCCCCATTCTAACTCTCCCATTTTGGCACAAGATGAGAGAATGTTGGAAGAGGTTGTGTAGACTGGCTTTACACCTTCTAATTGAATTTGTTTGAAAATTTTCAAAAGCCTTGTCGGCAAATCCATTTTGTGCATATCCTATAATCATCGCATTCCATGAAATGCCATTTTTTGAGGCATTTCTTTGAAAAACCTTAAGGCCTCATCAAGATAACCATTTTGTGCATATCCTTCAATTATTGCAGTCCATGAGACCACATTTCTTTTGGGTACATTTTAAAACAGGTCACGTGCCTTGCGCCTACTTCCACATTTTGAATACATATTTAGCAGGGCATTTGCAATGTCATATGACAAATGCCCTTTTCCATTATGCTTCGATGGATAACCTTGCCTTGTCTATACATCCACATTTTGCATACATGTCTACCAAGGCACTTGCAACTACGACATATAATGAAAGTCTAATTTCAATTATGCTATGATGGATGTTCATATCATGTTCTAAAGCACCGATTTTGGCACAAGCTGAGAGGATACTTGCAAAGGTGGTTGAATCCGGCTTTATACCTGCAAATTGGATTTGATTAAAAGTATCCAAGGCATTCTAAACTTGTCCATTTTGAAAATATCTTGCAACTATTGAATTCCATGAAACCAAATCTCGTCAAGGCATTTTGTCAGATAACTTTCAATTGTTCTTTGATGATTTGTGCAATGGCATAACCCTAATATCTGCACAAATACAACTTATAGCAATAGAGGAAATCTAAACCCTAATTAAGTTCAAAATTATCAAAACCAAATGGCAAGGGAAAGTCTCATGAACCATTCAATTGTCCAATGTTTGTTCAAACCCTAAATACAAAAGAGGCCTAGATTTTGTTTCTCTGTGATACATTGGAACATATAGAGAGAGAAATTGAACATATTGCCTTCAAAATTTATTACAACGACAATCTGGGTCATATAAAATAAGTTTAAAAACTAGAAATGTCGTACCTGAATAGAAAATCAAAAGGCCTAGTTGATTGAATACACCTATATGGGCATATCTCCAAAGAGATTAAAAACTGAGTTAATCTGCAGAAGCTCTGAGGCAACACTTCAAAGAAATATGAACATGCATTAGAGAGTTTTTCCTCTTTGATTTTTGTGTTTGGTTTGTACGCATTCGTTGCAGTCTTGATTTTTTTTCTTCACCGTGAATTCAATAAAGAGTCTTCTATAATGTGAAACAATTCACTTTGAAAATGACAAAATTTAAAATGCATTCAATTATGATGGGTAATGGTGGAAATAAATAAAGAGAAAAATCATACTGTAGGATTGGCAGTGATGGTTTCTCATTATAATTTCCAGCACTATAATGGTGGTTACTCTATGAGAGGGGGCAGACGATATCTCTTCTAGTTGCACATAATGTTAATATTTCAGATTTGAAACCCTAGTTGGTCATGAAAGGTTGTAAATGAAAGTAGTATAACACAGTAGAATTCTTGTAGTTTGTTCTTCACAAATCAGGGATGTGGACGGTTTAGCCTATGCTACCATTTGCATTTTCGATTGGAGAATATTTTTTGGAAAAATTTCTTAGTAAAAAACAAAAAAACCACCAGCTAAAATACAATGGGAAAATCAGAAAATAGAAAAATTCAACCAAAAAAATACTTTAAATAATAATATCGTTTCAGACTATAGGTTAAATTTTGTCTCCTGGGACTAATAATTATTAACCGTCAATAATTAACCATATGTTTCTGTTTTTCTTCACCATTGTTCTCAGAAAAGATCTTCAAATATTAATATTGTTAATAATTACCACATGTAATAAAAATCTCATATAAAATAAATATTAACAATAATATTTTAAGAATGATAAAGACCAAAATGACAAAGCTGATAAAATACATCAAAATGACAAACGCTAATGTAAATTGCATGCTTCGTCATTTTTTGTCATTCTCATCTGTATCATCCTTAAAATGTCATTTTCTTTTTAAAGATTCCCTACCATTCACATAGCGTCTCATATACGGTAGTCATCCAGAAAAGCTTGTTTGTTTTATTCCAAATGTTTAATGTGTTTGTAGGTACTGCTTGTCTTGAATAAAACCTTCAAAAGCTTGCTAATCTGTTTTGGCCTCTGCGACTGATATAGTTCGGTGGAAGAAGGAAACATTTAGTTCAATGATCTGTATTGCTAGTTTCTGTAAACAAAGTTGCGGATGAATTGGGGTCCAATGGATTCAGATGCAAGTGCTGGTGAAATCCATGTTGTGGTGGTGCCTCTCCTCGCACAGAGCCACATGAATCAGCTCCTGCATTTCTGCGCAGCCATAGCTGGACGAGGACTGAGTGTATCGTTCATGGCCACATCCACCCATATTCACCAGGTCCGCACCCATTTCCAAGGATGCGACCTTCGCAAGCTCAACATTCATTTTGAGGAACTGCCCATGCCAGAATTACCAGATGGAGAGCCCAGCGATGAAAGCAAACATATGTTTCCCAAACATCTGGCTTCTCTATTCGACTACGGGGACCTCCTACGCCCTCAAATGGACACCTTTCTATGCAAAATCATGAGTTCCTCCAATAACAAGAAAGTGGTGATGGTGTACGATATGCATATGGGTTGGGTTCAGCCACTGGCTGACAAGTATGAAATTCCAACCTATGGATTCATGCCAGTGGGAATTTATCTCTTGCTCTGGTTCACCCATAAACGGACTGGCACCGAATTTGTAGCATTAGGGTTTTCAAATCTTAAAGTGCCACTCCTCCAGACCATAACCGAACAACATTTGAGGTTCTTGGAGTGTCAGGAAAAGTTCCTCGGGCCTGCTAAAGGAACAATCTTCAACACTTTCTGAGCAATTGAAGCTCCATTCATTGACTTGGCCGAGGAGAAGGTTTTCAGCGAGAAGCCAGTGTGGATGGTGGGTCATCTCCTTCCCCATCAATTCTTGAGTGAGGAGCCGCCCGCGACATTAATGATGAATTATGAGTGCACGAGATGGTTAGACGACCATTCTGAGGCGTCCGTTTTGTATGTATCTTTTGGAAGTGTTTCTTCTTTGCCCGCAACACAAATCCGAGAGGTGGCTGTGGGATTGGGGCGCAGTGGACAGGCTTTCCTGTGGATACTGAGGGCATCTGACACCTCCAATTTTTCCCCAGAAGCGGATTGGAATGGGATATGTGAGTTTCTGCCAGAAGGGTACGAGAGTCGAATACGAGGACGCGGCTTAATTGTGACCAACTGGGCGCCTAAGCTGCAGATTCTATTTCACAAGTCTACTGGTGGATTTTTAACGCACTGCGGGTGGAATATGACGGTAGAGAGCATTAGCGCAGGAGTGGCCGTTGTTGCATGGCCTCTGCATTCTGATCAGTTCGCCAACGCTAAGCTCTTAACTTGTGAGTTGAAGACAGGTGTTGAAGTGAGGGAATGGAGTAATACTGAGGAGTATGAGATGGTGAGTGTGGAGAAGGTCGGGTGGCCGTGAAACGATTGATGGTGAGTGAGGGGGGTATGCAAATGAGAAAAAGGGTGCTGGATTTGAGAGCTCAAACCCGGGTGGCAGTTGCGGATGGAGGCTCTTCGTCCGACCAATTTGATTCCCTTCTCGACGACTTCTACCAACAAATCAGAAATTCTGTTGGCTAGCACTCCCAATTCCATGCCATCACTGAGCCCCTTTTTTGAATTCCCAATCTATTGTCTGACTGTGGCTTCAATTTTTTGGTTTTGCAGTTTTTACTTGGTATGTAAAACGATGAGCATATTTTACATGAACTTGGAACCCTAATTCCTCCCACATGCATGAGAAGAGATGCAGTTTTGTGCAGTCTTCCCTATGAAGTTTAAAATTTGATTTTCAAATATAGAATTTGGACTTTTCTATATATTTGTAATTTGTACTATCAGTCTTCCATTTGTCCAAGATTTCTTTATGTTGAGCTAATGGTAAGCTCTGATCTTCTGAGTGTAACGGTTCTGACATAGGAATATGTAACCGCTATGATTGTGCAGACCAATCATTGCAGACTCTTCCTCTTCTCAGCCCTTTCATCTTCCTTCGACTATCTAATATTTGTATAGCATATTGCTAGTTGCTGCGGTGATTGTATTGTAACTTGTTTATTTGAATAAGAGATATATGCCCCTGCTTGAAGAGTGGATGTAGTCCAGATAATCTGGATGAACCACTATAAATTCTGTGTCTTCTCTTTTCATTCTCGATCTGGTTATTTATTTTAGTTTATTAATTGTTTCAGCATTTTCATTTAGCTCAATAATTGGTATCAGAGCTGGTTAAGCTCATTCTGATTTTTCAAGAAATCGGTGAAGATTTTCAGATGCCATGGATGAGGTGGATAAATGGAAAATAGAAAAGTTTTCTGGGAAAAACTTCAGGCTATGGAAAGTGCAGATAGAGTCCATGCTTATCAAGCAAGATTTGCATCCAGCATTGCTTGGTAAAGAAAAAGGACAAGGATCTCTAACACCGGAAGAATGGGAGAAGATGGATTTGAAAGCACGGGCTACGATTTCTCTAGCTCTCTCAAGCAATGTGTTGTTTAATGTTTCAGCGGAGAAGACAACAAGAGAGCTGATTGAAAAGTTATCTTCATTATAAGAACTACCTTCAGCTTTGAACAAATTTTTTCTAATGAAGAAATTATATAATCTGAAAATGAAAGAAGGCGGAGTGATGTTGAATCATCTCAATGAGTTCAACACATTAGTCTCTCAACTCATTTCAATCTGCATCCCATTAGATGATGAGATAAAGGCAATCTTATTGTTATGCTCACTTCCAAACAACTGGGAAGGCGTAGTAATGGCTATGAGCACTTTGGTACAAGCCAAGACCAAGCTAAAATTTGATGAAGTTGCAGCCACACTACTTAGTGAAGACATGCAAAGGAAGCACCAAGAACCCTCTTCCGGTGATTCTCTTACAGCTGTGAGCACAAGCAATAGAGGTAGAAGTCGCGAAAGAGGAAGAAACTATAATAACAATAATGGAAGAGGAAGATCGAATCATCACTCGAAATCGAGAGGAAGAAACGACACTTGCTGGTTTTGTGGAAAACTCGGGCACACAAAGAAGCAATGTTGGAAATACAAGAAGGCTCAAGATAATGTTATCAATGGTGGTGCTCACGCTGCAACTGATGAAGCCTTGGTACTTGTAGCTGGTGACACAGATTCTAGCTCATGGGTTCTCGATTCTGGAGCCTCTTTTCATGCTACTCCATGTCAGAGTGCTTTCACAAATTACATCGAAGGTATGTTTGGCAAAGTTTTTCTTGGGGATAACAAAGAATGTGATATTGTCGGGAAAGGGGATATTTTATTATCACTGAAAAATGGAAGTAAATGGGTTTTAAAAGATGTTAGGCATGTTCCCACACTTAAGCGTAATCTGATTTCAGTCAATTAGTTATTTACACAAGGCTGTAATGTCAATTTTGATCTTGCTTCTTGGAGAGTGTCCAAAGGTCAACTAATCTTAGCAAAAGGGAAAACAATTGGAAGTCTGTACACTTTAGAGTGTAACGGTGAAGTGGGAGCACCCATGGCAGTTGCAGATAGCAATGCTGAACTTTGGCACAAGAGGCTCGGTCATATGAGCAAGAAAGGTCTTGAAGTTATGCTTTAAACAGATCAACTTCCGGGTCTTAAATCTATCGATTTGCAGATTTGTGAACATTGTCTTTATGGCAAACAAAATTGAACCATCTTTGTTCAGACAGGTCATAAGAAGAAATCTTCTCCCTTAGAGCTCATTCATTCCGATGTCTTCGGTCCTATGGAGGTAACTTCTATCGGTGGTGCAAATTACTATGTTTCTTTTCTTGATGATTGCACTCGAAAAGTTTGGGTTTATATGTTGAATAAGAAATCAGAAGTATTTTCAAAATTTAAAATTTTTAAGGCTATGGTTGAAAATCAGAATGAAAGGAAGATTAAATTTTTATTAACAAACAATGGTGGTGAGTATTGTTCTTTGGAGTTTGATAACTTTTGTGCAGATCATGGTATTCGGAGGATTAAAATAGTCCCCTACACA
Source organism: Thuja plicata (assembly GCA_018584345.1). NCBI lineage: Eukaryota > Viridiplantae > Streptophyta > Pinopsida > Cupressales > Cupressaceae > Thuja > Thuja plicata. The sequence goes on along the minus strand of MU225026.1, from coordinate 1,704,340 downwards.
CCTCAAGAAAATGGTGCATTTGAGAGGTTGAATAGGACTATTTTGGAGAGATCTTGGTGTATGTTGTCCAATGCTGGTTTGGGGAAAGAATTTTGGGCAGAGGCATGCAATACAGCGGTTTACTTAATAAATTGAGCTCCCTCGTCACGTCTGGATTTTTACATCCTGGAAGAAAGGTGGACTGGTAAGAGAATTTCATTCTCTCATTTGCAAATTTTTGGATGTGAAGCATATGTCCACATTTTGAAAGAACAGAGGACAAAATTGGATTTTAACTCCAAAAGATGTGTGTTTCTGGGGTACAGAGAAGATCAATTCAGTTGCTGGTTGTGGGATCCAGTTGCTCATAAAGTGGCTCACAGCCGGGATGTTGTATTTAATGAGAAAACATTCTCAGATTTGAAAAATCAGAGCTTGAGTTCTGATGATTCTATTAAAATTGATTTATTCGATAATGGAAATCCGCTGTCTAGAGTTTCCCGGGTCACTTTTCATCCATCTACTGTTGTTGTAATCCTAGGAATCGTTAATCCTTCCCCACACACTACTCCAATGCCAATTTCAAACCATACGCTGCCCAACCAGTCATTATTTCCCCAACCCCCACTTATTCACACAATGCAAACAGACTCTCTGTTTGACAGTGGAGCTGCTGCAGAGAAGGCTACTCTGTATCCCACGCAGACTCCACAAATCATGCCCAAAGGGCCCTCATATAAACAAACTACTGCTGCATGGGATGTCTCATTCCCCACGCAGCCTACCCACCCCACCTGGTAGCAAGACTTCACCTCTCCCTGGTCGCGGGACCCTCCTCTCTCACAAGCTGCAGCTGCTCCCTCTTCCAACCCGCGCGTGGAGAGCTCATTGCAGCCTCCCCAATCCTCCTTAATGCAGGAGTCTCTACCATGGGCTGCTACTCTGCCACGGGCAGAGCCTATGCAGCAGCAAGAGGTCTCTCTACCACATGTAGAACCTACGCAGCAGAATGATATGCCTGCTTTGCAGTGCGAGTAGCATACGCTGTTGCCCACCCACCATGCTCTGTCCTCTCTGCCGCGTGTGGACACCATTCACCCACACTTAGATTCCTCTTCACAGTTAGAGAAAATTGGTGCAGTTCGAGAAAAAAGCTCTTGCCATCAAACAAAGTATGGCAAACAGAAAGGTGTGGGAAATAAAAATACTTCAGATGTTGCTGCTATTCAAGATGCAAATCAACATATTCTGCTTCGACGGTCTACACGGGAGAGAAAGCATCCAAGGAAGTTGGATGATTATGAGCTCCTATTCTCCTTATGTTCAGACCAGGCAAAGCCAAAAACTTACAAACAGGCCTGCAATGATGTTAATTCTAAAAAATGGATAGCTGCAATGCAAGAGGAAATGGCCTCTTTATATGCAAATGCCACTTGGGATTTGGTCACTCTTCCACCAAATCGCAAGGCTCTGAAAAAAAATGGGTCTACCGGATAAAAGAGGAAGATTAAAGCAAGAAATGAAACAGGGCTAGATTAGTGGTGAAGGGATTTGCTCAACAGAAGGGCGTTGATTTTAATGAAATTTTTTCCCTCGTTGTGAAGATGCAAATGATTCCTTTGGTCTTGAGCATGGCAGCTACACTTGATATTGAGCTTGAGCAACTCGATGTCAAAACCGCATTCTTACATGGAGATATTGATGAAGAGATTTACATGGAGCAGCCGGAAGGCTTCATTGAACGGGGTCATGAAGATTTATATTGCAGATTGAAATGGAGTTTGTATGGGCTGAAACAGGTGCCACGACAGTGGTATCTCAAATTTGATCAATTTATGCAACAACAGAACTTTACTCGGTGTTAATCAGACCCATGTGTTTACTACAAAAAACTTCCTAGTGGTGAGTTTGTCATTTTATTGCTTTATGTTGATGACATGTTAGTAGCTGGAAACCGCATGTGTGTTGTTCATGAGCTGAAAATGCATTTATCTCTTTGCTTTGCCATGAAAGATTTAGGGGCAGAAAAGAGGATTCTCGGGATGGATATTATCATGAACAAATAGAAAAGAGTTCTCATATTGTCTCAAGAGAAGTACATTTTAAAGGTTTTGGAGAGGTTTAATATGGTAAATGCCAAATCAGTTACTATTCCATTGGCTGAACATTTCCGCTTATCATCCAAATTGTGTCCTACTATTCCACAAGAGAAATCAGAAATGGATAGTGTTCCTTATTCTTCAGCAGTTGGCAGTTTAATGTATGTCATGGTGCACGCACACATCTGGACATTGCCCATGCAGTGGGAGTTGTGAGCGGTTTTATGAGTAATCCAGGAAAAACTCATTGGCAAGCGGTGCAATCAATTCTTCGGTATTTGAGAGGCACTTCCTCTCATGTTTTATGCTTTAATAGCAAGACTCCTTATATTTCTGGATATGCTGATTCTGATATGGCTGGAGATCTAGATAACATGAGGTCAACAACAAGCTATGTGTTTACATTTTCTAGGGCAGCGATTAGCTGGACTTCTCGGAAACAACAAGTAGTTGCTCTTTCCTCTACTGAGGCTGAATACATTGCTCTTACTGAGGGAGCTAAAGAGTTGATATGGTTACAGTGATTGTTTGGAGAGTTGGGATTTAGACAATCCAACTTTACTCTATTTTCTGACAGCAACAATGCCATTCATTTGGCAAAAAATTCTGCATTCCACAGTCGCACAAAGCATATAGAAACCAGATTTCATTTCATTCGTCATGCTCTTGAAGAGGGAATATTACAGTTAGAGAAGGTTGATACAAAGGTTAATCTGGCTGATGCATTCACCAAGGTTGTACCTTGAGAGAAGTTTGAATTTTGTAGAGCTTCTCTCAGCATTGTCACGACGTAGCCATAATCATTCCAAGTAGGGGGTATCTCTGTGCAGCACTGATTGGCCTTCAAGTGGGAGATTGTAACGGTTCTAACATAGGAATATGTAACCACTCTTATTGTGAAGACCAATCCTTGCAGACTCTTCCTCTTCTCAGCCCTTTCCTCTTCCTTTGACTGTCTAATATTTGTATAGCATATTGCTAGTTGATGCGGTGATTGTATTGTAACTTGTTTATTTGAATAAGAGATATATGCCCCTACTTGAAGAGTGCATGTAGTCCAGATAATCTGGATGAACCACTATAAATTTTGTGTCTTCTCTTTTTCATTCTCGATCTGGTTATTTATTTTAGTTTATTAATTGTTTCAGCATTTTCATTTAGCTCAACACTGAGATCAATTGAATCTTGATTATGTGATCAAGAAGTATATGTAGTTTGATTGAATGAATAAAAACTCATTGTGTGTTAACAGTTAAGTGATTTCTCTTTGTTCTTATAATTTTCTTCATTTGATATCAGAGCAGGACGAATCATGGGTAAAAGAAGTTTGTATTATTGCTTTCATTTTTTTTCTTCATTTGGTATCAGAACTCGGTCCACCATATCTACTGAGTTAAACCATTGAAGAGCTGAATATCACTATTTTTGAAAAGAAAAGATGGCTAGTTTGCAAGATTTGTAAATGTACCGCAGAATTCAAAGGAAGAAATAAAAGTTAGGAAAAGTGTTTAAGGAGTCCTGTTGCAACGAAGTCAAAATTTGCTGCCACAGTAGGAAGATAATGTAGTTGAGGCTAGAGCCACCAAGCGAGGATAAAGCCGCATATGAAGTCACTTTTGAAAGGAAATTTGCAAGATCGCAAGCGGGTAGAGCCAAGAAATGTATGCAGTCTCAGCCCTTTCAAAGAATCGCCAAGTTTGAATTGTTAGTTATCTATAGGTAGCTGAAGAAGAATCTGCCAACCAAAGAGGGAAAAATATATAAAGGGATAATAATTTTCATGGGCTGAAATTGCATACATAAAGTGGAATGCAATAGGGTTTTTTCAGTCATCAAAGTCAAAGATTTGATAAGATAGCCATTGCAGTAAACCAAAGTATCCTTCGAAGTGTGAAAACTTCCCCAATTTACAAAGGGAAGTTGCCCAAGCTTCTAGTGCAAAGTATTTTCAAAGTCATCAAAGGAGTTGTAAACAACAGACAAAGGAGATCACTAGGAGTGTTAAAGAGAAGATCCTACCAATAAAAGGGAGTCTCACAAAATCAAAAGATTGTTGTTTCTAAGAAATTAGTTTGAATCTAACTCTAAAATGGTGAAGCCCTTTGTGAGAAGTCATAAGTGTATTGTTAAAAAGTATTGAAGCCTTCTATATGGACCGGGTTTCATGGAAGACTGGGTTTTATGGAAGGGAGCTTCCTAAAAAATAGAGCTGGGGTTGCTTTCTACTTTTTAGGAATATTTTAAAGGTAGTGATCTCATGAATTTTGTAAGCTAGTTCAGCTTAAAAGTTTAAACACCGACATTTAAGGAAGCATATGTTTGTCTTACATACTTTGTACATAAATAAATAAATAAAAATGTCATTTTCCCTCCAAATATATTTTTAAGAAAATTATGAAATTAAATAGTCCACAAGTGGCTAAAAGCATTCCTAAGCTGGCGGGGCAATTTCTAGCCCCGCCCCTTTTTCACATGCTTGCTAAAAAGTAGGAGATTCTATTTTGAAGGGGAAGATTCTAAATAAACCTATAGCCAAACATAATTTTTTTCATGGTACCACCCTCTTCCTTAAAAATAGAGCTTAAGACTATGTCATGGGACCCCTGCCTAAGAGATTCCCACTAATGTTGGAAGAAGAAAAAACTTTGTTGAATTAATTAGTATTCAAAATGAAGGGGAAGAATATTGTAACCATAATTCCTCCCATGTGCATGAGAAGAGATATAGTTCTATGCAACCTTGCATAAAACTAAAAGCATAATATTTAAATATAAAATTTGCCTGGTTTTTTATGTGTTTATAATTTATATGTAGTGGTTTTTCATTTATCCAAGACTTCTATTTGTTGAGGCGTAATACATCATGTCTCTAATCTTTAGAGATCATGTGATCAAGACGTGTTAGTAATATCATTGAATAAATAAATATTCATTTTGTGCCAATATTTTTTGTTGTGCAGTATTGTTTCTCTATTTTTTAATTTTATGCATTTGGTGATAATAAACACCAAAGAAATAGTACAAAATACTATTTTATGCATTATCTCTTGTAAAATCTTTTTCAACAATCTCTTTGTGTTAAGCTACGACTAGATTTATAACTTACCCCTGATTGTCATACTATAATACTAAATAAAGAAAATTAATAAATAAATACAAATTTTTGCACCACAAAAAATAGTTAAGATACACAATGAATATTTATTCATTCAATGGACTTACACACATTTCTTAATCACATGATCAAGGATCAACTGATCTCAAAAGATTAGAGACAAATAATGTATTATAATTGCCTCAATAAATAGAGATCTTGAACAAACCAAAGATTGCTAGGTGAAAATTACAAACACATAGAAATCTCATGAAAATTCTATATTGAGAAATTATATTTTCAGCTTCATGTTGTTAGAGTTTTACATTAATATAGGCTAGTTTTAAGTTAACTTAAATAAAGTAATTTAGTTAGATTGTCAGTTGTTGGTAAGTTACATTCTCATAAGGGAGTTTTGACCTACTTCTCTGGGCAAATAATAGCTTTATAGCCAATGTTGATCAATGCAAAATTCATCCTTTTGAATCCATTGAATATTAATTTCTTTGTTTTGTGTTTAATCTACAATGAAGGTTTACTTTTTTAGTTGTTCCCTCTTCATTTGGTATCAAAGAATAATAGTATTATGTGCCTATAATAGCTTCATATTTGGGAGTATGTAGAATAAATGGTGATCTATGTGCTAGTGATGGGAGATTGGCAGCAAGAAAAGGAATAAGAGTGTTGACCATTGAAAATGCTAAACTAACACCAAAACTCAAAGACTGAAGAGAATATCAAGATTTTTCGAAGCATGATGTAAAATAGAATTATATCTGGTGTTACAATTTCTATTGTTGTCAGTAGACATGGGTACAAAAAGTAGAATTATAGGTAAAGTGTTGGTGTTTAAAACTGTTACGCTATGAAAAGCAACCAATATATCTTAAGACTGATGTTAGGAGTGGTTAATTCCAAGTATGAAAGATCTATAAGATAACTAGACCAACTATAGGGTCATGACTGCCCTCTTCTGCTTCTGGCTCTGTAAAACCAAGGTGGGTACACCTAATCCAGACAACTATATAACTCTTTTCAACTATTCCTCACTCTGGATTGTAACAATAGATCATGGTAAAAAAAGTAATAAATACTAACCAGGTATTCATTGACTCTCTATTATCAAGTATGAATTCACAACTATCAACCACAAAATAGTTAAATCTTGAAGATGGTGTCGATATATTAAGATGCAGAATATAGCCAGGAACCAAATCAAACATGTAATCCAAAAGAGTTTACTAATCCTTGATCAGTGCCTTATCCATTGGGCATATCTCAAATGCAAATGTAGGAACATGAATTTACTATTTTCAAAGATTCAAAGACATGAATACAATCACTCCAGAACAGCCACTGCTTATAAGATCCTTTTGTAGATAAATCAAAAGAGTCTATGCCCTATTCACAGTATATTTCACTTGACCCTAGATCAAGAACTGAGAAGTAAAACTATGCAATGAATCAGAAAAATCAAAACTCACAAGATTAAAACCCATAAATAACCCAAAACTCAAAACTCACAAGATTAACACCCATAGATTAACTCAAAACTATGCATAAATAACCCTACGCAATGAATCAGAAAGCTCAAAACTCACAAGATTAACACCCATAACTTTCAAACCCTTACAACAAAAATAAAACTGACATATGTAGGCAAATGGAAACCCTTGGAAAGGGTTTCAACAACCACACATCAGACAATTAATGCAGTCCTCTCTGTAAATTGATCTTTCTCCAAAAGATCACTCAAATGATTTATCCTCTGTCAAATCCACATGCGGAAGCAACTTGGGAAAATGGTTGAATCAGTCCTTTTTCCAATATTGAAACAAATATAATCATACCCCTCACAAATATACCCTACAAAAATCTAGTCATTTCTATCATTAATTCCAAGGGAGAAAACCCTGGAAATCAGCAACGGCCATAAAGCAACTCAAATCGCCATTAACCTTATTGGAAAAGAAACGGCAGAGCCATCTACCTTGTCCTGCAAGTTGAAAAACACGCCATTGCCATGAAATCTGAGACATAAAATATTCAAATTTAAAAGAAAACGGTCACAAACGGTGTGGAATGTATGATCGATGGCCTAGATTCAAACTTGATCATCCTTTTAAAATACGGTCGTTGATGCACTGATCTTAACCGGGGACTGACCACACTAACCTGCCTTCAACTCTGGTTATCACCCTTCTTTATGTCTCCAAGTCGCTAGAAGATTTGCTCAACCATGGTTACATCTAGACACTCAGCGAAAAGCATTAGATCGTCATCCAATCGGATGACTCTTGGAAAGTCTCTAGATGAATTTGGAGTATTCCCCCTTGTCAGGAGACCACGCGACTGAAGAGAAACTCAAATTCACCAAACAGATTGGAATATTCTATCTCGATCATGAGACCTAGTGACTGCAAAAAAAAAAAATGCGACCCCGCCACTGCCGGATGTCACCTTGACTTAATGGCTTACAAGATAGATCGTGCGCATCTTTTCTTTAAGCAATCAAGTCAACCATTGGATCTTTTCCAACTTGCATGAACTTTAGCTGGTCATTGATCTATAACCCCAACTCTGAGTTGACCCACCTTTTACCATGGTCACATCTGGCAATACGGCGACTGAGCAAACTCCAAGTTGGGAGATGAAATACTAACCTCAGGTCAAATCATGAGAATTCCCAACTAGCACTTAAAATTGAAACCCGACACAACCCTTGGTCAAATCTGGAGATAATGCAACCAAGGAGTCTCGAAGTCACCAGAGGAAATCATTAACTCAGGTTATATCAAGAGATCACCTGACCACCATAGGATCATGACTTCAATGGATGGTAGTCGCTAGGTTGCAAGATCATAAAGGAATATGTCATGTCGTTAGGAGATTACCCAAAAAAAGGTAAATTCTAAGTCACGAGAAGGGAAAGAATATTAGAAAATTATTAGGATACCACACAACCACATGGGAAGGAAATAAAGCATGTGGAAAAAGGGATATTTAAGTGGCCCGAAAAGGTAACGACAAAATATAACATGGCCAAGACAATTAGGGATTTTCCTTTGAACTGACATGAAATCACATTAAGGGCTTAGGGTCTAATGGCGGAGACCAAAGAAAATTGCAGAGATGGCAAGGATAAGCATGGAGACATAAAAATATTATGCAAGTGCTAACAGTGGCTCTGATGAGGATGGCTAAATGCAAGTTTGGACAAGAACCACAGATCTCTGGAAGTAGCAGACCACCTATAGGAAAGACCTAGCCTAAGATAGAAAACAGGAAACAACAGAAAAGAAACCTACTCCTAAAGCTATTGCTCATGGATTTGAGACTTCTAGAGAAGTAAAATTTCAAGAATTGTCCATGAATTGGCAATTCTAGAATATTTCCAAGAAAATATTTAAGGATATAAGAATTTGCACCCCATTTACTGTCAATAAAATATGGTCCAAGCCAGATAGGGTCAAATTTACCATGTTTATTTTTATCTTCAAGTCTGGCATTCCACATCAAGACCAAATCACCAGCTTCAAATCTCTTGACAGTTGTTCTTATATCAAACAGGCTCTTATATTGCAATTGCTTTTGCATATTCTTTTCATGTGCATCCCTTCTTGATGCATCAAGTTGTATCAAGTCATCCATCCTGATTCTCATATCATCATCCACTTGTTCATCATATTCCTGGAAAAACTTGTACATTTGCAATAGATTTTTTTGAGGCAACCTAGCATGAATTCCATACACCAAATCAAAATGTGCACAACCAATTTCTTTCTTGACTATTACTATGTTAGCCCATAGTGCCAATTGCAACTTTGAATCCCAGGCTTTATTGTTTTTGTCTAACATTCTTTTAAGTATTTTGATCAAACTTTTATTACTAGATTCAGGATGGCCATTCCCTTGTGGATGATATGGGGATGAGTAAGATATTTGGATCACATATTGCTGGCAGAAAGAGCTAAACTCTTCTGATCTGAAACACATTGCATTATCTACCACAATACTCTTAGGGCATCCAAACCTGGTCAAGATATTCTTTAACATGAAATCAAACACAGTTTTACTAGTAGATTTTCTAGTGGGAATTGCTCCCACCCATTTAGTAAAATAATTAGTAGCCACTAGAATCTATGAATGGCCTCCACTTGACTTGTTTGCAATCTCACCAATGAAGTCCATTCCCCATTTCTGAAAAGGTGCTTCAACTACAACATACCTCAAGGGCAGACTTCCCCCAAATTTAAGTTTTCCTGCAAATCTCTGACGGGTATGACATTTCTTAACATAGTTGTGAGCATCCTTGAAAATAGTTGGCCACCAAAAGCCGGACCTAAGAATCTTGTGTGCAGTAATTTTAGCCATGTAATGGCCTCCGCAAGCACCACTATGCATTTGTTCAATCAGGCTTTTGGACTTATCAAAGTCAACACATTTTAGCAATACCCCATCATTGCTCCTCCACCACAACTATCCATGAATTATAGCATATTTAACAGCCTATAATTTAACTATCCTTTTCCTATTTTCATCCATGTCAGGGGGTAACACCATCTTTTGCAAATATCCAATAATGTGCTTATACCACTCATAACAGTCCATATCACAAATATAGGGCCTTTGGTCTTCCTCCAATATGTTTATATTTTCAGCATCCAAATTGCTTTGGGCCATGAGCTTTGCAAGTCTCATACCCCTAACCAGCTTTGTGATATGTATATCAATATTAAACTCTTGAATTTTGTTGATCCATCTACACCTCTTTCTTGACACTTCTTGTTGGACTAAAATGTCCTCAACAGCAGCAATAGGTACATAAGCAATCACAACTGCTCCTACCAAATAACACCTAAAATCCTTAACACCTTTAACTAGTGCATAAGCTTGTTTTTCCATGATATCATATTTCAATTCTGTTGCTTGTAAAGACTTACTAAAAAAGGAAATGGGCTGCTCAAAACCCTCTGCATTCTTTTGCAAAAATACTACAACAATAGTATTATATGAAGCGAAGGAGAAGATTTGAAAAGGCTTACCATCATTTGGTTTCCTAAGGACAAGAGAATCCTTAATAGCTTGTTTGATACTAGAAAAAGCCATGCACGCTTCTTGATTCTACTCTACTTTGGCTCTGTTCTTCATCATCCTTGAAATTGGAATACTAGTTTCAACAAAATTAGTAATAAATCTCCTTAATAAATTTACCTGCCCAAAGAAAGACTGAATTCCCTTTACATTCTTAGGCTAAGGGATCTTGTCAATTGCATGTATCCTTTCATAATCAATTCTCACTCCATCTCTACACACAATATGCCCTAGAAGCTTTCCCTCTATCACACCAAAATTACATTTCTTTGGGTTAAAGGAAACCCCATATTCCAATGCTCTCACAAAGAGTTTCTCAAGATGACCACAATGTTGTTCCTCTTTTGCTGAATAGGCAGTAAGATCATCTTGGTACATTGCTAGAAAATCATTTATAAAATCAGAAAATGCCACATCCATGGCTCTTTGAAATTTTTCTCCAACATTTTTCAATCCAAAGGGCATTCTAACATACACATAAGTATCCCACGGTGTGGTGAATGCAGTCTTAAATTGCTCTAATTCCTTAACCATAACCTGATTGTACCCTGAAAAACCATCCAACATAGACATCAATTCTGATCCAGTGACCCTTTGTAACATAGCTTCCATATTAGGTAACCCATTGTATCCTTTAATGAATTGATATTCAAATTCCTGAAGTCTACACAAAGTCTAATATCACCATTTTTATTTCTTACTGGTACCAAATTTGATACCCATGTTGAATGCCTTATTGGCTTGATTATTCCAGCATCCCTCATTTTATTCAATTCTTCTTGCATCTTGGGAGCTAGGGTGGGATTAATAGGTCTTAATTTATGTCTGAAAGGCTTTGTGCCTTCTTTTAAAGGAATCTCATGTTGGAAAAGGTCCTCCATGTAATCCTTTAGGTCATCATAAGACCATGCAAAGACATGTTTATACTTGTTTAGGAGATTAACCAACATCTCTCTGACTTTATTGGACAGCTTCCTACCAATGTATACCTTCTTAGGAACTTCATCTGTCCCAACATTTATTTCTTCCAAGTTCTCTATATTGTTCACAGTCCTTGTAGAATAGGACCTATCCTTATTGTCAAATGCTTTCTCTAGCACAACCAATCCTTTGGGAAATTTGTTTGATTTCAGTTGTAGGACCTCTTTTCCAAAAATAGTATCTTTACCATCCACAGTCTCTACAAACCCACTGAAATCCATTTCTTTACTTGTTAAGTCTAATTCACAATGTAGAAATCTCAAAATATCTAAATCATCTTCAAAAACCTGTCAACTTTCAATATTATCTTTGATAGAAGGCATGGATTGAACCTCAATCTTTGAAATTCTTGCAAAGGTAACATCCTATGGCCGTAGAGAAATATTGGCCAACAAATTGGCCATCTTGTTTTGATTCCTATCCATCCAATCAATGCCAAAGGCATCAAAATTTTCTATCTCATCCCACAGCATTTCTGTACTATTTTAGCCTCTGATTTTTTTAAGCATACTTAGACCTTATCTAAGAGATCACTAACTCAGAGTCACCAATAACTCTGAGACTCTTTATGTTATGTCTTGCAACCAATCTTAGCCCAATCAATAAGGCCTCATACTTAGCAACATTATTTGTACATGTGAATAACAAAGAGAATGAGAACTTGTAGGTCTTACCACTAGGAGCTATCAATAAAACTCCTGCACCTGCTCCTTCTTTTGAGTTTGCACCATCAAAGTACATGGTCCATAATTCATTACTATCTGCCAAATTTTCCTTCTCTGCAGAGAGCAATACAAGCTGATTTTCTACCCCATCCTTCTCATCTTGGACTTGGAAGGATCCAATATCAGTATCCACAAAAAAATTCATATTATTTTCATCTATTTCCTTAATCATGTGAGGAGCCCTTGTTTCTCTGGATACCTTGACACTCTGACCATCAATATCAAAAGTGGAAAAAGAGAGATCACACTGAATACTCCCTCCCATTGAAGCACTCAACTTCCTTGAAAAAATCATTCCATACTGAGGAGGGATGTCCACCACTAAAAAACTCATGGTTAGTATCCTTTCAGGGCATGCAGCAAGTCTATAAGGCATAGCCTCAATAGTACCTATGACAGGTACTTCCCTAGAATCCATCCCTTGACATCTTCCATGAGGAGAATAAACTTGGAATCCTAATAATCTCATAATTTCTGCTAGCATGACATTACTTGATACCCAAGAATCTATCATACAATTCTTTAATCTTTTACCATTTATAACCAAAGTTAAGAAAAATGGGTCTACAACTCTTAAAAGAGTGTTCACAGGATTAATACTTAAGAAAACCTGAGGGATCTTTGAAACAATCACCTCTAATTCCTTTGCTTTGTTATCAGTTTTATCCTTTGATTTTCCCATTTCTTTAACTTCCTCCTGCTCATGCATCTTTGTGGAAGAAATGCTACTCACCCATGTTAAAGTTTTTTCTTTGTGTTCCTCAATCCTCATCATTTCCAAGTGTGGAACCTTGACTGTGATCTGTGACAACAACTGTGCCATATCAACTGGAGTATATTTCACATCAAAAATGTTTTTCTTCAAGGCAATATCGTTATCATTTTCAACTTGAGTATCAGGGCTTGGCTCAATCTTTCTATTTTTTCCTTGAGAAGATGAAACATTTGTCTCAAGTGTCTTTACTTTTACCCTATGGACAACAATTGGATCAGTAGGCTTTCCTCCTTTACTGATCTTTGTTTTCTTGATATCTTCAATAGGCTTTTTCTTTCCTAGCACTCCCTCAGTATTTTCTCCTGCCTGTCTGATAAAAATACCAGAAGGTCTGCCATCAGTATTTCCCACTGTTCTATTTCTCAAATGGTAGTTACTCTTTACTTGAGCAACCATGTCTGTAGTAATCTATACAATTTCCTCATATGATGGCCTTCTTGCTAGAAAAGATTCATTACCCCTAATGGTTTTGCACCTTATGTCATCAACTATTTCTTCTTCCTCACCAGATTCCTCTTCATATTCCTCCTCACCTCCTAGAAATGGAGAAGCCATTGCACAACTTCTATCATCATATAGTTCATCCTCTTCCTCTCTTTCTTGTTGTGCCTCTCTTGCAGATATATTCAAAGTAATTGCATAATACTTAGGGTTATGTGGGGATTGGCAAGCGGTGCACCATGAAAGGTCATCACATGTGTTAATAGAATTTATTTGCAAAGGATCAGGAGTATTACCAACCAGCTTATCATTTCTCTGTGGGAAAATAGGTTTCCCATCTTTCCATTGGGTATTATATGGATAATTTTTCATTCTTGGAAGCCTATTGAAATTATTTGAGGTAGGCATGTTATCATTGCTTGGAACCCTAACATTCTTGTTATCTGCAGGCTTTAAATCTTTAATAGCATTTAGCATCTACTTCATATCTACCTCCTCTTTAGGCTTAGTAACACCAGGCCTACTTGGTTCCTTCCTAGCAGGCTTCCAATCACTTCTCCTATCCAACTTCCCGGATCCTCTCCTATTCATTTCAATATTCACTACTATCTTATATGCATCTTTGAGAGTTCTAGGATTCTTATCTCTAAGGAGGTAACCCATTTTTGAATCAAAATCATTTAAGTAAGTGGTAAGACAAACTTGATCATCAAGCCTTAAAACTTGGAAAATTGTATGCATGGCTTTCTGGAATCTAGTGTTGAATTTAGCAACATCCTCGTTTTGATGTTTCTTAATGTTATTGAACTCATTTAACATGAAACCTTCATTTGTCTTATCACCATATTGTTCTTTAAAATGGTTCTCTAATTCATCCATAGATCCTATAGAACCAAAAGGTAAACCCCTGAACCAATCCCTACCATCTTCAACTAAGGATTGTACAAATAGCTTCATTATTACATCCTCATGCACAATTTCATAATCATCCATCATATCAACAAATTTTTTCAAATGTTCCTCACAAAAAATAACATTATTCCCAGCAGACTTAAGAACTTTATCTCTAATCTCATTTGGAACTACATTTGGATAACTAGGAACATTAATGAAAGAGAATTGTTTGTACCTTTCTGCATGAGTTGGTCTTCTTGTAAAAGGGTTTTTTTCTTGATAAGTAGATGCCCTGGCATGTGATGTTGTAGCTTCTTCAACATCAGCAGGCCTAGAAGTGTGTCTGAGAAAATCCATTTTCTTCTTCATCTCTAGAGCAGCAGCCTCTAACTCGGCCTTCTCAAGTTCTTTAGCTATGATCTCTTTTTCCAATCGAATCATTTCTATATCAGCATCTACCTTAGACATATGATCTAATGGTCCCCTAGGATCCACAAACTCACTTATTTGAACACCTCTCGCCTTTTTCTTACCCTTATCTCTTGGTCTCTGGGTAGTGAGAATGGACTAAACGATAGGTTCCCCTTCAACTTGTTCAGGTTCCTCAGCCTGATTCATCTCTTCTAATATTTGTAATTGACACTTCCTTTGGTCAAGAAAAACTTGGTCATGTCTAATCTTGGCTTCTTTTTCCTTCTCTCTTCTCTGTCTGATGGCAATCTGCTCTTGGATTCTTCTATCAAAAATAGCAATTTCTTCTGCTATACTATCAGAATCAGGAAGAGTAGTATCAGATTCTGCAAGTTCTTTCTCACTAGGTGAGTGATAATCTTCATAAGAACTCAATCGCAAATCAGCAACCTCTTCATATTCTGACACATTTACTCCTAATTTCCCTGGATTGGTTCTTCAAATCTTGTGTTTTCCACTTGTCTCTCATTCTGAGGGACAGTTCTATTTTTCTTTCCCTTTCTTGGGTGACTAGCCCTAGAGCTAGTTGGAACTTCTTCCTCCATTTTTTCTTCAAGATGTCTCTTCACCCAATCTCTTGTGTTCCTATGACTCATAATAGGAAAGTGTGTATAGATTGAAAAATGTTAACCAGCACTGCTGCAAAGAAAACTCAGAGTCGCCACCCAATTTATTTTGGGAAAATACAACACTTGCTGACAAGAACAACAATCACAGAACACAAGGTACTCTATAATTCCAATGGTCAACCTAATGGCTACTTAGGACACTATTTTATACTTCATTCCTTAGTAGATTCTCCATCTTGTTGGTGTTTGAAACTGTTACACTATGAAAAGCAACCAATATATCTTAAGACTGATGTTAGGAGTGGTTAATTCCAAGTATGAAAGCTCTATAAGATAACTGGACCAACTATAGGGTCATGATTGCCCTCTTCTGCTTCTGGCTCTGTAAAACCATGGTGAGTGCACCTAATCCAAACAACTATATAACTCTTTTCAACTATTCCTCACTCTAGATTGTAACAACAAATCATGGTAAAAAAAGTACTAAATACTAACCAGGCATTCATTGACTCTCTATTACCAAGTATGACTTCACAACTATCAACCAAAAAGTAGTTAAAGCTTGAAGATGGTGTTGATATATTAAGATGCAGAATATAGCCAGGAACCAAATCAAACATGTAATCCAAAAGATTTTACTAATCCTTGATCAGTGCCTTATCCATTGGGAAAATCTCAAATGCAAATGTAGGAACATGAATTAACTATTGTCAAAGATTCAAAGACATGAATACAATCACTCCAGACCAACCACTTCTTATAAGATCCTTCTGTAGATAAATAAAAAGATTCTATGCCCTATTCACAATATATTTCACTTGACCCTAGATCAAGAACTGAGAAGTAAAACATATGCATAAATAACCCTATGCAATGAATCAGAAAACTCAAAACTCACAAGATTAACACCAAGGAGAAACCTGTAACTAGAACAATTGTATTAAGTATGATGAATCACATACATGCCCTAATCTGACTTGAAACAAAACCACTTCAATAATGTGCAAAAGATACAAGGAGTTTCTATTCTATCTCATACAAAATAATACAGCCTGCTATATCCTAGGAACAAAGCCTGAAAAAACCAGAACTTTCGAACCCTTACAACAAAAATAAAACTAACAAATGTTAGGAATAAGGTGTCTCAACCTTGGATAATTCCTATTCATATTATTTGTTTTGTAAAATGTATTTCTTGCAAATAATGTAATTAAGTGTGAGTGTACATGTCTAGTTGGCATGTTGATGTGTCGGCATCTTGAATTGTGTGTAAGGAGATCATGGCTGTAACGGTTATGATGGATTCCTATGACACGTAAGAGCTATTTCTAGAAGATTCAATGATGGGTGAAGACATGCAATGACATGTGGCATCTGATAAAGTTGAATACTGTACACTCTTCCACAATCGTGGGGTTCGGGGCATCAGCCCGGAAAATTTTTTAGGGTTCCTATTTTCTCAGAGAATGGTAAAACCCTAATACGGCTATCTTTGGAAGTTGCCCTAAAAAGGAAAGCGCATGATATAAGTGTTTTAGGGTTGCATACAGATATAGAAAAAGAGTTTATTGTTGGTATAATCTGGTGCTACTAGATTTGTCTATGTGTGTCGATTGTCTCCTGAAAGAACTTGCATTGCAAGTGTGTTGTAACCGCTATGTTGAAGATAATACATTGTGCAGGTTTTGGAGTGCGGGGGTTTTTTACCAAAAGTTTTTCCCCAGGGTAAATCATTGTGTCATTCTCTATTTTCTGTATGCATGGTATATGGCTGCAATATCATTGTTAAAGTAGTTAACGAATCTGGAATTGTAAGGATTTAAAAGAATTTGCACAATACTTTCCTTTAGAGATTAGTGTAGGAAGTTGTTTCCGCACCT
>MU225026.1:1652559-1675271 GCA_018584345.1 Thuja plicata | reverse complement strand
CCATGATCTCCTTACACACAATTCAAGATGCCGACACATCAACATTATTTGCAAGTAATACATTTTACAAAACAAATAATAAGAATAGGAATTATCCAAGGTTGAGACACCTTATTCCTAACAATAACAGATCCTATAAAGCTTCATACATATTAGTAATCATCCTTCCATGATTGAATAATACCTTTATCTGCTCGTCGGCAGCCTCTGTGTGCTCTTGATAACTGATGTACTCTGTTTCTGATCTTTGCATGAATTCTGCCTTATGCTCCTTAGATGCTCTTCATGGCTATCATTAATAAAGAATTCATGTACTCCCAATTGAGTATGAACATCTATTTATACTAATTTAAGTTTAATTCTCGATTCATGCATCGCAAGTTAACTCTAGATCCAAGGTTTACAACTTGACCTTGATCTTTAGTTAGATATATTTTTGATCCGTTGGGATTCTTTATAGCATTTTACGTAAAGCTTGCATGACCATCAAATTATATTTTAAAAAAAAATAAAACTCTATAAATAGAATTACATTGCTTTATCCGTCGTGTAAAAATTAGATCCACAATTTGCGGGTTCTTTATCTGTCTGTCGGTTCTGATGGTCGGCTTTCTTGGTCGTCGGTGTTCCTTTCTTGAACTTGTCATCGGGTATGCCTTTTCTATTTCTGTCGGGTTAGTTCTGAAAAACTGTGTCACCGGTAATGTTTGTGGTTGTCAGTGATGCTTGTGGTCATCGGTCATGCTTGTCACTTTTATACTTAGCATTTTTCTCAAAATCTTTGTTCTGTCGGGTATGCTTGCATTTCACTGGTACTGCTTGTGGTTCACCGGTAATGCTTTGTCAATGTTTTTCACTGAGTATATTAATGGAAAAATAATGTCATCACGGCGAAGTAGCCATTTTTGTTCCTGATTCTCTGGTGGATCTCTTTGTCTCTGCTATGGAGTTTACCCTAGTTGGTAATTTCCTTGGCCCTCGTCCTAACATTGAACTGGTTACATATTTTTCTAGGAAAAAATGGGCTTTGAAGGGTCAGGTTGACATAGCTGATTTACCTAAGGGGTTTTTATCCTTTTCCTTTTCTAACAAAGAAGATCAGGACTCTGTCCTGTGTGGAGGGTCGTGGATGTTCGAAAGAACAGCTTTTGCCTTCCGTAAGTGGACTCCCAACTGGGATTATACTGATAATTTTTTCAACGCAACGCCAATCTGGGTTAGATTTCCAGGTTTTCCCCTCGATTTCTGGAATGAGGAAGTATTTAAAGGCTTTGGTTCCTCTTTTGGTGGGGAGTTTCTCTTGGTCAACCCTTTGACTAATGCTAATTTACATCTGGTTTTTGCAAGAATATGTGTCAATATTTGTCAGTTTAATAACCTCCCTTCGGTTATTAACATCAATTCTAAGTTGGGTATCTGGAAGCAAGAAGTAGAATTTGAATCCCTTCCTTTTTCCTCCTTTGTATGTCGTAAAATGGGTCATTGTGAAAATAATTGTCCAAAGAAAATCTGAAAGGATCCCAAAAGTGTGGTCCCTGATCCTATTCCACCTAAGGAACACAAACTAATTTGGAAGGAGAAGAAGACTCCGGTCTTAACC
The DNA here is from genome assembly GCA_018584345.1 of Thuja plicata. Classification (NCBI taxonomy): domain Eukaryota; kingdom Viridiplantae; phylum Streptophyta; class Pinopsida; order Cupressales; family Cupressaceae; genus Thuja; species Thuja plicata. The sequence goes on along the minus strand of MU225026.1, from coordinate 1,673,671 downwards.
GAAGGTGAGAGTGTTAACAAGGTTGATCTAGAAGGATGTCTTGGTGACATAGTAGATTCAAATGGGATTCCAAACTTGGAAGAAGGAGAATAGTGGAATTTGTAACACACATATCTGATTCACTGATGAAAGAAGTACTGGTAGAGGTAGTTATTCCTATCCAGGATGCAGAACAGTCGTTGTTCAAAGCTGAAGGTGCCTTCCTTTCTATTTAGTTGGATAGTGAGGCAATGGGGGAGGATTCTTCTTCTATTGATCCTGAAAAGTCAGATGAGGAGGCTTCATCTTCAGCTCCAAACACTTTGTCTAGTAGTAGTGATGAAGAACCTTTTTTTAGTCCAGATAATCTAGATCTGAATGGGGCTCCATGGACTACTCAAATGGGTAAGAAACAAAAGAAACAACGTAGATCCCTCTCTACTCCTGGATCCAAGGGAGTGGTAACTAGGAGTGGGGATGATGGAGGTTCTAAGGTTCAAAGTGTGAAGGCGGATGTTGGTTCACAAAAGAGAACATTGGGGAGAACCTCAAAGAAAGAAATTAGAGAAAGGGAAAGAAAAAAGGATATAGCAGATGACAAGCAATTGACCATCCAGGATCTCTACACTCTGGTTAAGAAATGAAGATCATATCATGGAACATTAGGGGGATCAATGCGGCCCATAAGTAGAACATGTTGAGGAACCTGGCAAGAGATCATAAACCTGATATCATTATGGTTCAGGAAACCAAAATGATCAAAGATAAGGTTGAAAAAATCAGAATATTAAAAAATGGAGGTCTTGTTGTATCCAATTTTTTTGGTGCCTCAGGAGGTATTGCTTTTTTTTTGGAATCAAAATAATATTAGAGGTGTTATTTTTGATAATGATGTTAATTGTTTGAGCATTAAATTTACCCATATCAAGTCAGATTTTGAGTGGGTTACTACTAACATCTATGCTACTAATTCCAAATCTGGTAGAACTAAATATTGTTAAATGGATGAAAATCAAAGAATTTCTTTCTGTGATTCTCCCTGGTTGGTTATGGGAGATTTCAACTATCCTCTGAGAGAAGATGAGAAGTTTGGAGGGGTTGATAGCTTGAGTCAACTGGAGGGTAGAGTTGATCTAATGGATTTTTTCAATCATCAAGCTCTTGTTGATATTGATCTACAATGTGGTAATTACACTTGGTCTAATAGAAGAGTGGGAGAGGACCTTATTTAGGTTCATCTAGATTGTGCCCTGATTTTTGGTAACTGGCTTAATAACTTTTGTTGCTTGCTTTCTTCCATCACAACGGTTGGGTCAGATCACTTTCGCTTCTCCTTTGTTTCTGAACTAATGAAGGTTAAGGTTAATATCCCCTTTAGATTTGAAAAAATTTGGATTGACCACCATGAATTACAGTAGAGAATCTGGGAATGGTGGAATGTGAACATTCGTGGGACTGCTATGTTTTGGGTGTCTAAGAAACTCCAACACATTAAACAAAATATAAAGGCTTGGAGTAAGGAAGTGTTTGGGAATATCTTCAAAGTCAAGATGGACTTACAAAAGGAACTTGATATCATTCAGGAATCTATTCAGCAGAGTGGTATGTCTCAAGACCTAAAGGATAAAGAGAATATGCTAATGGCCAAGACTAATAACACTATCTCTAAAGAGGAAGTATACTGGAGACAATGGTCTAGGTCATTATGGCTGAAGGCTGGAGATAAGAACACCAAGTTCTTCCACATGTCTGCTTCCAAACATAGAGCCTCTAACAGAATTTCCAAACTCAGGGTAGCCTCTGGCATGGTTAGCAATGATAAAGATATTTCTTGGGCTATGGTTGACTTTTTTTCTTCTCTTCTTTCCAAATATCAGTCACTTTTCTTGGAAAACCAGGCTCTGATTCTTGAGTTTATCCCTTATTTAGTGGATGTTCCTACTAACAAGTTATTGAATTTCATTCCTTCCTTGGAGGAAGTCAAGAATGCTGCTTTTTCTTTTGAGGGAGATAAGTCCTCGGGCCAAGATGGGTTTCCTGGGTTCTTCTTTCATAAATTTTGGCATATTGTGGGCAAGGATATATGTCATGTTGTTAAAGAATTCTTTGGTTCCAAAACTTTTCTTAAGGAAATTAATGCTACCTTTATTGCATTGATTCCTAAATCCCCTGGTGTTGATTCTATTGACTACTTTAGGCTGATTAGCTTATGTAACTCGGTGTATAAGATTTTCTCTAAGGTTCTTACTCTTAGGTTTCTGGCTATCCTTCCTCATATTATTACCCCCCAGTAGAGTGGTTTTGTTGCAAATTTTGGACTCCATTATGAAGGTTCATGAGGTTATTCATTCCACCCACTCTTCCTCTAATCATGGTTTCTTGTTGAAGCTAGATCTCTTGAAAGCCTATGACTGAGTGGACTAGGACTTTCTGATTAAGATTCTCCAATCCTTTGGTTTCTATGATAAACTGCTACATCTTGTTTCCTAGCTTATCAGTACTTTGATGGCTGTTGTCATTGTTAATGACTCTTCTTCCTAATTCTATAAGCCCACAAGGGGGATCTGTTGTTAATGACTCTTCTTCCTAATTCTATAAGCCCACAAGGGGGCTCTGTCAAGGGGATCCCTTGTCCCCTATTCTCTTTTCTATTCTGGCGGAGGGTCTTGGTCGTTATTTTCATAAACTGGCTTCTGAAGGTTCTGTTCAAGGCCTTATTCCTTCCTCTGCCTCTAGGCCTTGCTCCCATGAGAAATTTTTTGATGACACGGTTATTATGGGTTCATCTTCTATTCAGGAAGCCAAAAGGATTAAACAGGCTCTTTCTATTTATTATTCAGCTACAGGCCAAATTGTTAATTGGCAGAAGAGCTCTCTATACTTCATAAATACATCAGAGGATAGACAAAATAGGATAGCTAGAATCATTGGGTGTGATATTAGGACCTTGCCTGCAACCTACCTTGGTCTCCCTTTGGGATTGAAACCTCCTGACTCTTTTTGGGCAGGTATTATGGACAAATTCAATAGGAAATTAGCTGGTTGGAAAGGAGCTCTCCTTAGCCAAGCTGGAAAACTCCAACTTCTGAAAGCTTCTTTGCAGAGTCTCCCCATATATGCCATGAGTCTATTTAAAATCCCAAGAAAAATTGTTGATGTAATAGAATCTATTCAGAAAAAATTTCTTTGGTCTGGAGTGGAAGACAGAAAGAGACTGGCTCTTGTGGTGTGGGACAAGGTTCACACTTTGAATAAATGGGGAGGTCTGGGGATTCGGCCTCTAAAGGTTATTAACCAAGCTCTTCAAGCAAAGAAAATCTGGTGTGTCTATGGTGACAATAAAGTATGGAATGACATTATAAAAAATAAATATCTCTTTTCATTCCCTCACATGTCAGACTTTATGAAGTCTAATGTGAAGGTGCAGGGTTCTTTCATTGGGAACAGTATCCAACAAGATAAGGAGATGGCTTTCAAGGGTGCTAAGCGGCTTTTGGGGAATGGCAGGAGAATTATGTTCTAGGATGATTGCTGGGCCAAATATTTTCCTCTGAATTCCATTCCTATTATCCAACCTTTTATTGATATATGTAAATAGAGATTTGGTTTGAGGGCCTCATATTACTCGAAAAACCAGACCTGGGTTGACCTTTCTGAGGTAGACTTCTCGCTTAAACCTCTTGTGCTAGATTTGAATGTCTGGAAAGTGGACACTTTTAAGGAGGATAATTTGATTTGGGGAAAGCTTCCGTTAGGCCTCTATTCTATTTCTTCGGCCTCTGAGATCTTGATCAAGCCCCCAAATCCTCTTCCCTTCTAGAATCAGGTATGGGATAAACAGCTCATTTCTAAAATTAACATCTTTTTTTGGATGGTTTTGCAGAACAAGATCCTTACCATTGACAATATCCAAAAAAGAGGAATGATTTTGTCAAACAGATGTTTTATGTGCAAAAATGCGGAGCAATAGGTTTTCCACTTGGTCATTGACTACTTTTATTCCAGAGATGTTTGGTGCCTTACCTTACAATGTTGGAATATTCACTGGGTGTTTCCGAACAATCTGGAAAAAAATTTCAAGCAGTGGAGAAATGCAGCTGCCCCTATTGATAGGTCATTGTGGAATATTATTGCTCCTCATATCATCTAGAAACTTTGGTGTGAATGAAATGATAGATTCTTTCATGATAATTCTTTGCCTCTGGTGGTGATTGTGTAAAAGATTAAAAGAAGAATTAGAGAGAACTGTAATGTGTTCAATGGTGGCAAGTTGGATTTCAACGCTGGAGTTTTGACTGATTCTATAGCTAAGTTTCCTTCCATGCGTGAGAATTTCATTTGGCTTTCCCCTCTTATTGGTTGGATTAAAGCCAATTTTGACGGAGCTGCGAAGGGGAATCTGGGCCCTGCTGGATGTGGTGGTCTTATCTGCGATGATGAGGAAAATTGTCTTGCGGCTGTGGCATTCCCCATTGGGGTCTAGACCAACCATGTGGTGGAAGCGATGGCTCTTTAGCAAACTTTAAAATTAATTAAAGAAAGTATGCCCTTGAATGTGTGGATCGAAGGTGATTCGATGAACATCTTAAATTGCATTAAATGGATTACCAAGCCATCATGGTCAATGAAGATGATTATTGATGAGGCTCATTTAATTATTAACTCTTTTTCCAATGTCATCATATCGCATAACTTTAGGGAAGGGAACTGTATGTACTACGGATGTGCTAGATAACATTGTAGTTAAGGCTGAGGGTATCATGACCTGGCAAAGAGTTAGTGATTTGACCGTTGAGGTGAGAGACAAATTGGTGTATGATCTGACTCATAGAAAATGAGCATATTTGGAAAATCTCAAAAAGTTCTCATGAATTTATGCATATCATTAATAGTTGTCAATAGGGTTATGGAAAGGCTTGTCTTTCCCAAGAATGTAAAGTGCAGACACGCGTTCACTGGTTGTTTAAAAATTTTGAATTTGGCTTTTCTGCACTTTCTCTGCTTTGCTTCTGCCATTGTTAGTGACTTGCAAGGTACCATGGGGGTGGGTTAAACAGAAAGGAGCCCAAAAATTATAAGAAATGGAAGACCTAAATGGAGGTTTGGGATAAGCTTAACAAGGGAGGTCTCACTAACTACATGGATCACCTTCATGGATCCAAAGACGATGTAACGAATGCTTTTGTGGAAAGATGGAAGGATAGTACTGCGGTGATCAGTGGTATGGCCGTTAAGATCACCGAAGACCTAATTGTTGAGGTTACTGGTTTAAATACCAAAGGCATAAAATTTTATAGAGACAAAAAGATATCCCAGAAGGCTATTCAGCACTTCCCTAAGGACAAAGCGGAAGCAGATAGTCTGGTGAAAGACTCTAGAGGGTGTTATGATGTCAATTCCATCAAATAATTATGGGCGAAGGTGCTTACGGAGATCATTGAGTATGTTTCTTTGGATGGGTGATACAAAAGGGCCCATTCCTCCCATTTCGTGTTGTTATGTCATTTCTGACATAAGTTGAGAATTTATTTCCCCTTCTACCTGTTGCAATCTCTCCGTCATAGTATTACTGACCACAGGCATAAGGAAAGTAAGCCCATTATGCATGAGGAATTGATTCTCCTGATTGTAGAACATGTTAAGAAAGTTGCGGCCTCCAGTCCTCTTATTATTTCCCCGAGAGACTCAGGCTCTGCTAAAGTGGGAAAAATGATTAGGGTGGGTGAAGAAATGGCAGAGCCGACTGTTAAAAGCTGAAATTTGAAAAAAATAAGGGTATGGACATGGACTCAGATGCTGAGAGTGTCGATGGTTATGATGGAACAGACTACTTCCCCCACTCCCATTCTAATGACAAGAGTAAGGAGTCTTTGTCTGTTTCGGTGAGTGCCTTCGAGGAAGATGAGGTCAAAACTATGGGAGCCCATATTGTTAAGGAGAAAGGTAAAGTTCCTGAGGTCACTGAGGAGGATGTGGGTGGCCAAAAAGTCCCTATTTTGGTCAATTACATGAGCTTGGAATAGCATGACATTCCCATCTCTCTGAAGCTCGAGGTGTTTATGGATGTGCAGTCTGAGAGGAAAGAGGAGGAAACCCCAGGTCACGACAATGTTGAGAAGGACCATATCCATGCTTCTTCTAAGAACATTACTTTCTATAGACTGGTGGATATGCAGGAGAAGAATGTCCAACTTCTCCAGGAGGACATGGACGAAAAAATTGAGCCCCCATTTGGAGTCCTTCAAATAGTGAAGGCAATGTAATTATACTCATTTTGAATGATGAAATGGGTATTTAAGGAAATCAAGAGTCTCTATCTCAACTTTAGAGATCTATTTTATCATGTTGATCTCATCCAAGGTAATCAAGATTCTGGGTCGGTAGGGGTTGATGGAAAACAAAACAAGGAGGATGGGAAAAATCTAAAGTCTCTGCATGACAGATTTGACATTCTGGAGAACAGATTGAAAAAACCTATGAAGGATAACAATATCTTCATGGGTTCCACTATGGAGTGTTTTAATTTCATTAAGTCTGAGATGGATTTAGGTTCCCCCACTATGAATATCGATGATGAAAAAGATGACATGGAAGATGCAAGTCCGGGAAAGCGCACGCGCTCAGCCAAGAAAAAGAAAATACAAGATAGGATTTCGGAGCTATCAGATTTCAACGCTGCCATCAAAAAGGTCTCCGAAGCTAAGAAGGAAGTGGAAGGAACTCTCCTGGAGTTCACCTAGTTCCTGTAGTTCCCATGTTTTTTATTGCTTCGTCTTTTGGCTTTTGGCTGCCGAAGAGTCTAGCTGGTTTCTGGGTTTCTTCTCTAGTTGTTTGTTTTGTTCTAGGTTTAGCGGGCTGGGTCTCAGTCATGTCTCTGTTTAGTCCTTTTTATGCTATCTATATTTTTGTAAAGGGTGTAAGGGGTTTCGGGTCCGCATAAAACCTATTTTTACCAGCAATCAAAAACAATTTATTTGAAACTATTATACTAAATTAAAATACTATTATAAAAATCAAGCAATTTTATACAATGAAATAAAAATCACATTTGAAACACCTTATAAATATTAATATAATATTTTTTAATGATAAAGTTTGAAATGAGAAAGATGATAGAAGTTGTTAAACATTAGCACACATTTAATTTCATAGATGATTTCAGCCTTAAATTTGAGAGCTAACAAGAAGATAAGGTAAATTGGAGTGACAACAATATGTGACTACCTTGTACTCCTTGTGGGAGGCACTACCAGCCATATGTTTTTGGGTGTGCATATGATGACAACAATATGTGAGTACCCGTACTTCTTGTGGGATACACCTAACTTTTCTACAAACGAGGTGTACATACCCTACCTCCCAGTGGAATTTAAACTTCTGACCTTTCTTTGAGAATACAAGTTCTCCACTACTAACCAACTCAGATGATTGTAACATATTTGTAGCACTCATATTATGGTGCTTGTATGTAATGGTGTATACAAATCAAAGAGAAACCTCTTTAAACTTCTGTGACCACGAAAGATGGTCAACAATGACGTGTAATTCAATATCACCTTTATCTTTTGGGCTCTCAAACTGATATGGACCATTTATTCAAATACGAACAAGTGATTTGTATGGTTAGAGTTTTTATTAAAGGCCGGGGAATAAATATTTGGTGGGATCTATAAGGTGAGCTCTTAACATGTTGATCAATGACAATCTTATCTTGTGTGAGTGAAACTATCATTTAATTATGCCAAATAAATCTACAAGAATTGAATCTTTATAATTTTCATATTTGATTGGGGTGAAATGGATTCAAAAGAAAGTGGTGGTGAAATCCATGTTGTTGTGGTGGTGACTCTACTCGCACAGAGTAACTTGAATCATCTCATGCATATCTGCACTGTCATAGCCGAAAGAGGACTGAGTGTATCATTCGTGGCCACATCCATCCACGTTCACCATGTCCGCACCTGTTTCCAAGGATGCAGCCTTCACAACTTCAACATTCATTTTCAGGAACTGCCCATGCAGTTGTGGAAGAGGGCGTCGGATTTGAGAGCTCAAACATGGATGGTGGTTGTAGAAATAAATGAGTTGTTGACTAACTAGTAAACACAAGTGTAGTAAAAATACAGTAGAATAATTCTTTGAGTAAAAAATTTATCCCTAGACTAAAGTGACCATAATTGCTTAAAGTTGTACTTAAAAAATTATATATGTTATGATATATATTATTTTTTCTACTAACAATTTTCTATAATGCTTGATAGATCTTAATTGGACTAGTATTTTATAAGGTAGAGTTGCAAAAATACACAAGATTCTTATGAAGTTCTCATGAAATTGAGTCATTGTATTTTGAATCTCCCAAATCTATATGACAAGGAAAAGGATATTCATGATATATATCAAAGATAATAAGAAATCAAAAGGAACAAAAAAAAATGAAATAAAAGATTAAGCTAAGCATAACTTGTCATTTTTCACTATAGTAGGAAAACAAGCCAAAATTACAAAAGATTTGGTATTTCATGACAAGAAAAATTTTATATGAATTGTAAATCAAAACATAATGGTTTGCCAAGTCGAAAAATCATAATATTCAACCACTCAAAAGAAATAAGAAAGGAGGGGTGATCTCACAATAGTGTGTCCCACTTTTGGGCACGAAGGAAAATTGGGCGTGATTTGTTTTTTCCATTTTTGACCCCTTCGCTTGAAGAGGGGTCTTCTGGTGAAGGTGGTTAAGGCCTTTGCACGAACACACTAACATGTGGGTGTCCACACGAAGACCCCCCTTCGAACGAACTACCCTACACATGGGTCTTCGTGTGAAGGGGGTCTTTGCACGAAGACCCCTTTGGTCGGATTTCCAATAAATTTATGGCAGTAACAATCATTTTCAAAAAAATATTTTTACTCTGCTCGTGGACCCTAAGCGTTAGATCGAACCTTGTGACGACCTAGGTTGACATCACCATTTCGTGAGCACTTTCAACCTCTTGTGATCGTCGTTGATACCAAGTGCACATAATTCTTCCTTTTTTGTTTATTTTTATTGTAATTTTTTTTATTTTTAAATTATCTTAGTTAGTTTTTCATTTTCGGTAGTTTTTAATTGAAAAAATAGTTTTTTGTTAGTTGATGTTACAAACTATGGCTAGAAAATATTAGAAAATTGTAGTTAGAAAATATTAGAAAACCATTGTTAAAAAAATGTAGAAAATGTTAGAAAATGTTTGTTTTTAAATTAGTTTTAGTTACTTATATCAGTAGTTTTCAATTCCAGTAATTTCTAATAATTTTTATTAAAAAAAATTAAAGCATTAGGAAAATTTAGAAAATTTAAAACATTAGGATAATTTTGAAAATTGTTATAAAATGTTAGAAAAATTTAGAAAAAGGCATATAGAAAACTTAGTACCCCTTAGTATATCGTAAGAGCTCTTGAGACATTATAGGATGCCTTAATAAATCCTAAGACAACTTTTGACCCTGTAGAAACCAAGAACCCTTTAATACATCCTACTACATCCTTGGACCCATTTTGACCCCAATACTACATATATTTAAATGTTATACACGTGTATAGTTAAATGTTTAAATGTTTAAATTTCTTTCTGATATGTTTAAATGTTATGTATATGTTCTAGATATTTCCAATGTTATGTATAAATATTATACATGTATAGTTAGATTTTAAAATGTTATCTTAGGACCCCTTAGTACATCCTAGGACCTCTTAAGACATTATAGGATGTCTTAATACATCCTAGGACCCCTTAGTACATCCTTACGATCCCTTAGTACATCCTGAGACCTCTTAAGACATTATAGGATGCCTTAATACATCCTAGGACATCTTTTGACCATGTAAGAAACTGAGATCCCTTTAATACATCCTACTACATCCTTGGACCCATTTTGACCTCAATGCAACATATATTTAAATGTTATACATATGTATAGTTAGATGTTTAAATTTCTTTTTGATGTGTTTAAATGTTATGTATATGTTCTAGATGTTTCTAATGTTATGTATAAATATTATACATGTATAGTTAGATGTTAAAATGTTATCTTAGGACCTCTTAGTACATCCTAGGACCTTTAAGACACCTAGGGCCCCTTAAGACACCTAGGACCCCTTAGTAGGACCTTTTATGACATAAGATTCCTTAACAACCTCTATTATGACATAAAACCCCTTAAGAACCCTTAGTAGGACAAGTATTATGACATAAGACCCTTAGTAGTACCTATTATGACATAATACCCCTTAAGATGACCTATTATAACATAAGACACCTTATTAGAACCTATTATAACATAATACCACTTAAGATGACCTATACAACATAAGACCCCTTAAGAGTCCCTATTACAACATAATTCCCCTTAAGACCCCTTATTAGGGCATACTATGACATAATAGGGTCTATTATGACATAATAGAGCCTATTTTGACATAATAAGACCTATTATGGAATAAGACCACTTAGGATGACCTACTACAACATAATACTCCTTAAGTCACCTAGGGCACATTAAGACACCTAGGACCCCTTAGTAGGACCTTTTATGACATAAGATTCTTAAACAACCCCTATTATGACATAAAAACCCTTAAGAACCCTTAGCATGACCTATTATGACATATTAGGGCTTATTATGACATAAGACCCTTAGTGGGACCTATTATGAAATAATAACCCTTAAGATGACCTATTATAACATAAGACCCCTTAGTAGAATCTATTATGACATAATACCACTTAAGATTACCTATTACAACATAATACCCCTTAAGAGTCCCTATTATGACTTAAGACCCCTTAGTAGGGCCTACTATGACATAAAGTTATCCCTGATCTTTATTCATTCAATACAATTACAAAAACTTCTTCATCACATTATCAAGGTCAAATAATCTAAGAAGATCATAAACAAGTGATTCATTACAACTAGATGAAAAATAGAAGTCTTGAGAAAATTGAATATTTCTACATGCAACTTACAAATAAATAGAAGAGCCATGCAAACTCTATATTTAAAAATCATATATTTAGCTTCATTCAAGATTGTAAGAAATTCCATCTCTTCTCTTGCATGTGTGTGGGATTATAGTTCTAAAACATTTTTTGAAATTATTATTTTGAGTATTTTTGGAATTTTTTACTTTGTAGTGAGAAGCTATGAAGAAGAGAAACAACTAAATATACTTCATTATTCATAGTTTGTAGTTTTGGGTCTTCATTTATTTTTCTACAATTGTGAAAAGTATTAGCTATATTTCTTGATATTTTAGTAAATTTTGTACCATTGGATCATGTGGCTTGGAGGGAAAAAGTACATCCCTTTATTTATTTATTTTTATTTTATTTTTGTAGTTTTATATGTATTTATAGTATTTTATCTTTGGAAAATCGAGCAATATTTATGCATATGGGATGTGCTCTCACCATATCTTTTTTTTTTAATGGCTTAAGGCCTAAGAGATTTATCAAGTTTCATATGAGGAAAGGATTTGTTTAGGGATAAAATTGGAGAGACAATATTCCTCCCCATTCTCACTTAGATTTTAATGGGTCTTCCTACAGTTGTGAGGTAGATAATTTTACAAGATCATTGGGAATTTATATGGAAACTTCTCGAAAGAGAATTAATGAGGAAAAGTACTCTATTTTATTATTTAATACTCCTAAGCCAATTCAAAGTAATATTGCTAGGATTTTGAGGTTCCCAATTGGTGCTCTTCCCATTGTGTATCTTGGCATTCTCATTATTGTTAGCTCTTTACCAAGTGGGATCTAGTACGATGTCTCAGATAAGTTACAGAAAAAAAATTTCTCATTGGACTTATAGGTGGCTTTCTTCTAATGGGAGGGTGACTCTTCTAAAGTTTATCATTTAGGATCTTCCTCTCTATAGGTGTTTTGTGTAGGTTTCTCCTTCTAGCTTCATTCAAGACTTTGATTCCATGTCCTATCAATTTTTATGGGCTAGTAGTTTTCTTTCAAATAAATGTAGTTTGGTTAACTAGTATTTAGTTTGTAGAATGAAACAAGAAGGGACTCTTGGTTTTAGATCAACAAGATTCAATGGTCAGGCCTTGGTGTCTAAACTTTATTGGAGGTGGTGTTGTCATCATGATTCATATTGGGCTAGATTCATCAACATAAAGTACTTTTGTGGTGTTGAGAGTAAGGATGTTCCCTAGTATAATATTGAGGGTAAGGGGTCCATGATCTAGAGTAATATCAAAAGATCTACTAAGTTAGCAATGTAAGGGTTGTTTTAGATCTGCAATAAAGGCTCTGAAGCTTTATTTTGGCTAGATTCTTTCGATGAGTTCACACATGTTTTATCTATTTATTTGCATCTTTAACATTTATGTAATTTTTTTCCTTGAGGGTAGCTAGACTAAGGTCGAGAACTATAAAGCCTCACGTTGACTAGGAAAAAATGATGTCTTTAGGTGGAAAGAACCTCATGAAAGGCATCCTTGGCAATCTAAGGAGGATTTCCAAGAGCTTGGAAGGATTCTGGCAGACTGAGTTTGTAGCTCTCTAATAGAGAGAGACATTCTTGCTTGGAGCCCTAATCTGAAAGGTAAATTCTCAGTTGCCTCAGGATGTCAGGAGCTATGTAGGCAACTTTATTAGTGAGGATTTCCTTGGTGGAAACATGTTTGGATTAATTTTTCTTATCCTAAATGCAATTATTTTATGCACGGTGGGTGGCTTAGGATAGATGCCTCGCTTAGGATAACTTATGCAAGTGAGGATTTTAGGGACCCTCTTATGGATTCTATGCAAGAGTAGTTGGGAATTATCCTCTCATATTTTTTATTGTGCCCATATTCAAAAGAGATCTAGCATTGTTGGTGAGTGATTTGGAATAAACCATATTTTCATGCCTCTACCTTGGTGGGATTTTGGAATAAAATGGGGTATCCTACTACCAAAACCCCTTTTCTTCATATTACATGGAATATTGCCCCTTCTTTTATTCTTCAATGAATTTAGTTAGAAAATATAAGGATTTTTTAGGACAAGAAAATTATGAGTCATCAATTATGGATGCAATTTTTTAGTGGCTTATAGGAAACCCTCTTAGCCAAGTATTATTTTTATATCGATGTGTATCCAAAAGATCTGGCTATTATATAAAGGTTGGGTTTGGAGTACTATGGGACCCACCATCCTCCTTCTAGTGTGGTTTTTCATAGTAGGAGCAAGATTCAATGAGATGGTTGTTGGATACCACCACCTCATGAGGTTCTAAAGATAAATATGGATAATTCTTCTAGAGGTAATCCCGAGCATGCTAGGATTAGGGGACCTGGCAGAGATTCTTCTAGGGTTGTTTAATTTCTCTTCTCTATGTGTAAGGGGCCTCATAATAAAAATGTTATGGAAGCAATAGCTATCCTATGTGATTTGGAGATATGTTGTGACCAAGGATGTTGGAAGATCATCTATGAATTAGACTCATAGGTAGTAGTTGATGTTGAATAAATGGGAGACAGAGGGAAAGAACTAGAAATTAGCTTTAGTAGTCAACTATATAACAAGACTAGGTAGGCTCATTGACTTTGTTACCCTTTTTTATATCCCTTGGTAATGGAATAAGGTAGTAGAATATTTGGAAAAATAGGTTTCATATAAGAAGGGGACATGGAATGTCAAGGGTTGTCCAGTCACTTATCATCCGAGTATTCTTTTTTTTTGGGAGAGCTTGTTATGGAGGACATGAAATATTATTTGAGAGTCTTAGGAGAAAATTTATTGTTATTTTTGCTTCTTGGTTAGCTATTTTGGCTTGCTAGTTTTGACTTCTTTTTAATTCTCTTTGTTGATTTAATAATTTTTTACACCCTTTTTATTTTAAATTAATACATTAGAATTACAAAGTATTTTATTTTTAAGTGACTAGTATATTCAATAAGATCTATGATAAATTTCATATCTATTCTAAAGAAATCATGGTTGTGTACTAGATATTATTCATTATAAGAAATAAAGATGCGTTGTTATACTCATCAAAGAAAAAGTCTAAAAAGAGTCAATATTTTCAAGAGACATATACACAACTATTTTAACACTTTTTTTTTTGTGTTTCTTTATTCAAGCTCCATTATAAAGGCGCAATAAAAATTATAGTGAAGAAACTCCACAACAACTAATAATGGATGACACCACAACAAATCCTTTATTAAACACAATATACACTATACCATTTATCTATGCATGCCAATATTTTTGGTTTTTTAATTACAATCAAAGAAATATATTAGGATAATGTTTCCTAAAGAATTAATTTTGTTGAAGTTTCCTATTTTTTAATTCTAAAAGAAATGGTCTTATTCATGTTTTGTAGGGATGAGTTAACAATCCTAATATAAATTATTAGGAGCCCAATAATTAAATGATAGTTAGGATTTGTCAACTAAAACTAGTCTATATTTTTTAATGGTTTTTGTAAGTAATAGAAGGTGATTTTGATTATATTTGTAGTTCCCTATCAGTTTATTTTTTTATGGATGTGAATGGATTAATAATACATAAGATTGATTGATAATTTTGTAAAGTAAAAGAATGTAGTTACCCTTGGGTAAGGGCCCACTTAAGGTAATCTTGTAACTCTATTATTAATATTTAGTTAATTACTTCATTATACTTAAGTTCAAATGATTGGTTCTTTTGTATAAAAGATGACTATTACTTATAGAAACTATTGATTATTAGTTTCAATATGATCTACAACGTGATAAAATGAACTCATAAATCATTGTAAAAATTGTAAATTATTGATATGGATTCGTTTTCAATAGAAAGCTTAATTTCTATACATAACCACCTAGGGGAACTTTCAAACATCTTTAATTCGTACACAATATTAACATAATCCAAAAAGGTAAATCTTTGGTCTAGCATTATAAATATAACCCTCATAAATACTCATTAACTTGTCATCTCCACTTTGCTAAAAAAAATATTTCTTCTTTTTCTCACCACTAACCTTTCTTTTTAAAATCGCCTATGTTTATAAGAGAATAGGTTAAAATAAAGATATTATTGCTAAGCCAATATATTTTGAATTTCTCAAATGATGTGACTCACTTATAAGACACAATCTTTTGGATCATTCTAAGAGATGCAATGAATGATCAAATTTTGTCTCAAGGAAAAACAGCATTATAGTTGATAGTTATTATGTTCATATCCTAACATGTCTTAGATTTTATATGATAATTCTTCTATGCAGCTTTATTTATTTTCTTGCACCAACATTTAGATTACAACCTATAATTTATCATTAGGATAAACAAAATGTAGTGAACTTAGGTTTCCAAAATCAGCTACTTGAATTGAACAGAAAACACTAGAAGACAAAGAACAAAGTACAATAGGAAAGTACCTAAGGTGTCTTGAAGAGAAGTAAAATTAAATAATCTAATATTGGAATGAATGTTTAAAAATATTTTTTTTAAATGAACAAAAATTATAGTTGAAGTGTTAAAATATTAAAAATATGGACTAGTGGAAAACTAAATTTGTAAATAAGTTAATTAAACAAATACAAGATGATTACACAATTTGATATAAAATTATTTTCTCATTCAAATTAGATCAATAATTTACAAATGAATAAATAAATAAAATAAGGAAATAACTATTATTCATCTTGACAATATTAATATTAGAATATTTTTTTAAAAAATAGAAAAGAAATAAATAATTTATTTGAATCTGTAATATTAAATTAAAATACTATAATAAAAATTTAGTAATTTTATACAACGAAATAAAAATCACATTTAAAACATCTTATAAATATTAATATAATATTTTTTAATGATAAAGTTTGAAATGACATAGATGATAGAAGTTGTTATTGATAGAAAAAGTAGCAAGAGGGTGCTGGCCCGTGGAACAAAGGACTAGTAGCACATTAACAGCATATTAATGGAACTAGTCAAAGCAGGTATAACATTTTAACAACATAATCACCAAATCTAACTCTGCCCCTATCAAAAACATAAATCACAGTACTAATCCACAGGATTAAACCAGAGTACTTAAGACAAACAGTAGCATAAAAAGCATCAGTTATAAGTCACGCAGGGCTACACAAAAATATAAAAAACTAACATTATCCCGAACAGCAAAACAGGGATCCGAGGGCCAAGCCCAGCCAAAATTAACCAACACATGGACACCAGAGATTAGTTCTTCCCACCCAGCTATTTAGACAGCAAGGTCCTAGCCCACTCCTCTTGCTGAAATAGGAACAGATCTTTGTTGTCCTCATCCGCTTCCAGCCTGTCGCCCGCCAGCTTTTCCTGTACAGTACAGAGGGTCGTAGCTTAAGCATGCATGACCTTCAGGGAAAATTTGTTGGTCCTCAGGCAATGGTTCATTAGGTCCTACATATTCTTCTTAATCTCCACAATATCCTTTTCCAGATTCGAGAACTTCCTTTTGAGGGTGCCTGTAAATTTGTTTTTGTCCTCCATGGCCGCGGTATGGGGCTTATCCTGAGGTTCCTAAGGAGGACTCAGGGGTGGGGTAGGGTTATTGGGGGTTTCCATGGTTTGCTAGAGGTTGGGTAGAGGAGTGTTATCAGTCCTAAGGGGACTCATATAGCCATCCGAGGAACCATTCTTGGACTCAGTGGAGTGGGAGTCATTTTCAGATAGGGAAAGCTCTTTAGAGGTCGTTTCCATCATCCTAATTTTACACTATTCCTTGGCAATTCTATTTGACCTCTGGCAACCCGAGCCACTTAAGTTCACCTCCAGATTAACCTGGCTCTCCATCATT
This sequence comes from Thuja plicata, assembly GCA_018584345.1. Classification (NCBI taxonomy): domain Eukaryota; kingdom Viridiplantae; phylum Streptophyta; class Pinopsida; order Cupressales; family Cupressaceae; genus Thuja; species Thuja plicata. The sequence goes on along the minus strand of MU225026.1, from coordinate 1,656,872 downwards.
TTTTTCATTTTTTGGGCCTATAATCAGTCTCAGGAGTGTTGTCAGCCTCTTTCCCCTCTTTGTACTCCATAGGCTCAGAGACATACGACTCCTCCTGACCCTCCTTCCTACTGAGAGGGTTTTTAACACTTTTTTTGTGGGTTGTACCTTTTTTATCGGCCAGCACAGGCTCCTGGGTGATACGGATGGACTGGGAAGAGGAATGGGTGGTCTTTTCAATTTTGGCTAGTGGCTCCTCCTAGGGCATCATCTGAATAATCAGAGGGGGTTGGGGTGCCAGGCAGATGGCTTTGTGAAACTAGTAGAGGCAGAGGAGGAGGCCCTAATGGAGGATAGCTCTATGAGGGTTGCCTTTAATATCAAGGACATTACTCTCTATGGAGTGCAGAAGATAGAAAGGTATGGAAATTAAATCCTTGTTCCTAATATGATTCAGGAACGAAAAGTGGTAGTTGTAAAACACAGTAAACTTACCTTCCAGCGTGAAGTAATTCATCACAATAAGACAAATTTTTGGCCAGAATTCTGGCAGCTCCTCCCTGTTGAATCCCCAATGTTTTCTCACCGTCAGCTCACCGTCCTTGAAAAACTATTTGAGGCTGGTAGGGTCGGTAGTCCGATTGGTCTTTTTGTATTTCCTCCCCACCATAGGGAGCCCCATCGCCTTGGCTATGACCTCTTCATTCAGCTGGAAGTGGATGCCCACAACCGAGACACTCCTGTTGTTCCAGGAAGAGACGAATTGTTTGGAGATTCGCTCATCATGCCCACCTTTCATTCTTTCCATGAAACCCCATATGCCAATTTCTTTGTAGTAATGAGTCACCAACGCATCAGAAGTGAAAGCCTCATTGATGTTATCAGGCTCAATGCGCAGAATGTTGCCTCCCATTTCAAGGGTCTTCTCCTCATGCGCCAGAATATCTTTGAAATCTAAGAGCCGAGCATTTTTGCAGGCCATAAAAAACCACTTGTTTTCATAAAGCCTTTCCGAGGAAAGCTTATACATAAAATGTTGGTCTTGAAAATTTTGGAAAACGGGTTCTGTACCGCCAGATCTAACGGATCTCCAGATGCCATTAATAGGAATAATAGCAATAATACCAAGGATAGCCAAAAAAACCCTTTGATTCGATAGCTCTTACTCCACACGTTCAAAAGGTAATGATAATTCTTTATGGGGATTTGAGTTCTCCTTTTCATAATCGCAAAAATCACCCAAACACGCCAGCATGTGATCGAGTAAGGATTTGTAATGAATATGATAGCCTGGCACATTTAAACAGTAATATTCATTTCTCCCATGATGAGTTGCTGAGTCACCAGAGGTAAGTCACTAATCACCCTCCAACTATTGAGTTTGATTTGTTTTAGGCTAATTGCTGCCAATGAGTCAGCAATAGAATTCCCCTCTCTGTATGTGTGACCTATAGTCGTGCATTGGAAGTTGTTGAGAAGCTCACAGATCTCAATAATGATAGGTCTAGCATGCCATCCTGCACTAGCACCACTATTGACGGCCTCAACAACCACTTTGGAATCCCCCTCAATTTCTAGTTGTCTGAGGTTCATTTGTTTCGTAAATTTAATCCCCTAGAGAAGGGTCGTTCCTTTTGCCTGGGTGACAGTGCAGTTATTGATAGGCCCAGCATAAGCCAGAAGGAAAGTACCATTGTGATCTCTCAGCACACCGCCCCCTCCATGACCAATATTATTTACCGCCCCATCTAAGTTTAATTTTGTCCATCCTCTGGGAGGGGCGGTCCATCTGGTAGCATTTCTAGCTATCCTTTTCGTATCGTCAAACTTGGAGAACCCATCTAGGAGGTTCCAGCTGTCAGCAATTCTAACTTCCCAAGCAGCAGCAGGATAGGAGGGGAGCTTCCATTTAGCCATCCTGGCATTCTCACACAGGAGCTTAGTTCTAATATGGAGACAGGTCTTAGGCTGGTTACTATTCTCTCTGAAAATCCTGTTGTTCCTTTCCATCCAAATGGTCTAGCATATGTGAGGGGGAAGCATACGCCAGAGGAGTTGGAGCAGGGGATGATTGGAAGGGGATCTCCAGTTGTTAAATTGATGCACTTCTCTACCCAGGGCCCACAAGATACCCAATTTGCCGATTATCGCTTGCCAAATGTTGGTGGCATAGTCACAGTGGATGAAAAGGTGGTTTACCATTTCTTCCTCCTTACATAGGACACATATATTTTCCATGGAGAAGCCTCTCTTTATGAGATTATCTTGGGTTAGGACCTTACCATGCATTAGATTCCACCGGAAAAAAATTATTTTTGGCGTGAGCTGAGGGATCCACACCTTCTTCTAGTCCCCTGGGTTACTCTCCTCCTTCAGAAGCAAATTGTAAGTATATTTAACAGAGAAAGTACCAGCCTAGGTGGGGGCCCAGATAATAGAGTCATCACGCCCTGAAATTCTGATATTATTCAGGTTTTCCATGACATCCTTGGCCAAGTGTTGCAGGTCTGGTCTGTCCCTTAACCGATTAGGTGTATCCATCCAGTCTCTACCATTGATGTAGCTGGAGACTCTATTACCCAGGCTAGGTCTGAGATAGTCCATAAGGGGTTTGAATCTGTGGCCCAAGTTAGGTTGATTCATGATCCAGTGGTCATTCCAAAATCTGATGGATCTCCCATTTCCCATTTGGCAAAAATCTCCTTTAGACAGAAGGGTCTTACATTTACATATGTTCATCCAGAGTTTGGATCCACTAGGGAGGTCACTATTGTGAAACATCCTTACGTAGGGGTGTCCTTGGAGGTACTTAGCTTCCATTAATCTACACCAGTCCGCTTTTCCCTCTATGAGCTTCCATGCCACCTTCGTAGTAAGGGCTTTATTCATCAGACCTATTTTTCTTAGACCCAGGCCACCCATTCTTTTTAGGAGGCAGACAGTGTCCCAATGGACAAGAGAAATCCTCCTCTTTTCTTTAGACCCCGCCCACAGAAAGGTTCTCTGAATCCTTTCAAGTTTATCGGCCATGTTGCTTTTGATTTTAAAGAGGGATAGGAAGTAAACTGGGATCCCTTGGAGAGTGGAGGCCACAGCTGAAGTTTGCCAGCATTGCCTAAAACCTTCCCCTTCCAACCAGCAAGTTTTCTCTGGGTTCTTTCAAGGATGGAATTCTAGAAATCTTGGGACACCTCTATGACCATGAGGGGGAGGCCAAGGTAGGTAGAAGGGAGTGAAGCTGCCAGACAACCCAGAATTTGAAGCACCTTACTTTGTAACTCCATGGGGGTATTGAAGAAGAACATCCGGCTCTTTTGATAGTTAATACACTATCCAAAAGCCCATGCATAACTTTCAAGGATTTGTTTCCATTGTCTGGCCTCAATCACTGAAGAATACCCAAAGAGGAAAGTGTCATCCACAAACTTTTCTAACACCACCTGAGGAAGGGTGGAAGCAGGTTTGATGCCTTTTATTCTTTTCGTAGCGGACATCATACATAGATTCCTCCTAAGCACATCAGCCACCGTAATAAAGAGGTAGGGGGAGAGAGGGTCTCCCTGTCTAAGACCCTTCTCTGGAATAAAATAGCCACCAGGGGAGCCATTGACAAGAACAAAGAAGCTAACTGTTTGAGTACATTCTTGTATAATCTGGATAACCTTCTCATTAAAGCCCATTTTAGCAAGAATTTTAAGAAGAAAAGACCAATTAACTTTGTCATAAGCTTTAGAGATATCCAGTTTAAAGGCCATACCTGGGACCTTGCTTCTGTCCATAGAATGGATAATTTCATGGGTGGCAATGGCCGCATCCAAGATCTATCTACCTGGCACAAAACCTTTCTGAGTAGTGCAGATAATCTTGTCTAGAAGAGGCTTGATTCTGCCAATCAGGATCTTGGTAAGGATCTTGTAGAAGGTATTGCAGAGGCTAATGGGTCTGAAATCCAACATAGAAGTAGGATTGTCATGCTTAGGGACAAGCACAATGTAGGTTTGATTATGTTGTCTGAGAAGGTGCCCAGTCCTAAAGAAGTCTCTGGCAGCCCTAGTAACATCAGTCCCCACAATTTCCCAATATTCCTGAAAAAATGCCGGAGGAAATCCGTCTGGTCTGGGGGCTTTGTAAGCTCCCATAGCAAAGACCGCCTTCTTGACCTCCTCATCAGAGACCTGCTTCATAAGCATGTCATTATCACTAAGAGTAATAGCACTTTGGATGTGGTCCAGGAGCTGGTTTTGGATGTTGTTCGGACATGTAGGGCCCTTCTCAGAGTACAGCCCCTTAAAGTAGTTAACCGCAGCCTGGTTAATTTTATCCTTTTCCTTGAC
>MU225026.1:1622197-1636337 GCA_018584345.1 Thuja plicata | reverse complement strand
GGAAATGGCCTCTAAAGAGCTTTCCCTGTTTGAAAATGACTCCCACTCCACTGAGTCCAAGAAAGGTTCCTCGGATGGCTATATGAGTCCCCCTAGGACTGGTAACACTCCTCTGCCCAACCTCTAGCAAACCATGGAAACCCCCAATAACCCTACCCCGCCCCTGAGTCCTCCTCTGGATCCTCAAGATAAGCCCCATACCGCAGCCATGGAGGACAAAAACAAATTTAAAGGCACCCTCAAAAGGAGGTTCTTGAATTTGGACAAGGATATTGTGGAGATTAAGAAGAATATGTAGGATCTGATGAACCATTGCATGAGGACCAAATAATTTTCCCTGAAGGTCATGCATGCTTCAGCTACGACCCTCTGTCATGTGCAGGAAAAGCTGGCGGGCGGCAGGCTGGAAGCGGACGAGGATAACAAAGATATGTTCCTGTTTCTACAAGAGGAGTGGGCTAGGACCCTGCTGTCTAAACAGCTGGGTGGGAAGAACTAATCTCTGGTGTCCATGTGTTGGTTAATTTTGGCTGGGCTTGGTCCTCGGATCCCCTGTTTTGCAGTTCGGGATAATGTTAGTTTTTATATTTTTTGTGTAGCCCTGCGTGGCTTATAAATGATACTTTTCATGCTATTGTTCGTTTTAAGTACTCTGGTTTAATCATGTTGATTAGTACTGTGGTTTATGTTTTTGATAGGGGCAGAGTTAGATTTGGTGATTATGTTGTTAAAATGTTTTACCTTCTTTGACTAGTTCCATTAATATGCTGTTAATGTGCTACTACTCCTTTGTTCCACGGGCCAGCACCCTCTTGTTGCTTTATCTATCAAAAACATGACCACTCACTTAAAAAAACTCACAATAATATTTGAATGATTGTGTTTATTTTCTTGTACGAATATTTATTTATCATAGATTCCTTAGTAATAGACATGGGACCTTAACTTTGATTTAAATGTCATTTATTTTCTTGTACTTTTTGATGTATTGGAGGGGAGTTCCAAAGTTCAATAGTAGGAATATCATGTTTCATTAAGTGGAAATAACATGGCTATTTGATATGATGAAATTCCTTTAATGACATAGGTGTGTACCTTAATGAAAGAGGAAAAAGTTTGTTTTAAAATTATGTCAGTCAAGTGAATGATGATTGTTTATTTGTTATAATTGATAATTGCATAGACAAGTAATACATATATGTACTCTTGAGTGTGCTTAGTATTTGGGAAAAATTTGTGTTACTCCTACTACAGAAAATAAAACAAGTAAAAGTCAAATCTCAATGAGTAGATATATGGAGGAAAGATTAGACACATGTAAACTCATTAGACGTATTTATGATATACCTATTAAACATTTTTTATATGTTTATACTTCTTAAATGTATTGAATTTTCATATACAACTTGAAGTGAAGTGTGTGTGTGTGTGTGTGTGTGTGTGTGTGTGTGTGTGTGCGCGCGTGTGCGCGTGGGCGCGCATGCACACACACGCATTCTTGAGTTTTCTCCATGTACTATGATAAATTCAAGTTATACTTACCATTTGAACCAAAAGAAATATGTGTGGAATTATGAACTTCACATGTTTTGATAGTTAAGGGAAGGATTTCTCTTATGTTTCTTTATGTATTTTGAATGCACCCATGAATCATGATGTACTATGCATTAAGTGAGAATCTTTGCACAATATTTTTCATATGTGTGAAATGGAATCAGTTTTACAAGGAATGCTTTTGCAAGTCCATGATATGTATATTGAAAATTGAATGTGAATGTATCATATAGCACATATTCTATTACTTTAGTCAATTTTACTTTGTTAAACTACCTCCAGTTGGGCTAGGTATCTTTCGTGTCAGGAAATATTCTTGGGAAGCATAACTGCTACATGGAAAGGTGGAAATGCACTCGTGCAATATTCTCGCCTCTGGTGTTTTTTGTGAAACAAACTTGTCAGGAAGGTCTTTGTGTTTATCATTTTATGAGTTATTTGTAACCAACCACTTGTTTATTGTAATGACATTTGCAACCTTATGTTAATCTCTTAAGTTCTTGTTATTGTTCCACTTTGACAGATTGGTTGAAGCCTCATATTGGATGTTGTTGTATTTGACAATCTGGTCAAATTTGTTCATGATTATGATGTATTATCTCCTATCATTTTATATAATTTGAGTTTGACATTTGGTTGACACTCTTCTTGATTATGGAATCATGTGTCACTTAATCTGTTTGACGGTTTTGGTTAAACCTTGTATTATTTATTTTTAATTCAATAGAAATTATTTTTGTCTTGTCATCATGTGGTTTCAACATTTGACTTAGTTGACCGACTCCCTTGTCTTGTAGATATTGTTGATGTGGTATTCGTGTCGAAATTTCATTTCAGTTTCACAAGTCTATGGGTGAATTTTTAACGCACTGCGGGTGAAATTCGACGGTGGAGAGCATCTACGCGGGAGTGCCCATTGTTGCTTGGCCTCTACATTCCGATCAGTTTTCCAATGCTATTCTTGTAACTTTCGAATTGAATACTGGTGTGGAGGCGAAGAAATGGAGTAATAGAGAGGAGTGTGAGATGATGAGTGGCGAGGAGGTCGAGGTGATCATGAAACGATTATTGGTGAGTGAGGAGGGAGTGCAGATGCGGAAGAGGGCGCAGGATTTGAGAGCTCAAACACAGATGGAAGTTGTGGATGGAGGATCTTCATCCAGCCAATTTGATTCCCTTTTCAACCACTTCTCCCAACAAGGGATAAAGTCCATCGACTAGTAATCTCATTTCTACACCATTGCTTAGCCCCTTTTTCTTAATTCCCTATTTGTTGTTTTGACTGTCATTTTTAATTTGTTTTGATTTCCATTATCTTAATTGGTCTGTAAAATAGGAATATATTTTCTATAAATTTTATTAATTTATTATATTATCTGGTCACTCTAAGGATTGACTCTTGAGGTGCGAGAGCCTTGTGGGGCACTTTTGAACCTGGACTTCTCTGGTTTTAGTTTTTTGTTCGTATCTACCATTGCAAGGATTTTATTTACTATTTTCATGTTATTTGTATCATATTTAGATGTCTTTTATAAGAATCACATGGTATTTCATACTATTATAAGCTATTATGGACCCATATACACGTGATTACAAAAGAAACTTCTTTTTTTCTTTCTTTTTCTTTCTTTAAACAAGAAATTGACTTTGTTTTAGAAGAAATTGGCTTTGTTTCAGAATTCTCATTGCATGATAAATATATTTTCAAATTATATGTATTTACAAGAATGATAAATGAGTTTTTGATTAGATTTTGATTCAATATTCATTGAACTTTTTAAAGAAAATACAAAAACAATTATCAAATAGATAAAGAAGAGTGTAAAAAAATACAATACAATAACTCTTTGAGAAAATCAAATTATCCCTAGACTAAAGTGAGCATAACTTCTCAAGGTTGGACCTTAAAAATTATAGATGTTATGATATATATTATTATTTCTACAAATAACTTTCTATAATACTTGACAAACCTTAATTAGACTAATATTGTATAAGGTAGAGTTGTAAAAACTACACAAGATTCATATGAGGCTCTTATGAAATTGAGTCATTATATTTATGATCTCCCAAGTCCATATGAAATTGAAAAGGATGTTCATGATATATATCAAAGATAATAAGAATCCAAAAAGGAACAAAAATAATAGATTATAGTAATAATGAAGTTAAGCATAGTTTGCCATTTTTCTACTATGGTAAGAAAACAAGACAATATTACACAAAAACTAGTCGTTCATGCCAAAAATGTTTCTACATGAATTATACATCACAAAATGATGGTTCACCAACTACAAAATCATTATATGGTGACGGAGGAGGTTCTCTCTGCGGTCACGGGTATCCCTATTGTTGGAAAGAAATTCTACAAAGACCAAAAAAATTCAGATTCAGCAATTAGTGACTTTGTCAGAAATGAGGATGAAAAGAAAGAGCTCACCAAGGTCGGCACCCACTACCTTCCTGAAGGGATAAAAAGATTGTGGAGGTTCGTGTTAAGAGCCATCATCTACTACATTACGCTGGACACCAGGTTTGACAGAATTTGAACCTACCATTTTGTCCTCTTGAACCATTTTTGCCATGAAATTAAGGTGCATATTCCCTTTTATTTGTATGCTTCTATAAATGATAACATTAATGGGTATAGAGAGAAGGCCATTGCTAACCTTGCCCTGCATGAAGGCCTTTTTCTTTTAATCTATGAATATTTTAAGGCCCAAATCCTTGGGAAGTAGGTGGTTCAGAAAGATGAGATGGAGGCCTCTGGTTTAGACTACATCCCTTCGGAGATGAAAGATAGTGATGGTCTGCATTCTGAGGATAATGATGAGTATGGTATGAAAAAGAACAAGTCTGCAAAGCATTAAAAATGATAAATTGGTAACCCCTAAAAAATAGAATACCATGGTTATTTCTTCTGAGGAATATTATAATGATAATGAGGAAGGTATGGACACGGATGGTGAGGAGGTTATTTCCAGTGGCAAAGGAAGAAAGAGAAAACAACCTACGATGGGTAAAAATAAAAAGGATAAGAACAAGGATTTGAGAGAAGACCTAAAATCTCCTGAGGACAAGACCTACCGTGTCTCCCCTATTTCGGACCACAATCTGAAGAGGAAGCTCTAGGGAGATTACCAAGAGACTAATCAGACTATCCCATCCCCTCAGATCTCTCAACCCCGTGACATGGGGAAGGATGAAAGGCAGGATAGCGAATTCTGTTGTTATATGGTAAAATAGGGGAAGATAATTGGATGGCGTGACTTCAACATAAAAATAGCAAAGATGGGGATCACCAGAGAAATTATAAACCCCAATTTTATTGAAGGAGAGGGAGGTTGTATCAAGCTGGATGAGCTTATTGACCCATCTATGGTGGTTCTTAGTGATAATACCAGGGAATTTGAGATGGACCTGCTCAACAATTCTCGAATTACAGAACCATCAAATGGTTATTCCACGAAGTGGAGGATCTTAAAAAGGGGTTAATGGTAATGAAAAGGCTAAAAATGACAGTAATACTAAGGATCAGGAGAGTCTGAGTAGTAGAGTGAAAAAGATGGAGGATAATATGACTAGGGTAGAAGCTACCCTAAAGAACATAGCAGAACAGAGCTATAATATCCTTAAGGTGTCCAAAGAGCACACCAACATGATCATCGAGAAGCTGGAGGAAAAACTAGATGGGCTGGAGGTGGCCAACATGGAGGTGGAGACTGAACAGAACACTGAATAGGGTCCCGACCAAAGAACTAGAGCTAGAACCAAGAAGATTAAGGACAAGGACTTGGCATTGGATCTCCAAAAGATCAAGGATTCGGCAGCCAACATGGAGTTTCTCGAGGCCAAGGTGGCCACACTGATGGTGGACTTATCATGAGGGTCCCTGGTCTTTTCTACTGACCCTATTTTATTTTCTTTTGTAGAAGCTGTCTATTTTTTTCTCTGGCCTCTGTTGGCATGCTCTGTCTCTTTGCTTTGTTTCATTTTAGACTGGGCTTAACGCTATTTTAACTATGTTTCAGGTTTTAGGAACCCTGTAAAACCTGTTTTACTTAATCAAAAGCTACAAAATCATTATATGCAACCATTGCTAAAGAAATAATAAAAACAGATCAAAAAATGAGATTTTAACAATAGTTTTAAAAAAAAAAAACTTTGTTAATTGAAAAGGAACACAATATCAATAAAGAGGAAGATGTGAATGTTATATTTATGGGTAAAGATCATATTTAGGAGGGAGATGGGACATTAAGCTCATTATTAAGAGCTATTAATTTATATACTTATATTAGCTTTTATTTTGATTCTTATATGTAAATTTTACACTTTAACCTTTTCATTTATGTCATATTTCTCATGCATTTTTACTCTCATTTTACCTTCTATCTTATTATTTTATTTCTTTATTTAGCGTAACCTTCCCTTCTATTCATTTTATTATTCATTAATTTTTTTTCTTAGTTTGTATTATTTCTTATATTTCTTTGTTACTCTATCTTTAGTTGTTTGTGTCTATTTTTTGTTATCTTGATTTCTTACATGTTTTTCATTATATACATATTTTTAATGAAACTTATAATAAATTTTATCATAATTACATAGTTTACATCTTATTGAACTTTTTACATCTTGTTCATGTTCATACCATCTTTATATTTTCTTTAGGTCCATATTCTTTGACTTGTCCACATTGAATGAGAAACACTATAATTGTGTGCTTATGATTGATCTTATTACATAATCTTTATATATAATATATAGTTATTCTTATCATTTTCCCATACTAGAACCAACTTATAAAAATGATTATAGTTACAATCCAAAAAGGGCTTGGATTCATAGACACATAGACTCTTTAAATATATCAACATTGATAAAAGGTGGCATTATAGGCTACATCCTCATATTTCACCAATCCTACCCTTCATTGTAAAAATTAATGGCTAGAGTTAACTTTTCCATGTTGAAGTGCTCCTAGAAAGGGAGCTCTATGTGGGTACACAAAGCACCAATGCATCCAATATGAGATTATAAAAATTCCAACTATAAATATTAATGAATATTTAAATATTTGTAACATCTGTGCTCAATGCCATTAGTATTAATTCAATAATTTAAATATAGTGTTGTCACTCAAATCCCACCTTTAAAATTGTGAACCTTTTATGTATAGATAGTATAGATATTTTATGTATTTAAGGAAGAAACATGAACGTTGATTCTATTTTAAATATCCCCTTTAATGAAACCTTAATTAAGAACTATTTTAATATCGACTAGCATGTTTTTGCCTTGGAAGAAGAAATATTTTTATATTCATGTTCCTCGATCTTCCCAAGAAAGCTCTTCAGTTAGCAATCAATATAATGGATATCTCCATTAAAAATTGAGTCAATGTAATTGAGAGTACGTAGAGGAAAAGGGACGCAACTAAGCTCCCTACAAAATTTACCATTGACCAAATTTCAAAAATCCAAAAACACAATGGATTTTCTCAAAATTTTCAGCATCTGTTCTCCATGATCTACATATTTTGTGGTTGAAAACCACAAAAAAATTGCAAACAATTCAGTGTGTTTTCGCGAATATGAGAAAAAAAATGTTTGAATTTTTTTTTCTTTGGTGCATTATGTTTGGTGCTTAGCCAGCGCCGAGGAAAAGAGGGTAAAGGATATGAAATAATTATGCTATAAGATATGAAAGGGTAACGACATAAGATATCATAAGGGACGTATATTTTTTATTGTGTCTAATGTGTGGGAAACACCACACTAGCATGAGAGTATTGATTGTAGATGAAGATAAAGGATTCTAATGTTAAATAAATTAATTGTGGTGATTGTGAAATATAATAGGTTGACAATACCATACCTTGAGCTAAGATTAGGCCAATGATTGATGTTACTTATTATTATCTTGTTAGTGCTACTTCTTTGTCTATTTTTTAGATTATTTTTAGATGTCCCCCTAGATTTGTTTGGCTTATTTTGATGTTCTAGGATGTTGCTCTTGTTGGATTTTTACATTAATATAGGTTGTTTTTAGGTTAGATTAAATAAAATATTTTATTTAGATTGTTAGTTGTTGGGAGGTTATATTCCCATAAGGGAGTTTTGGTAGTTCTTTAGGTAACTAATGCCTTTATATAGTCAATGTTGATCAATGTAAAATTAATTTGAATGAATACCTTAAATATAAATTTTATTATGTAATCATGGATTAGTTTTTCTATGTTCTGCTCTCATTTGGTATCAAAGCATCTTTGAATTTTGTGCCTAGGAAGTTATTGGTGACTTAGTGCAATCGTCTCTAGGGTTTTGAGACTATTGGATTTTTAAGAACCAACTGATTCACATGTTTTTGAAGTAACAAAGATTTAAAATATATTATTTTTATAGCCAAGAATTGTGAGCGCATCAAGTAAAATAGGTGCACAGAATCAATTCCCTACTTTATGCTAAAAAAAGTAGTGTGATTTTCTCCTAGTATGCAATGTTAGAAAGGTATTTATGGCTCCTATGAGAACTACTATTCCTACAAGCCATACAGGATTATTGTCGATGATTCTAAATTGAAGCCTATCTAGTATCATGAATGCAATTACATTACAGGGAAAAGTTAACTCGAGGCATTTTAGTGTTCATAGAAATAACACATTAGCATATTGGCTAGGCTCATCTTTTGCATCCATTTCCTAAATCATAGTGGGGCCCTTAGTCCATTGTGTGAGCATTCCTAGTATTGCAACATAAGTTTTATTTTTGTTGATATGAAGAGCTACATACAAAATAAGATTAGTGTTACATAAATCTAAGAAACTAATGTAAGAAGAGTGATTCCATATCCTGGCAACAGTGGTTAATACTACAGATCAAATTGGACATTAATAATATTGAGTCCTAATGCTATGAATTTCTAGGGGATACCATATCAATCCATATTCAATTCACACATTTTGAATATTAATGTATACTTGATGTGGATTGAACATTACTTTCAAATGATAAACCTATTATTCTATAGCATCCTCCATGATTTGGCATGATCTTTTAAACTTTTGCATGGATTCTAAGGTGTCTATTTGATGGGTTATAAGGTTATAATTTTTAATCTATATCTACATAAATCTCATGCTTTCTTCAAATATTGTAAGTAGGTTCGTGGTGGTATTTGAGACACAAAATCCTATTATAAAAGATGAATTATCTAGTGGAATAATAAATCTTGTCAATTTTGTTTATTATCAAAACCACACATTCTTAGTATCATCTATGTTATACGTGATAGAGGTTTTAGAATCATAGAGATTCACATGAAAAATCTAATGGCTAGAGTTTGAAATACAATACTGCCAGATATTGGAAACAACATAGGCAAAATATTTTTCGTCATCCCAAGCTAGTTTCTAACTCAAGTTTGATTGATTGTATGAGACGTTCCCTATATTGTTAAGATTATATCCTTAACCTAGGAGCTATTATATATCTACATCCTCTAGTACTGAGATATAACACATGAAATGTATTGAAATGAGGTGAGATGCAATCTACAAATGCTCTACTTAAATAGGAATGAAAAGATAGGTAGCGTAGAAAAGGTTGAGACAAGTGTCATAACCTGGAGGAGTTAGAGTCCAAATGGGACTCAACAATATCCTCTTGGAGGAATTAGAGTTCACATATAACTTTGTATTTTCCATCTAAATTATTAAAGTAGACACCTAAGTAAAATTAAGTAAGAAGTAGCTAGTAAGAGTTATTTACTCCAACATCCCCCCTTAAGTGAAACTTAGGGGGTACAACAATGCAGTAGAGATGCTTTGTGGGTTCCAACTGTAAAGCCACATTAGGTACCCATGTATAACTATAATTCAATTTATCATAACCAAATAAAAGAGAGCCACTTTTCCCAGCCTAGCCTATATTGGGTTAAAATGGCTAAGGATAGAGGTTTTACAAAATTATGGTTAGACAATTATTCTCTATATATTATTAACTGCGTAATTGGTAAAGTATTCCCTAGCTAGACAATTAAATATCTGATTAAAGATAACATCCATATGCTTAATATGTTCAATGAGTATAAGGTCACCCATGTGTACCAAGAGGGTAATCATGTGGTAGACAGATTGGCAAATCTGGGGGTCAACTATCAACATATGATAAATTGGGAAATTAATGACAATATCCTCATTAAGATTCAAATGCTTCTTCAAAATGATTAATGGGGAGTTCTCATTTGAATTTTTTCTTGGAAATGATGTTTTTATATGTGCAAAATGGAGTTTTTATGTGGTTCTCCTTTATTGTACAATGTGTCTAGTTATCCTAGTTGGGTTAAATTTAGTTTTGATGAGGTTTCCAAGGGCAATCCTAGGCCACCAAGGTATGGTAAATGTTGATAAATGAGCAGGGTGGGTTCTTAGCAGTGTTGGTGCTCCCCTTGGGAAGCCAAACTAATCAGATAGTTGAAGAAGTTGATATCTACCATGGTCTTCAATTGGAAAACAAATGAATAGCACTAAAGTTTGGATTGAAGAGGATTCCAAAAATATCATGCAATGTCTAAAACGTAACCAAACTCTCTCTTGGTAAATTAAACATTGGATTAATGATTCAAAAGATGTCATTAACTCTTTTGTTGAATGTAAGATATCTCATATGTTTTGAGAGGATAATATTATTGAGGAATACTTTACAAACATTAGTTTCTGAAGTGGTAGAGTGATCAAGTAGAAGATGCATGGTTTTCTTCCCAACGAAGTCTCAAAAATAATTAAAATAAAAAGGAGACATGCACAAAATTCACATTGGCAAGTTTAACCATGATTGGCATTTTAAGTACACAACAAACTAGACTCTCCTCACACACACACTCTGGGTATATTTATCTCTCTTTCTCTTCTATTGTTCGGTGGGTTAATTCATAAATTATAGGGTTTTGAGTCCCTTCAAAACCTATTTGAACCTTAATCAAGAATTGTGCTATAAACAAGGTTTAAATGTCTTACCTTCTTTAGAATTTGGACTTGTGACTTCTCTTTCAAGAACACACATTTTACACTACTAGGCTAATTCATATACTTTATCAATAAGATAGGTTTTAAGAGTAAAGAAGAATTTTTTGATTTGGGAGAGTCTCTATCATTCATACTTCATATTATAAATTAAATTAAATTCTACATAAATATGCTAATGGTTTCCAAAAAAGTAAGAGAATGCAAACAAAATCTTGAAAGTCAAATCGATAATCAATCAATTTTTCCTTAAGAACTTTTTCTATCCTAAATATATAATTTAAATTAAATTCATCTTCATTCAATGCCTTGATGCTTGAACCAACTCATTCATACAATTCTTCCCACATTTGTTTAATTTTATTTCATTCATTGCTTCATCATTCAATTATTTTGAAAATAGAAAGTTTATTTCAAGGGATCACCAACCGTAAAAAGATTCCAAGAAAACATAAAGGTTCCCGAGTAGTAAGTGCAACAAGAACAAAGGTCGTGCCATAGAGGCATGAACAAATAACAGAAAGAATAGAGGAAGCACCCAACAAACATAACATCAAATACAGAGATACTAATATATTCTATCACTAGATATCAATTACTTCATGACATCAATAAGGAGATGTAAATCTCTTTCCTTAGGCCCTACATCACAAAAAAAATTGAGCCAATACCTGCAGTTTTTTACTAGTCCACAACCTTGTTACAAATTTTGGTAAAATGTGTTGCCATGACCTTAATAGAATTTTCAATCAAGTATTTGATTGCATCAGAGACCATTTCCATTCTCCAATTATTGGTGTTACCTCCTTTAAGAGAACTAATAATAAACTTTAGTCGCCCTCAATCCAAAGCTTTCTCCACCCTTTTTCTCTACTGATCATCAAGCCCTAGGGCATAGCTCTACCTTCAACTAAGTTATTGATGTCAATATCAAATTCCACATCATAAATTAATAGAGATCTACATATTGAACCTCTCAAGATCTGACCACCTCTCGTTTAGCTTAGATTACCCTTATTAGCTCTATCAAAGTTGAGATTAACCCACAATTTCTTCATTCTTCATTTCTTCCACTATCATGAGGTCTAATTTCTATCAGAACTATAAGATCATATATATCTTTGGCATCAAATTTGACATGATTTTTTATATGAGATATTGCCTGTTGTGTGATAATTAATATTTATTTAGAAATGTATGATTTTCAATGCAACTAAAAGGTTACGTACAAAGTTCAAGCTCAAGCTATTTGAAGGTGTTTCTTACTTAATTTTGAACATTCAACTTCTCTTCATTATTGTAGGAGCGATCTTAATTAATAGTTGGAATGATTGAATTTGATTTGAAGTAAATTAAAAAAAATACTTATAATATCATAATTTTTAGCTCTTTTTCTTTTTCTTTTCTTTCCCTAGTTGTATGACTGATATAAAGTGAAACTATAAACTTCATTTAAGTTATTTAACTTAAACTAAATAAATGTATCAAGTTGATTTTATATTGTATTAGAGTGTCTACAAATATATTAATACTTTAAGATAAAGTTAATTTAATTTGATAAGAATTTGATAAAAATACAAGTATACAAGAAAAACAAACTATGTATTTTTCTCCTCCAAACTATAATTTTTGGCAAGTTAGCTAATACCTTCTAATTATGAAAAAATGATAATTTATATACTTTTAGGCAACTAAGTGTACTACAAACAAGACACATTAATACCTTACCACCTATGGAATTTTAACTTGTGAACTCTCTTTCAAGAATAGAGGTTCTCCATCACTAAGCCAATTTGGCATGCATACTTTACCCATATAGAATAGATTTTAAGAATAAAGTAAAATATTGGGATACTTAAGCTAATATAATAAACTTAAATAAAGTTTACATAAATATGCTAATCGTTTTCCAAATCAAGTAAGGGCCCGTTTGGTTGGGGAATTAAAAATACCCTGGTTATGCAACATATCTTGGTTATGCATAACCTTGGTTGTCCAAACCCTGGTTATGCATAAAATCCTTGTTTGGTTCACGCGATATTCAGCGATATTCAGAGCAGGTTCAGCGATATTCAGCGATATTGAAGGTTCAACGATATTCAAAGCAGACTGCAGACGGACGTGGAGTTGCCCGGACCCGACGGGAAGATTAAAATGGGCTTATTTGAGCACAAAACCATGGATTCCAAAGTCATTCCACCTCCTGAGGTGGAATTCCGACATCCACATTTTTGGCAAAATGGGGTCACACAAATCCACATTCGCATTTTGTAAAAGGGTTCCCAAACAGGGAATTGCACCCCATAACCGGGTTATGGGCAGCATAACCCAGTTATGGGGTGCAACCAAACGGGCCCTAAGAGAATGCAAAACAAAACCTTGAAAGTCGAGTGGAACTCATAAAAGGGGCTAAGTGATGGCATGGAAATAGGATTACTAGCCAATGGGTCTTCTGCTTTGTTGGGAGAAGTGGTCGAGAAGGGAACCAAATTGGTCGGACGAAGATCCGCCATCTGCGACCGCCACCCGGGTTTGACCTCTCAAATCCTGCGCCCTCTTCCGCATCTGCACTCCCTCCTCACTCACCATCAATCGTTTCACGGCCACCTCGACCTCCTCCGCACTCACCATCTCGTACTCCTCTGTGTTACTCCATTCCTTCACCTCCACACCAATCTTCAACTCCACACCTACAAGCTTAGCATTGGCGAACTGATCGGAATGCAGAGGCCAGGCGACAATGGGCACTCCCGCGTACACGCTCTCCACCATCGAATTCCACCCGCAGTGCGTTAAAAATCCACCCGTAGACTTGTGAAACAGAATCCGCAGCTGAGGCGCCCAGTTCGTCACAATAAGCCCGCGTCCTTGTATTCGACTCTCGTACTCTTCCGGCAGAAACTCGGATATCCCATTCGAATCCGCTTCCGGGGAAAAACGAGACGTGTCGGAGGACCTGAGTACCCACAAGAAAGGCAGTCCACTGCGCTCCAATCCCACAGCCACCTCTCGGATTTGTGCTGCGGGCAAAGAAGACACGCTACCGAAAGACACGTACAAAACGGACGCCGGAGAATGGCTGTCTAACCATCTCGTGCACTCCCAATCCGTTCTGATCAATCCCACACCCGCCTCCTCCTCCTCCTCCTCCTCCTCGCTCAACAGTTGGTGGGGAAGGAGAGGACCCACTGTCCACACTGGCTTCTCGCCGAAAACCTTGTGCTCGTCAACCAAGTCAATGAAAGGAGCTTCAATTGCTCGGAAGGTGCTGAAGATTGCTCCCTTGGCAGGCCCGCGTAGCGATTCCTGGCGCTCCAAGAACCTCAAATGCTGTTCGGTAATGCTCCGGAATAGCGGCACTTTAAGACTCGAAAACCCTAACCCTCCGAATTCAATGCCAGTCCGTTTATGGGCAAACCAGAGCAGGGGATAAATTCCCACAGGTACGAATACATAGGTCGGAATTTCATACTTGTCAGCCAGGGGCTGAACCCACCCCATATGCATATCGTACACCATCACCACTTTCTTGGCATTGTGATTGGAAGAGTAGATTTTGCA
>MU225026.1:1604008-1621405 GCA_018584345.1 Thuja plicata | reverse complement strand
ATACGGGCCCACTCGTGCCTGAAACCTCTTCGGCTTAGAGCCAAGGACTGAGGAGCATCCACGCTGCCAAATTCGCCTGGGGCACGATCCCAGCCTCATCCCTTATGGTGTCAGAGCCTTGCACTCGACAAGACTTGATCCCTGGTGGGCTCGTTGTGAGCCATTCAACTTCACCAGTAGACCAAGGGCCCATTGACAATGTCTATGTTTTTTAAGAATAGAGGGTTTTCCATTATTGATAATAGAAAGATGTGGTATGATAGAAATTGTCTTGAACCCATTAATTGTGATGAGTTTAAGTAGGATCCTACTATTTTGGAGGATTCTAAAGAAGAGTTGAGTCATCCCTTTCGTAGAACATCTCTAGGATTTTGACCTCATAATTATAAATATGTTTGATGATAATTAGAGGAATGGTATAATCTAACAATTTGGGCATAAGTGTGAGGTAACAGAAGAGCTCATTACTAAAGTTACAAGTCTCCCAATGGAAGGCCAAAAAAATTTCAAGATCCAAAAGGATTCAGACACTATTGGGGAGAATCTTGTTAAATATGGTGAAGGGAAAACCTTTGTTAAGAGGAAGAAGAGTGGATATGTAATGAATTCAATTAAGAAGTTGTGGGAAGCTAGTATTTCTCCCATAATGGAAGATTATGACTATTTATGGGCACCATTTTGTGTTGCTTAACCATTTTTTCCATTATTTTTGCATCTCTTTTCACTTCTTCCTTCTGTCATCTCTTACTACTAGTATCAAAGAATATGGTAAAAACCCAAGAAATCCTATTTTATATGAGGGTCTTATCTTATTGATTTTGAAACACTATAAATTGTGTCCCTCCCATTCTAAATTGAAACATAGTTCCTCCCATATCTTTGTGGGTGAGGATAAGGATACTAACCAAGAGAATTTTAATACGTTATAATTAAAAAAATATTATTGGGAGGTTAATAATGATTTTGAGCTTGTGTCTCTCAAAAAGAAGGCACAGTCCTTATAACTTATAAGAAGAAAAGCCTGGTTAAACCTAAAAAAGGTTCCCCTCCACCCTGTCCTTGTGATGATTCTTCTCATCATGTTTAGTATATTGATATAGTTCTAGATACTGAAGAACATGTCCTTGACTCTTGCAAGGGAGTTCATCCCCCTTTCTCTTGTGAGGTTCCTTTTGATTCCCCACTTCTTAATTTTGAGTATGAATGCCCTCCGAACCTCTCGGTCATTGCATGTAATATAGTAGATAAATCTTTTCAAATGAATAAGTCCATGTTTTAAGAAATCAACTAGTTAAGTATTAACGTGAGGGAGATATAAAGAAAATTGGAGAACAAAGAGTAGAAAGATCCTCCTTTTGATGAGAATGAAGGAAAAACCCTTATTGCATTGGTGAAAAAAATGATTAAGGACGTCAAGACAATGAGGAAAAAATTGGTGTCGTGGAGATCAAACTTAAAAGTATCAATGATAATATTTCACCCTAGTCACACTCGGCATAAGGTCATTAAGAATACCTCTAAAAATATTCAGAGTATGGTTTTAAAAATTTGAGAATCTTCACCTAAGAGACCACAGTGGTTGTAGATCTTGACATCAAGGAAGAGAAGTGTTGGAAAGTGATCAATTTGGGTAATGT
This sequence comes from Thuja plicata, assembly GCA_018584345.1. Taxonomy (NCBI): domain Eukaryota; kingdom Viridiplantae; phylum Streptophyta; class Pinopsida; order Cupressales; family Cupressaceae; genus Thuja; species Thuja plicata. Next base: position 1,619,768 of record MU225026.1, on the reverse strand, counting down.
GATTCACTTTTTGGTTGTCATTTATGGCAACACATCTAGGTTGAAGATCGATTGTTTTGAAGTTAAGTTTTGGTATGTCCAAAATCGACTAAGTACAAGAACAGAGGTACAATATTGTTTTTGATATAGAAGACAGAGATCGGTGAATTAAGGCATGCGAGCTTAGTGGAAGACAATATGAAGTATGTCTAACATACACCTAAGATCAATTTGTATTTGGTTAAGTTTATGATAATTTATAAGGATTTGAAGACAGACAGACAGCAGAGAATAGCGACACAGAGTAGTTGGACAGCAGCGAAGAATAAGAGAGTATGACTTGGACTCCAGGGAATCGAAGTTGTATTTTTGTTATTGATAGTCTATTCTATGATTATGCAAGAGTGCCGACTATGCATTTGATATTTACTATATTAAATGTATTGTGTATTGAAGGCCGACTAAGTATTGTTTGTAATATTCATTCTGAGAGCCGACTTTGTAAAGTCAAAAGATATATATGTAAGATCCTTTTTTTTGTAAAGTGTGGATATGTATGGCACATGCAAAAGAGTAAAGTGAAGAACAGACATGTGAATGGCAGAGCTATAAAGGAACTATCAAAGCATATGTGATGCTTGTTTTGGTTCATGACTAAGAACCATTTGTAACATAATTACATTGTAAGAGTTGTAAGCTCATTGGCCCCTAACAGGGTGTTGTGAACCTTTAAAAGGGTTTTTATTCCTCTAACAAGGAAATGTACTATGTAATATTCAGCTCCTAATAGGGCTAGGTCTCCTTACAGGGACATTATACTTTAGTGCATGCTTGTGGGTATCATCCCCACAGGGATTTTTCCTTGGCCAGGGTTTCCTCGTAAACAAATCATGGTGTTATGGGCTATGTGTTATTTTTTTATGTTCTTTCCTTTACTCTAATTATATGGTTAATGTTCAAGTGGTTAAAGAATTTAATTAATTGTTATAATACTGATTCACCCCCCCTCTCAGTATTATTCAATCCTAACAATTGGTATTAGAGCTTTTGGCCCTTGGAGAGAAAGCCTAACAGCTTAAGGGAGATCAGAATGGATTTGAATAGTTTACAGGAGAACTTTGAAGCTGCACTTGAAGACCTTGATAATGCTAAAGTAGAAAATGGTGACTTGAAGATTAACATCCAAAGAGCTGATAAATTCGTAAAGAAACTGAAAGAACAACTTGAACTTTCTAGAAGTCAGAGAGAAGATCTTGTGGTTCAGATAAAAGAAGACTCGGATGAGGACAATTCAGATCATGTGAAGCTATTGAAAGAAGAGATTGAGACTCTGAAGCTTGAGAACAAGAATATGCCTAAAGAAATATAGGTACAGGAGGATGCTAAGAAGAAAGCTGAAGAAACCTTGAACAATGCATTGAATCAGATGAAAGATGAAGTTGGCAGCTACAAGAACAAATACTTAGAATTGGAGAAACACAACCAGATTGTGAAAGATGAACTTGTTGAAGCAAAGAAACATATGGAGAAACTTCACACCAGTAGTGATTTGATTGATGAACAACTAGACAAGCAAAAACCTATAGGTGACATGACTGGTATTGGCTTCAATGAAGCTGAATGTTCAAAGAATCGGGAAGAGAAATCAGTTGAGAAGATTAATGCTGAGAAACCATCTATTGAAGAACCTACACAACAGATCAGACCTTTTAGAGGTAGATGCTTTGGCTGCAACAGATTTGGACACATGAAGAAAGACTGTAGAGGTAATACCCCTTTTAGAACCTTTTCTGGTTATTGTTTTAACTGTAATGGATATGGGCACAAAAAGATAGAATGCAGAAAATATGGCTATAAACAAGACAATGGAAGAGAACCTACAATGAAACCTACATGCTACAAATGTAACAACATTGGGCATATTGCAAAGTATTGTAAGTTATAAGTTAATCAAGAAAGAAGACCTCCTATATGTTATAAATGCAATAATCCAGGACATATAGAAAATTTTTGCAGGTATAATGGAGTAGATAATAGAAGAACACCACCTCCTATGAAACCTCAGAAGAATGATAATGGAAAGAGTATTGCACATGTGAAGAGTGATTTTGAAAATTGTTTTAAGAAATAAGAAGACAGAAATAGTGGTAAGATATTTAAGATTAAAGAAACTAGTGAGACATCAGTTTAGGGAGAGTCAGTATATGCTACTGGATCTTAGCCTGAAGGTAGCAAGACATAATCGACCTAATCGGCTGATAATGACCTTAGGGGAGCATTAAATGCAACACATCAGAATTTATCTTTCCCTACAAATCATGTAGTGAGCTCATGCAATCTTGGGAATATGTTGAGCCAACATTGTGGATTATATATCTAAAAGTCCATCATCAGCCGACTTGTATATTTTTATCGCGAGACTTAGCAGCCAACCAGACAATTTGGAGTGAAAAAGAAAAGTTATAACCTAACATGTATAAAGCAACATGTTGTGATCTATCTTTCTATCATTTGACAAGGAGAGAGCCGAGGAGAACAGAGATCAGAAGTATTCAGACATTTCTACACCTGTCGTGTGTGATTGATCAAAGCATAAACTCAGATTTCCGCGTGTGAAAAGTATTCTACATTATCTAAGCTATGGATGCACCTATGATTTTTGATGTTGTTGATCATCCTAGATACAAATTCAAGAAACATCCTTTTAAGTCATGTGAAGAGGATCTGGAAGGAGCATTTTCACAGACCCCTCATGGCGTATTGTACGTAGAAGATATCAGGGCTTATATACATTGTAAGTATGACACATTAGGAGAGGATGATATACTCACTGAAATGGAAGATATAACTAAGAATGGATTCATGAAGGAAGAATGGAAACATGTCAGTCAATTAAGTATAATGAAGATTATGGACTTGTGCAACTTCAGTGAAAACAAATGGTTTAAAATACTTATGAGCAGGGTTCATGACCAATTCATGTGGATTGGTAGCCAACCTGTGAAGATATGCAGTGACCTAATTCATGAGATTACTAGTTTAGACAACACTGGAATTATACCCGTTGCGGAGAAACATGTCAAGAAGCAAGTCAAAACCCTGACACACTCAAAGTGGGACAGAAGGGCAATGACAGTAAATGATATTTTCCAACAATATGTAAGGTTGATTGCAATGATACTTGGTTACAAATTTTTCTACAGCAGAAGACCTAACTCGGTATCTGCTGGAGTTATTATGATGGCATGGAGAATGATAAAAGAAAACACACAATACAACCTATGCGAGGTATTGTCACAGCAATTTCTTGAGAATGTAAAACTTGTGAAGAAGGGTAGAACAAAGACTTTCAGGTTTGGATCATTATTGGTACACATGTTCATTCACATTGAATATAAGTTTCCTGGTCTACACCCTATTGGATGGAAAACTGGAGTTCCTACTGGTATACTAATCTCACAGAGTTACAAAAGATAGAACACTACTTGGGTAGATGGAGAACTATTTGCAATGATTAAAATTCTACAGAGACAAATGAAGAGTAGATACAGACTTCGTGAGGACATTGTTGAGAAGTACAAGGACACAATTTGTTTTATGGTTGAAACAAACTGTGTATGTTTTGAGGCAGTGACCCCTAGAAAGAAATGGTGTTACCCTATGGGCTATGAAGTGAGTTCCGAAGTACTCACCATGCAAGTGGAACATATTCTTGCATCAGAAGTTGATACATTAGAAGAGAGATGGGGAACATATGAAGAAAAGTCACAGAAGGTAAGAGAAGAATAGAATAGAGGAAAGAGGAAGAGAAAGATTGCTAATCTTATTCATGACTGTGGAGTAAAGGCTAGCCTATCTAAGGAAGAACTGAAAGATATGAATAAGAAGATGGCAGATAGATCCCTTGGAGTAGCTAGTGGAAGCTCAAATACCGCTTCCACCCCTAAAGTAATTATGGTTGATAACACACCTCCACCACAACAGCAGGCAGAACAAGCGAAGGAAGTGGTTGAAGAAGAGAAGAAAACTGAGAATAACAAGGCATGGAAACCTGGCATTAAAATGCTGAAGAAAAGAGCAATAGAACAAGGAAAATTGGTTTCAATTGAAAAATTTTATGACAGATATGAAGAAGCAGATAAACTGAAGATTGAAGACATTGTGATAGATCACATGCTTAGTTTCAAAAAGACACTTTTGGAAGTTGAAGGAAGCATACCCTCATATTTATATACAAAATTGGAAAGCAAAAAACATTTGGCACAAGCTGAAGATGATCATATTAGAAACAAAGAGATTGATGACATGCTACCTGTGTTATCCGTACAAGAGAGAGATATGATAGTCAAAGAATTGAAACCCCTGTTGAGGACAAAGGCTAGATTACTAAAGATAATGGCAAGGAAATATGATGAACTAACTGAGGAAACTCAGAAGGCACTTGAGAAGATACTGTTGAGAACTACTTTTGTCAAGCCCCAACCTCCTAAAAAATATTTACCTAAACAATTGGGTATCGATGAAAGCTAAAAGAACACAGAGACTAATGATGAAGAGAGTAAAAGAGACACTACTGTAGATTTCTATGTTTCTAGTGTGGCAGTAACACTAGACCCCTCACAAGATGAGAAATATCCTTTTGCAGGAATGATGGACACTTCTATTGCTAATGAACCAGAGAAGGAAGAGGAGAATAAGGAAGATGAGTAGAAAGAGGATGAAGGACAGAAGACTGAGCAAAATAAAGATGAGAAGGAAGAGTTAACTTTGCCATCTAGTTTATTGTTGGCAAGTAGTAATGTAAATGTAGATAATATGGATGAAGATGAACTGGTGAAACTGGCATTCACCGTACTGATCAAAGCAAAGGAGAAATCAGTACAGAAAGGAGATAAGAAAACAAAGGTGATTTCAAGATCTATTGATACTGTGAATAAATTTCTTCCAGCACCCTTAGTATTCCAGAACAAAGATGATATTGAGAACATGAAAATCACACTTGATGAGTTTGATGGCCACTTTAAAAATTTGTTGAAGACTGTAGAGGAGAAAGCAGAGAAAACATATGAAGAGAAGAAGTTGATAAAGGTATGCAAGTCCATCTCATGGGACTTAGGAGTGTCAAAACTTGTTTGGTAAATGCAAAGAACTGCATTTCACATGGGAGAAAGTTATTTGGGTATAGCATGAATCCTATCAAACACATTCAAGATGTTGAAGATATTATTGCCAAGGAAAGGGAAACTTTGAACAGGCTAATGGATGGTTGTGAAACATCTTCACAATCCACTACAGAGTTAGACACAGAAGTGACAAAGATATTGGCTAAGATCAGTGTATTGGAGAATGAGAAGGAAAGAGTACTAAACAGATTTAATTTGTTGAGGAACTTCATTACTTCAAAGCTATCAATACTTGAGGCACATATGACAGATCTAGAAAAGACTACATATTCATTGGCTAAAGGCCTACCCATAGACTTGAAGAATGTTGAAACTACATCTTTTGCATTGAATGGATTGATTCATATAAGTCAGATTTTGCTTAAGACATGGAGCACTGAGGTGAAGATTATGGAAGATTCCTTCGAAGACATTCTAAAGCTAGTGAGAAAGAAGTGATACTTATCTGTATGCACCTTTTTCATTGTTGTCAAAGGGAGAGAAGAGAAAAAAGAACAAAAATAAATAAATAAATAAGAGAAGAGAGAAAAGAAAGAGAGATTGTTTTGTTTTGTTGGAACACTTAGTTTTTTTTTGTTAAGTGTTGCCATCAATGCCAAAGGGAGAGATTGTTGGAAAGTGATCAATTTGGGTAATGTGATTCACTTTTTGGTTATCATTTATGGAAACACATCTAGGTTGAAGATCTATTGTTTTGAAGTTAAGTTTTGGTATGTCCAAAATTGACTAAGTACAGGAACAGAGGTACAGTATTGTTTTTGATATCGAAGATAGAGATCGATGAATTAAGGCATGAGAGATTAGCGGAAGATAGTATGAAGTATGTCTGACATACACCTAAGATTGATTTGGTTTTGGTTAAGTGTATGATAAGTTATAAGGATTTGAAGATAGACAGATAGCAAAGAACAGCGACACAGAGCAGTTGGACAGCAGCGAAGAATAAGGGAGTATGACTTGGACTCTAGGGAATCAAAGTTGTATTTTTGTTATTGATAGTCTATACTTTGATTATGCAAGAGTGTTGACTATGCATTTAATATTTACTATATTAAATGTGTTGTGTATTGAAGGCCGACTAAGTACTATTTGTAATATTCATTCTGAGAGCCAACTTTGTAAAGTCAAAAGATATATATGTAAGATCCTTTTTTTTGTAAAGTGTGGATATGTATGGCACATGTAAAAGAGTAAAGTTAAGAAAAGACATGCGAATGGAAGAGCTATAAAGGAACTATCAAAGCATATGTGATTCTTTTTTTTGTTCAGGACTAAGAACCTTTTGTAACAGAATTACATTGTAAGAGTTGTAATCTCATTGGCCCCTAACAGGGTGTTGTGAACCTTTAACAGGGTTTTTATTCATCTAACAGGGAAATGTACTATGTAATATTCAGCTCCTAATAGGGCTAGGTATCCTTACAGGGACATTATACTTTAGTGCATGAATGTGGGTATCATCCCCACTGGGGTTTTCCCTTGGCCAGGGTTTCCTCATAAAAAAATCATGGTGTTATGAGTTATTTATTATTTGTTTATGTTATTTCCTTTACTACAATTATATGGTTAATGTTCAAGTGGCTAAAGAATTTAAATACTATAAATTGTGTCCCTCCCATTCCAAATTGAAACATAGTGCCTCCCATATCTTTGTGGGTGAGGATAAGGATACTGACCAAGAGAATTTTAATACGTTATAATCAAAAAAATATTATTGGGAGGCTAATAATGACTTTGAGCTTATATCTCTCAAAAAGAAGGGCACGGTCCTTATAACTTATAAGAAGAAACTCCTGGTTAAACCTAAAAAAGGTTCCCCTCCACCCTCTCCTTGTGATGATTCTTCTCATCATGTTTAGTATGTTTATATGGTTCTAGATACTGAAGAACATGTCCTTGACTCTTGCAAGGGAGTTCATCCCCCTTTCTCTTGTGAGGTTCCTTTTGATTCCCCACTCCTTAATTTTGAGCATGAATGCCCTTCGAACCTCTTGGTCATTGCATGTAATATAGTAGATAAATATTTTCAAATGAATAAGTCCATGTTTGAAGAAATCAACTAGTTAAGTATTAACATGAGGGAGATATAAAGAAAATTGGAGAGAAAAGAGTAGAAAGATCCTCCTTTGGATGAGAATGAAGGAAAAACCCTTATTGCATTGGTGAAAAAAATGATTAAGGATGTCGAGACAATGAGGAAAAAATTGGTGTCGTAGAGATCAAACTTAAAAGTATCAATGATAATCTTTTCACCCTAGTCACACTCGGCATAAGGTCATTAAGAATACCTCTAAAAATATTCAGAGTATGGTTTAAAAAAATTGAGAATCTTCACCTAAGAGACCACAGTGGTTGTACATCTTGACATCAAGGAGGAGAAGGATTAGGGGATGTAGAAGAGAATAAAAGACCTTGTACCATAACTAGGGAATCCTAAAAAGAGGTGATGCTCACTTTGCATAAGATCTAAAGAAAATTGCTCTAGATACTTCCCAATTAGAGCTTGAGGCCAATGAGGCCATGAAGAATCTTCTGTAGGTGATTTTTTTTTACTTGTTTAGTTTTTTCTAGTTGTGTTTTTTTTCTTATGGTTGGCTGCCAAGATTTTGATGTTTTTCCAAGTGTAGTATTTTGTATATAGTGTTTTGAGTCCCTTCAAAACCTATTTGAACCTTAATCAAGAATTGTGCTATAAACAATGTTTAAATGTATTACCTTCTTTAGAATTTGGACTTGTGACTTCTCTTTCAAGAACACACATTCTACACTGCTAGGCTAATTCATATACTTTATCAATAAGATAGGTTTAAAGAGTAAAGAATTTTTTTTGATTTGAGAGAGTCCCTATCATTCATACTTGATATTTTTAAATTAAATAAAATTTTGCATAAATATGCTGATGGTTTCCAAAAAAAAGAGAATGCAAACAAAATCTTGAAAGTCAAATTGATAATCAATTATTTTTTTCTTAAGAAATTTTTCTATCCTAAGTATAGAATTTAAATTAAAGTCACCTTCATTCAATGCCTTGATGCTTGAACCAACTCATTCATATAATTCTTCCCACGTTTTTCAAATTTTATTTCATTTATTGCTTCATCATTCAATTATTTTGAAAATAGAAAGTTGATTTTAAGGGATCACCAACCGAAAAAAGAGTTGAAGAAAATGTAAAGGTTCTTGAGTAGTAAGTGCAACAAGAATAAAGGTCGTGTAATAGAGCCATGAACAAATAACTGAAAGAATAGAGGAAGCACCCAACAAACATAACATCAAATAGAGAGATACTAATCCATTCCATCACTATATATCAATTACTTCATGACATCAATAAGGAGATGTAAATCTCTTTCCTTAGGCCCTACATCACAAAAATCTTTTAGTCGAACACCTGTATTTGTTGACTAGTCAACAACCTTGTTACAAGTTTTGCTAAAATGTGTTGCCATGAAATTTTAATTGAATTATCAATTGAGTATTTGATTGCATCAGAGACCATTTCCATTCTCCAATTATTGGTTTTACCTCCTTTCAAAGCACTAATAACAAACTTTAGTCACCCTAGAATCAGGATGCATTGATTTGGGAAGCTTCCCCTAGTGGTTTTTTCATTGTTGCTTCAGCCTACTCTGTTCAGATGCATCTAGAGGTTTCCCCTCCTTGGTCGCAAGCCTGGCTTCTGGGCGTTATCCCTATAATCAATGTTTTTTACTGGCTCCTTCTTCAAAACCGCATCCTCACTGTCGATAACCTCATCAAGCGGGGTATTCCCATCCCTAGCAGGTGTATTTTGTGTCAAGTCAAAGTAGAGTCGGTGGACCACATCTTTATCCACTGCTCTTATGTGCGGGTGGTATAGCAGTTCTTCCTATCTCTTTTTGGGTTGTAGTAGTGCTTCCCGTCCTTTATTAAGGACCTCTTCGCCCAAGGGACCCTGCCCTTCAAAAATATTGTTTTTCACAAATTATGGTCTTGGGTGCTTCCTCACCTTTGTTGGGGCATCTGGAAGGAACGTAATAACCGCATCTTTAGGGATTGTAGTGTTATTCCCAAATTATTTTAAAAAAGATTCACCTTGATCTCTTGGAAAACATTGTTATTTGTAGGAATCCTAACCCTTTGTAGGTGTTGTAGATGCTGATAATCCCTCTATTACCATTGATAAAAGAAAGCACTGTACCTGGCTTGATCCCTCAAATGGTTGGGCTAAATCCAACTTCGATGGCGCGGCCAAGGGCAATCTTAAGAAGGTAGGAAGTGGTATAATTATTCATAATAGCTATGGCCAGGGCATTGCTACTATTAGTCTTCCTTTGGGCACACAAACCAACCACTATGCGGAAGAAAGTGTTGCCCTCCATGTGACTAAATTGGCTCATGACTTGGGAATCAGAAATATTTGATTAGAAGGGTATTCCCAAAACATTATCAACTGTCTCAATTTGAATCACCCACCGTCGTGGACCATTGCTAACATGACTGAGGAAAATCGCTCACTTTTGAATACCTTTGATAAGGTCCATTTATCCCACGTGTTTAGAGAAGGCAACCAAGTACCTGACTGGTTTTCCAATTGGGTAGTAAGAAGTGAAAATCAGACACGCTGGCTTTGCGGAGGTGACCTCCCACATGAAGCGTTGGATTTAGTTGCTTATGACTGAATCCATGGGAAGGAGGGCTTCATAAATATTAATTATGATTGTTAGCGCTTTGAAAGGAAATGGCTTTTCCATTATTGGAAAGTATGAGACAAGTTGGAATGGTAATCACTTCAAATCACACCCACACTCTTACAGAGTACTCAAACACTTCAACAAAACTTGCCGCTCAAGCCAAAGAAACAGAACTATCTGGAACATATCAGAGATTTTTGGTTTGTGCCTTTGTCTTGCTTCCTATCCTACGTTTCTTTTGATGGGTGGGGAAAGGCATAGGAGGTAACTTGCTAAAGATATGGAAAAATGGAGACGGCGCACCAAAATCTGGAAGTACCTTCAAAGTGGCGGCATTTCCACCTTCATTGAGAGGCTTCACGGTGGGAAGTCGACTGTGACAAATATGTTCGTCAAAAACTGGAATGAGGGAAGAATAGAGATAAATGGGAAAATGTTTACAGTGACCGAGGAGGTTATCTCGGCGGTTACGGGGATTCCTATTGTTGGAAAGAAATTCTACAGAGATAGGAAAATTTTAGACTCGACAATAAGCAACTTTGTCAAAAACGATGAGGAAAACAAAGGGCTTACCAAAGTTGGCACCCACTACCTTCCGAAAGGGCTGAAGAGACTATTTTGGTTCATGTTAAGAGCCATCATTTACTACAGAATGCTGGATACCAGGTTTGACAGAATCCGCACCAATCAGTTTTTCCTATTCAACCATTTTTGCCATGATATGAAGGTGTCTATTCCCTTTTATTTGTATGCTTCAATTAATGACAACATAAATGGTTATAGAGAGAAGGCCATAGCTAACCCTACCCTGTACGAAGGCCTTTTGCTATTAATCTATGAATATTTTAAGGCCCAAACCCTAGGAAAGGAGGTGGTTAAGAAAGACAAGGTGGAGGCCTCTAGTTCGGATTACATCCCCTCAGAGATGGAAGACAGTGACGGTCTACATTCTGATAGTCTACATTCGTCATCTAAAAAGCGAAGAGTGAGTCTGCAAAGAACTAAAAAAGAGAAACTGGTTACCCCTTAAAAAAGAGCACCATGATTATTTCTTTTGATGAGTACATTGAAGGAGATATGGATACGGAGGATGAGGAGGGCATTACCAACGGTAAAGGAACAAAGAGGAAACAATTTACCATGGGTAAAAATAAAAAGGACAGGAAGAGGGATTTGAGAGAGGACTAAAAAACCCCTGAGGACAAAACCCGTAGTGTTTCCCCTATTTTGGGTCACAATCTAAAGAGGAAGCTCCAGGATGACTACCAAGACACTAATCAAACTCCCCATTCCCCTTAGCTCTCTCAACCTCATGAAATGAAGAAGGATGACAGATAGGATAATGTGTTCTGTTGTTACATGGGAGAACAGGGGAAGATTATTGGATGGTGTGATTTCAATGTTAAAATGAAAAAGATAGGGATTACAAGAGAAATCATAAACCCTAAGGTAATTGAGAGGGAGGGAGGCCAAATCAAGCTGGATGAGCTCATCGACCCTTCTTTAGTGGTTCTTAGTGATAATGTCAGGGAGTTTGAAATGGACTTGCTTAATAACTCCCGTAACAGCATGGTTGATAATTACAAAACCATCAAATGGTTATTCTATTAGGTGGAGGACCTCAAAAAAAGGGCTAATAGAAAGGAAAAGGATAATAAGGAGAAGACTACGGAGGATCAGGAGATAAATAGCAGAGTGAAAAAGTTGGAGGAGAACATGACTAGGGTAGAAGCTACCCTTAAGAATATCATGGAGCAGAGTTATAATATCCTTAAGGCCTCTAAAGAGCAAACCAACACTATCATTGAGAAGTTGCAGGCTAAATTAGATGGGCTGGAGGCGGACAATATGGAGGTGGAGACAGATCAGAACACTGAACAGGGCCCCGGTCAGCGAACCAGAGCTAGAACCAAGAAGATTAAGGACAAGGACATGGTGTTGGATTTCCAAACGATGAAGGAGTCAGTGGCCAACAAGGAAATGCTCGAAGCCAAGGCGGCTACTCTGATGGTGGACTTGTCATGAGGGTCCCTATTTTTTTTGCTGACCCTATTTTTTCTGCTTTCGTAGAAGCTGTTAGTTTTTGCTCTGGCCTGCTTTGTCTTTTTTATTTTGCTTCATTTTTAATTGGGCTTCATGTTACTTCTTTCTTGTTCCAGGTTTCAGGAACCCTATAAAACCTGTTTTACTTAATCAAAAACAAAATTTAGTCGCCCTCAATCCAAATCTTCCTCCACCCTTTTTTCTCTACTAATCATCAAGCCCTAGGGCATAGCTCTACCTTCAACTAGGTTATTGATGTCAATATCAAATTCCACATCATAAATTAATAGAGATCTACATATTGAACCTCTGAAGATCTAACCACCTCTCGTTTAGCTTAGATTACCCTTAGTAGCTCTATCAAAGTTGAGATTAACCCACAATTTCTTCATCTGTCATTTCTTCCACTATCATGAGCTCTAATTTCTATCAGAACTATAAGATCATATATATCTTTGGCATCAAGTTTGACATGATTTTTTATATGAGATATTGCATGATGTATGATAGTTAATATTTATTTAGAAAGGTATGATTTTTAATGCAACTAAAAGGTTACGTACAAAGTTCAAGCTCAAGTTATTTGAAGGTGTTTCTTACTTAATTTTGAACATTCAAATTCTCTTCATTATTGTAGGAGCAATCTTAATTAATAGTTCAAATTTATTGAATTTGATTTGAAGTAAATTTAAAAAATACTTATAATTTCATAGTTTTTAGCTCCTTTTCTTTTTCTTTTCTTTCCCTAGTTGTATGAGTGATATAAAGTGAAACTATAAAGTTCATTTAAGTAATTTAACTTAAATTAAATAAATGTATCAAGTTGATTTTATATTGTATTAAAGTGTCTACAAATATATTAATACTTAAAGATAAAGTTAATTTAATTTGATAAGAATTTGATAAAAATACAAACTATATACAAGAAAAATAAACTATGTATTTTTCTCCTCCAAACTATAATTTTTGGCAAGTTAGCTAATACCTTCTAATTATGAAAAAATGATCATTTATAATCTTTTTCTAATTTAATAGACCAACTATATGCAGATTTTATAGTCGTGGAAATAATTGTACTTTTAGGCACTTAAGTGTACTACAAACAAGACACATTGATGCCTTACCACCTATGAAATTTGAACTTGTGAACTCTCTTTCAAGAATAGAGGTTCTCCATACTAAGCCAATTTGACATACATACTTTACCCATATAGAATAGATTTTAAGAGTAAAGTAAAATATTAAGATACTTAAGCTAATATAATAAACTTAAATAAAGTTTACATAAATATGCTAATCGTTTTCCAAATCAAGTAAGAGAATGCAAAACAAAACCTTGAAAGTGGAGTGGAATTCAGAAAAGGGGCTAAGTGATGGCATGGAAATAGGATTACTAGCCAATGGATCTTCTGCTTTGTTGGGAGAAGTGGTTGAGAAGGGAACCAAATTGGTCGGACGAAGAGCCGCCATCTGCGACCGCCATCCGAGTTTGAGCTCTCAAATCCTGCGCCCTCTTCCGCATCTGCACTCCCTCCTCACTCACCATCAATCGTTTCACGGCCACTTCGACCTCCTCCGCACTCACTATCTCGTACTCCTCTGTGTTACTCCATTCCTTCACCTCCACGCCAATCTTCAACTCATAAGTTAAAAGCTTAGCGTTGGCGAACTGATCGGAATGCAGAGGCCACGCGACAATGGGCACTCCCGCGCACACGCTCTCCACCATCGAATTCCACCCGCAGTGCGTTAAAAATCCACCCGTAGACTTGTGAAACAGAATCCGCAGCTGAGGCGCCCAGTTCGTCACAATAAGCCCGCGTCCTTGTATTCGACTCTCGTACTCTTCCGGCAGAAACTCGGATATCCCATTCGAATCCGCTTCCGGGGAAAAACGAGACGTGTCGGAGGACCTGAGTACCCACAAGAAAGGCAGTCCACTGCGCTCCAATCCCACAGCCACCTCTCGGATTTGTGCTGCGGGCAAAGAAGACACGCTACCGAAAGACACGTACAAAACGGACGCCGGAGAATGGCTGTCTAACCATCTCGTGCACTCCCAATCCGTTCTGATCAATCCCACACCCGCCTCCTCCTCCTCCTCCTCCTCCTCGCTCAACAGTTGGTGGGGAAGGAGAGGACCCACTGTCCACACTGGCTTCTCGCCGAAAACCTTGTGCTCGTCAACCAAGTCAATGAAAGGAGCTTCAATTGCTCGGAAGGTGCTGAAGATTGCTCCCTTGGCAGGCCCGCGTAGCGATTCCTGGCGCTCCAAGAACCTCAAATGCTGTTCGGTAATGCTCCGGAATAGCGGCACTTTAAGACTCGAAAACCCTAACCCTCCGAATTCAATGCCAGTCCGTTTATGGGCAAACCAGAGCAGGGGATAAATTCCCACAGGTACGAATACATAGGTCGGAATTTCATACTTGTCAGCCAGGGGCTGAACCCACCCCATATGCATATCGTACACCATCACCACTTTCTTGGCATTGTGATTGGAAGAGTAGATTTTGCATAGAAAGGTGTCCATTTGAGGGCGTAGGAGGTCCGCGCAATCAAACAGAGAAGCCAGATGGATGGGAAACATGTGTGTGCTTTCTGCACTGGGCTCTTCATGATCTGGGAGTTCTGGCATGGGCAGTTCCTCGAAATGAATGTTGAAGTTGTGAAGATCCCATCCTTGAAAACGGGTGCGGACCTGGTGAATATGGATGGAGGTGCCCACGAACGATACGCTCAGTCCTCGTCCGGCTATGGCAATGCAGAAATGCAGGAGCTGATTCAGGTGGCTCTGTAAGAGAAGAGGCACCACAACAACATGCATTTCACCAGCACTTGCATCTGAATCCATTGCCCTCCACTTCATATGCAGCTCTCTTTACAAAACCTCCCAAAGTTTGCATTCGACTAAACGGTCCCCTCCTGCTACTGAACTATTAGAGCCGTAGTTTCAGTACTTGCAAGCTTTTGAAGTTCTGGGTTTCCTATCCTCTCTCCTTCTCATCTGTAATTATTATGTATTATGTGAATCGCCTCTGCTCATTTCTAAGATCAAGGGTTGATAATTGACTTGAAGATTGCAAGACGATTCAGTCGACCACAACCCTCGGATTTCTGCGTTTCTGTCAGTGTGCCTCCACAACTATGGCCATGTGTAAATTCACTACAGTTGTCGTTGTCACTACTGTCTCTTCTATAATTTCTTTAACATATAATTTTCCGGTTCAAGAAATTGGTTATACAGATATCAAAAGAACTCTTGATTAGACTTTTATTTAAATTTTATAAATAATTTTTTCAAAGTACTGTGGGCCTTTGATGCCTGTATAGCCAGCTCCTTTTAAGTTCTGGGTTTTCTTCCACGCCAAGGCTTTTGTGGTCATAGATAAATGTAATGAACATTATTTTATGCCTTAGTATTTTAATTTTAGTATTATTTTTTTTAAGATTTAGTTTGTTTGTTTTTTTCTTTAAAAATTAATAATGTAAGGTTTGCATGATGAAATTACTTTATATATTGATTACTTTATATATTGAGTTAGTTGTAATTGATTCATGTTATCAATTAGTTTGATATTTTGTTTTACAATTTTGTATTTCTTTCAGATACCATGTGAATTCCAAATGAATCTTCAATAAGAGAATTGTTAAATTTTAGATCTAAAGACTATATATATGTATGTATGAGACATGCCATTATAGACACATGTCTCCTTGAGGAGACATGACTCTATAATGTCATGTCCCTTATTACATTCATCAGTTATAATTACCGTAAGTTAATAACAATTTAACCCGACAACTCACATTAAGAAATCGATAACATTAATCGGTATTGTCCACATATTAAACATTACTTAACACGCATGAAACTGATAA
>MU225026.1:1592005-1603593 GCA_018584345.1 Thuja plicata | reverse complement strand
AAGATAAAATTCACATCACAATAAGCTCATAAATTGTGAAGGTTTGTTCCCAAGTGGATTGCCTCCATCGGCGATTCTATCCATAGTTCTCAGGTGGATTGCCTCCATCGACGATTCGATCCACAAGCTCTCGTATGGATTGCCTCTATCAGCGATTCTATCCACAAGCTCTTATGTAGATTGCTTCTATCGGCAATTCTATCCACAAACTCACGAGCTTCAATGTGTGGATTGCCTCAATCGGCGATTCTATCCACAAGCTCTCGTGTGGATTGCCTCTATCGGCGATTCTATCCACAAACTCACGAGCTTCAGTGTGTGGATTGCCTCAATTAGCGATTATATCCACAAGCTCTCATATGGATTGCCTCTATCGGTGATTCTATCCACAAACTCACGAGCTTCAGTGTGTGGATTGCCTCAATCGGCGATTCTATCTACAAGTTATCTATCACAATAGAAGATCAAGTTATTGTAAGATCATCACCTTCCAATAACTTTAATAAATACAAGTGATAATCATTTGGAAGTCATCACTTCCTTATGATTTACATAGCCCGCCCATATAGTTATAAAATAACATTAATATAATAATAATAAAATCATGTCAAGTTTACCTCAGAAGTGTTCTTATCTTTGTCAGTGAACTCCCTCTCAATCATAAGGTATCTTGAATTTCTTTTAGAATACATATTTCTGTGAACATACATTTGAATTATTGACTTCAGCAAGGGAAGCTTGCATTCCAAGTCTGTCAGGACACTTTCTTGCAGTGTGACCATATTTGTCACATCTAAAACATTGCATTGTAGAGACATCTCTATGTTTCTTGAACAGTTGTTGATCATATGACTTCTTTCCCTTTTTCCTTTTTGAACTAGTGACGAGAACCTGAACATCTTCTTTAGTAGAGTCCATGATTCCTCTAGATTTCAGGTTATACTCTTCTTGAATGCAGTCATCTTTTAGTCGATCAAATTTGGGAAGTTTGGCGCGAGCACTTACTCCTTGTCTAACGTTTTCCCATGAAATAGGGAGCCCATTTAGAGTTTTTATAGTTAACTCGTTATTATCATAAATGTGACCAATAGAAGAGAGTTGATTCCTTAATTCGGTTATCCTCATAAAGTATGAGGTGATAGTCTCTTCTTTACTCATTCTAATATTAGAGATTTGATTTTTAAGGGTAAGAATTCTGCTAGTGTTGTTGATCTCAAACATATTTTCCAGGGCTTTGAGAATGTCATAAGAAGAATCTAACTTTGTGATGATAGGTAGTAGATGAATTTTCACTCCATCCACTAATAATTCTATTTCTCTAGTATTGTCTTTTTCCCATTTATGCAGCTCATCTTTTTCATTAGGTTTAAGAGGATTTTCTAGTATTGTCTTTAGCTCATTCTTCCTTAATACCAACATCATTCAAAGTTTCCATGATTCAAAATCAGAGGCACCTTCAATTCCATCTTCGAGTCTTATTCCATTTGCCATTCTGTAGGGGTCGACAGTTTTGGGTTCTGAAGCGAAGATTCTTAAATTATATTTAATATAGGTCCTCTTCTAGGGATATAGGTCTAATTGAAATTTAATTCTCCTATGTAGGCCTCTCTAGAAGATTGTGTCCTAGATTCATATATAACGAAGTTTTCTCCTATCATTTTCTCTAAGTGATAAGAAGCAAAAAAAACACTAAGTCACATCAAGTACAAATCATCTACTATTCGAGAAGCAAAAAGTTCAAGCATCCATTTTTATACATGTTTTCAAGCCTTCAAAGTGTTCAAGTCTTCCTCTCAATCACTCAAGTTCTCCATTGAAGATCAAGGATTCAAGCTTTCAATTCTTTGAAGGGATTTGGTTCAAGCATTCAAGATTCATCATTCAAGCCCTAGATCTATCCATCATGATGATGTGATCTTCCTTCAAGATCCTTTGTGCATCCTCAAGATTCATTCATTCTCCCTTCAAGGTGTATTCCAAGCATACAATCATGGAGGTTTATGGTGTCTAATATTGAGTCCAAGCTTTCATATTTACATACTTGTTTACATTCGGAATAGAATTGCATATCTATTGAATATCATAGCTTCATTATTAGATCTATTTCTATGACTTGCTAGCATTCTTTATTTCAATTATTTATTTCAAGGTTAATTCCTAAATCGGGGTTTGACTAAGGCAGACCCCTCCCCCCCAATAAACAAATCCACTTTTCTTGGAGGTACAAGTTTGGAACAGTGGGTTAGAGTGCAGATTCGGATACCCTTTTCAGCAAACTATTGGGATCCAGAAATAGATTTTCTTTCGGAGGTTTTAGAGGTCGATTATGCCCTAGGTTGGAATCGGAAATTCTGGATCAATGGTGACATTGATTTGAGGGTCAAAATCAGAACTGTGTCAGATCAAAAAAGATTTCTGGGTTTTGTCTGTCTCTGTGTTTCTATTCCAGATCCGGTTGCAGATTTTCCATAAACTCGGTATAGACCCCCAAAAATAGCATTATTCAGATCTGTAACATTTCAAGGTTAGTACTTTTCTCCTATTCATTTCAATTAAATTTATCGCACATTCTTTTCTATAAATGGGATCTAAGGTCTTCCTCTTTGCTCTCATTTCCAATAGATTGATTCATTTCTGCATTGATCCCTCATTTGGGGTTAATCAATTTGGATCCTTCCTTTTGTGTATTTGAGGTTAAAAGGAACATATTATCTCCCCCACGCATTTTAATAAACATTCTAATTTCAAAAATATAAAAAAATTTCTTGAATTTCATTCATCATGAGAATCTTCAAGATGATTTAGTGTATAGTTATTTTCCTCATTATTCTTCTATTAGCATCTCTTTATAGTACTTATGATGTTTATAAAATTATCATCCATTTCATCATGTTTGTTACTCTTCATGCTTCACTTGCTCATGCTATTATAAGATTAACTAATACCAATCTTTTGACTTTCAAAACTTTCATCAAGGATTTGTGTAGTGGACTTATTGCTCTTTTGGATTATGTGAAGAATTGGGTAGATGATACCCCATTTACTAATCTTCATAATCCTAATCCTATCATTCCTAATCTAGTTCCTAATCCTCCTAATCCTAATCCTATCATGCCTAATCGAATTCCTAATATTCCTATTTCTGTTTCTCCATCTTCAATCCCTAGTTCCTCTCACACTTATGATGGGGCTCAAGCTAGGATTCATGATGCTGATGTTCGAGATTTCTTTAATTTACCTTCCCATTCTTATCCGATCCATGATGATATTAAAGGGAAAAACAAAGAAACCTCTTCTAAACCTATCATACCACCATACACAACATTTTCTCATGAACACCATAATCAATCACCTCCCGTAGAATATTTGCAAGATATGTACACTACCAGATACACTATGGTGGATAAAAAAGGCTATAAGGGTTTAGGGCTTGGTGTTAATGAACATGGCATTAAAAACCTGATTCATTCAACCCCTAAACAAGATGTGCATGGTAAAGGATTCCCGCCTTCTCAATTCAAGGTGGCTGACCTTAACTATCATCCTCCTCTTCATGTCCTTCTTCCAACACCTTCCTTAGATCGCCCTGATACTCCTCAATATGTGGCTAAGAAAATGTATCTACAGCTAATGAATTCTAAGAAAGAAATCTTTAAACCTATGCTGAAAAATGCTCTCTCTAAATACAAATGTCCTTTTCATTATAGTAATACACATTTACTTGTTGATTGTGTGCATTTCAAACCATATGTTAGAGAAAGAGTTTCTTTAGGAATTATATCTGATTCCTGTGCGATATTACAATTTCTTCATAATTTTGATATAGGGCATTCCCCTCGTTCTTCTATAAATTAGATCATTTTCTCCTCTTGTCTCTTAACTGGGGGGCAAGAGGTATTTCCTTCCAATCTTCTAGGATCCATTTTGCTCTTAGCATTTATTTTGTTTTGCGTTTAATTGGTTATTATTTCTATATTCTATCCTTATAATTTTCTATTATGGTACATACTTCCTTCGCTCATAATCACTCGTGATATCTTTTCTAAGACATTTGTTTTGTAAGGATATCTCTTTGCTACAACATCTCTTGATATAATTTGACATATCACTTTCTTTCATCCCTATGGGGGGGGAAGGTATTTACCTTCTTCCTCTATCTAAGGATATACTTGGAAGGTATTTACCTTCTTCCTCTATCTAAGGATATACTTTCTTTAGCTTCATGGCATTTGTTTATCATACAACATTATTTCCTTATAAAGATTTATGTTCTGGCTATGGATACCCTCGTATATGAGAGGTGATTGTCCTAGGTCATCACCTCTTCTTTATTTTTCAAATTATGTTCTTTATAAACTCTTGTCTTTGTTTTGGGTTAGAGTTTGATTCCCTCATTTTGAGATTCTTCTTCCTCTTGATCGCAAGGGGCTTGATGATTGAATCTTTGGTCCCTCTTTGATTTTCTTTAGATTATTATATTTTATCCTAAGCACTCCTCTACGGTGGGGGTCTTGATGATAAGATCTCTTCCTCTTTGAGGATCCTTTTTCCATATGTGACATATCCATTTCATGATTATCTATGCTCTTAGAGGTAAGGGTCAATACTCTTTACTAAGAATATCTAGTGTATATTGTTGTTAAGTTGGATATCTTCTTACCTTGTGAATTAGGTATCCTCTTTCTCTTCCTTATCATGTCTAATGGGTAGTCATGATAAGGAGGGTGGCATATATAGGGTCTCCCTTATACTATAGTTTACATTTTGCAACATGCTAAATCCTCGAAAGGTAACGCACATAAGTTGCTAAATCCTAAAGAGACACGCATTTTTATTTTTATTTTTAAATTTTTGCTAAATCCTCAGAAGGTAACGCACATAAGTTTCTAAATCCTGAAGAGATGTGCATTTTACAATATGTTAAATCCTTGGAAGGTAACGCACATAAGTTGCTAAATCCCGAAAAGACACACATTTTATATTCCATAGTGATACAAGAATGTGGATTTATAGATATTTCAAAAGTCGTCAAAAGATGCATTACAATTACAAAGCACAGTTTATGGGTGAACATGTTGGGCTCTCCCTCTTTGGTGATTCATGGTAAGGTGGGCATCTTACTAGGTGAGGTAATCACTTTCTCTTTCCTTTATTTCGCTTTCATGCTAGTAGGATTAGATCATGAAGCTATGTTATCTATACTATTGCTCTTGTCTTGCTTATGTAGTCATGTATGTTTTCTATTATTAATTGATCTTTGATTTCATATCTTTATGCATTTATGTTGAGTTAGAATCCTTGGTCTAGGGTCTCATGTCCTTGACTAAGTGATACTTTACCTTGTTGCGATCCACCAGAGTCTTTCTTCTAACTTTACCACAAGTATGTTCAATTTCTATACTCCAGCTACAGTGGGGGCTTAATGCATCATCTTAAAATGTAAGCACTTCCATGTTAATAATGTTTATCCCCCCTTAAGGGGTGTTTTTGACCATCATCATATTGTCCCCTCATTTTTGCACCCTCTCCTACTTATGTGCCTGTTTAGGACCTTGATTGGGCCTCTCTGGGCACCATCCATCCGATCTGGCACATTTTCCATGGATTTTGACTCCTTGGGTCAAGGTCAACCTTGACCTTGACCTAGGTCAAGGAAGACCTTGACTTTGACTTGGATCCCCCTTTCCAGTTTAAAATTTTGTCGGTTGTTGGAGGTCATTAAAAGTTCATTTCCCGCTTTCGAGTTGGTTGTTTTGGGTTTTGAAGCGATGATTCTTAAATTATATTTAATATAGGTCCTCTTCTAGGGATATAGGTATAATTGTAATTTAATTCTCCTATGTAGGCCTCTCTATAATATTGTTCCCTAGATTCATATATAAGGAATTTTTCTCCTCTCACTTTCTCTAAGTGATAAGAAGCAAAAAAAGCACTAAGTCATATCAAGTACAAATCATCTACTATCCAAGAAGAAAAAAGCTCAAGCATCCTTTGTTCTACATGTTTTCAAGCCTTCAAAGTGTTCAAGTATTCCTCTCAAGCATTCATGTTCTCCATTGAAGATCAAGGATTCAAGTTTTCAAGCCTTTGAAGGGATTTGGTTCAAGCATTCAAGATTCATCATTCAAGCCCTAGATCTATCCATCATGGTGATGTGATCTTCCTTCAAGATCCTTTGTGCATCTTCAAGATACATTCATTTTCCCATCAAGGTGGATTGCAAGCATACAATCATGGAGGTTTATGGTGTCTAACATTGATTCCAAGCTTTCATATTCACATACTTGTTTACATTCGGAATACAATTGCATATCTATTGAATATCATAGCTTCGGTATTAGATCTATTTCTACTACTTGCTAGCATTCTTTATTTCAATTATTGATTTCAAGTTTAATTCCTAAATCAGGGTTTAACTAAGGCAAACCCCTCCCCCCAACAAACTGTTGGAGTAAATAGTTCACTCTTTACTTAAGTTTACTTAGGTACATTCATTAATTGGGTAGATGGATATCATTGAGTCCAACTTGGACTCCACCTTATCTTAGAGGATATTGTTGAGTTCTATCAGAACTCTCCTTCCTCCAAGTTGAGACACTTTTCTCAACCTTGTCCATGTTTCCTATCTACTCTTTCCTATATAAGGAGAGCCTTTGTACCTTTATAATCAGCTCAATACCTCAATATCTCATTACTTCATTATCTCAATACAGTCTAGTGTTGATAACATCTATGTTCTGGAGGATGTCTGTAGACTGGCTCTTAGGTATAGCATAGTTTATCCTAACATGGTATCAGAGCCTATTGTCTCTCAGCTCCTTTTCAATATTTCTTGAGAGTTTTCTTTCTTTTCCAGTTTAGAGGTCCCTGGTTTTCTGTCCTAGAGTTTACCAATATTTGGTTGTAGTCGTAGGCCATATTGTGGCAAATCTGGTTTATATTTTTGTCTTATGTTAGTATATTTTCATATCTATGTGAAATAGATTTTGTGGCTGTGGATTTCTTGATTGGTGTGGTGTCTCTCAACTAGCCTGATCTTCCCTTTGAGGGCTATCATTCACTCATTGCTTGATTCTGTTAATTTCCCCAGTCACCATCCTTTTGTCAGCGGTTTCAAGTTCTTTCCTAGCTCATGGTTTCTCAGCTGGAGACCGCGGACTACGCATTTTTTTTTGCTTTGTTGGCACTAAAACTGAAAGTGGCACATGGGATTTAAGTCCATATTTATGATTGCTTTGACTTTGTGCAACTCGTGATTCCTTTATTGGTGTGGCAGTCTATCAAGCAATTCAAGGTTTGACAAAGTACATGTGGTGACTTGTGCTATTACTTTTCTTCCCTGCAGCTGGAGGAAGCATTGGTCATTGGAGGTATCGCTGTCAACATAAATATTGGAATAGCTCAATGCCCATCTCCTTTCAATACTTTGGGTGTACTTTCCTCGCGACAGTATCGGCCACAACCACACACTCTCCCTGAGTTGTTCCAGCAAACTAATAGTACTGGACTGCTCTTGCTCTCCGGCGGTGGTATATTCTATGACAACCATCAGTATCTACAAATTATTTGACCATGTTTCAACACACTTGATTCCAGCCTCCCACATGAGCTAGCCCATTAGTTTGGCTAGAGCCTGTCGGTTACAAGGAACCAGTTGTTGCTGAGGCCGACACATGTGACTAGGCATTGTTATTCGGCTCAAGCTCACGCAGCTTGAGAACTAGCATCTTATTTGGCACAAACTCACATGGCTAAGTGTCTCTCCTTTACATGTGGAGGAGCGTTGGAGGTACATTATGATGCTACCTATGAAATGTATTTCATGGTTGACACATTGAGTCTTTATGGAGGCTCGTAGAGTTTAGATCTATATTTTCAACTTGGTCTGTGCTCAATTTTTCATTGCGACGGATTCTTATGGACCGACTCTGTTCAATTCTGGTGCTCGAAGCATTTTCAAAGTCATCATTTTTGGTGCAATTTGGTATGTGAAGATCCTCTGTGGGCCTGATCCCCATGTGGTACTTTGCTTTAGAGATCTCATTGATGGCGGTGCTTGTTTAGACGGCCCACATTTTCTTTATGGTCGGTGATTGGGCTTTCTTTGTTGGGTGCATTATTACATAACTTCTTTTTTGGGCCTGTTTGGAGTCTATTGGTTGCAGATCTTATCTCTACCACTTGGAAGATTTGGCTAGTGAGTTTCACACTGTGGACCGAGCCATACCTTCTTTATGGTTACGTTGTTGCTCAGCCCATCCAGTCTCTAAGCATGCGTAGTGTGTGTTGGACCCGAGCCCCATGTGGGACCTTGGTTTGGTTGCACCATCGGGTGCTCAACACTGAAGATGCCTTCTGCTCAATATTAGGAAGTTTTTTAGTGTTTTTTGGCTGGCTGCCAGCGCACTCCAAGTGCTGACTCTTGACGCCTCAGTAGTTTGTGGTCATCTCTCCATGAAGATGTGTTGCAATGGAGTGTGACTTCTGCTATACTAGCTCATAATTTGGCAGGAAATAGCACCTTGTGGACAACATATGAGGCATGATTTATTGTATTTGGGCTTCACTTTTTGACTGGGCCAATTAATTGATATCTCGCATTTTTTTATGTCTCCATTATTGGATCGACATTCAATTGCTCAACGCATTTATTGGTAAGTCTATCTCTCAGCTACATTTGGTGGCTTTCTTTTCTCCCATGCGGACGAAGAAGTTCAATGATAATTGAGTCTATCATCATTGTCATCCATAATTGGGTCGATCATTATTGCATTGGATCGGCCATCTTGGTGACAAAATGCAGCATGCTAAGCTACATCCCCTCTTGATCTATGGAAAGTAGGCATCGTGAAGCTCCAGCGCATTTCCTTGGGCCACACTTGCTTTGTGGCTATGACCTCCTTCACAATTTCCAGATTGCGCGTGCATTCATTGCTGGTCAATTCTCTTTTGTTGGCGCCTTTACTACCTTGGTTGGCACATCACTCTTGCTTGATGTTTTTGGTGCTTTCTTCCTATGGGGCGCACATTATCCAAGGTAGCTCCCATTGCCTCTTGGTTGAGGTATAAGCATGTTTCGAGGAGCTTTGAAGGTAGGCTCATGGCGTGAATGCTAAGGCTTTGGAATTTATTCCATTTTTGCAGTGGCCAAGACATTTGTTTCTTCATCTGCAATGGCCCTCTCTGTGTCCATTTTTGTGTGGATTTGCATCATTATGGCAATGTTTTGTGTTTGCCTTCAATAATTTTTGGTGGTTATGGGAGTGGCATGCAGAGCTACCATCAGACCCATCCACCCATTCAGCTCTTTTTGGGCCCTCTCCATCTAGGAGGGGTACTCTTTTCTGACTTGTTGAGCTGATGGTCCCATGACGAACCAAACCAATGCCCCTAGGTACATAAGAGGGGTGGGGAATTTATTTTACCTTTCGATCCTAATAGGTGAATCTCTTCACCTAACCATAACTTGGACATCCGGAGTCCAGTTTTGGCAAATAGGGTATCATCACAAAAGTTGATTTCCTGCACTACTCATTGGTGCAATTTGTTTTTAAGTTTTTTCTTGAGTTGGCATCCTTATGATTTAAAAGAACATCCTTTCTAAGCACTACTTGTAGACACATTAGATCCAGTGTCCATCCATGTATTTTGGGGACTTTTGCACACACGATGTGCCATAATATTGTACTCGCACTGAATTATAAAGAGCCATGGGGGGTTGTGTAGAGCCTTGTTTTCCAATCACAGCTTTGTCAAAGTGAGATTTCATCCATGACAACATAAAAATCATTGATATTATTGCTTCATGTGAGTGTATTGTTTGACCAAACACACCCTTTTTCTCAGTTGCAAATACATATTTCCCCCCTTAAGCATAGCATGGTGACACATCATTTCAGTGGATCTATCAAGCCTCACCCAAGTCATCATTATGGGGGGTATCATATTGTTCGTGCTAATGCTTCCTTGGTTTTTATTTAAGTGCATTGAGACACTCTTGCATTCCTTTTTGTGGAGGCTTCCTTGGTTTCTCTTGAAGTGTGCTGAAACACTCGTGGATTGCTTTTAATACTATTGCACCTACATTTTCAACTTGATTGAAAAGTGAAAATGGTATCACTCAAACAACATCATTGGTTGTGTAGTGAAAGTTACTCATGCAGATTCTTGTGTCGTATGTATCTTCGATCAATGAATGTTATGTCATTATTGTCATCTAATCAATGTTTGAGAAGTGCCATTTGGAGCACTCACACAGATTGTTGTCTTCCTGATCATCATCTTCTTTAGAGGAGATCATTAGATAAAGCACCATATCAGTCATCGACAGTTGTCTACAGATTCTTCGTGCTTCAATGATTTTCATGTTCATGATTTCAGGACATGTTTTTGAACGCTTCGCAAACCTTCATGTTCTCTCTTTTGGAGAGGAGTTTTCTCCCATATGGTTTTCTCCTTTTCCTCTAATTATGAGAGATTGCATTGTAGTTGTACATGGGTACCTAACATGGCCTTGTTGTTGGGACCCATAAATATTTTCTTCTACATTGTTGTACTCCCTAAGTTACACTTAAGAGGGGGTGTTGGAGTAAATAGTTCACTCTTTACTCTTTACTTAAGTTTACTTAGGTACATTCATTAATTGGGTAGATGGATATCATTGAGTCCAACTTGGACTCCACCTTATCTTAGAGGATATTGTTGGGTTCTATCAGAACTCTCCTTCCTCCAGGTTGAGACACTTGTCTCAACCTTGTCCATGTTTCCTATCTGCTCTTGTCTATATAAGGAGAGCCTTTGTACCTTTGTAATCACCTCAATACCTCAATATCTCATTACTTCATTATCTCAATACAATATAGTGTTGATAACATCTCTATTTTGGAGGATGTCTGTAGACAGGCTCCTGAGTATAGGATAGTTTATCCTAACACAAACAAATCTATTTTTCTTGCAAGTATAGGTTCGGAACAGCGAGTTAGAGTGCAGATTCGGATACCCTTTTCAAAAAACTATCAGAATCTAGAAACAAATTTTATGTCGAAGGTTTTAGAGGTCAATTCTGCCCTAGGTCGAAATCAGAAATTATGGGTCAATGGTGACATTGACTTGAGGGTCAAAATTGGAACTGTGTCAGATTGGAAAAATATTTCTGGGTTTTGTCAGTCTCTGCATTTCTGTTCCAAATCCGATTGCAGGTTTTCCAAAAACTCAATACCGACCCCCGAAAACAACATTCTTCATATATGTAACATTTCAAGGTTATTACTTTTCTCCTATTCATTTCAATTAAAGTTATCACACATTCTTTTCTATAAACGGGGTCTAAGGTCTTCCTCTTTGCTCTCATTTCCAATAGATTGATTCATTTCTGCATTGATCCCTCCTTTGGGGTTAATCAATTTGGATCCTTCTTTTTGTGTACTTGAGGTTAAAGGGAACATCTTATATCCCCCACACATTTCAATAAACATTCTAATTTCAAATGTAACATGTTCATCTATTTCATACTCCACATTTTCACATATCATCACAACATTTTTAGATGTTACACATATATATAATCACTGTATATATATATATATATA
>MU225026.1:1564300-1586100 GCA_018584345.1 Thuja plicata | reverse complement strand
CACATGTTATCCTTAAATTATTAGCATGAAATGAGTAATCAAAAGTTAAGTTTTCTCTCTTGCTCAAACTTTAAATTTAGGCTTTAAGTTGAAATTTCTTTTGATAGAAAAATGTTTAATTTCAATGAATAAAAATTTTATAGTACACAAAATTATAAATTAAATAATTTTAATATCTTTTATTTATTATTTGCAATTTTATAAGAAGAGATTTTTTATTTTATATAGTCTTGCATCCTTCTCTTCAATTTTAAACCATTGATTTCAAAAAGTGGGTTGTTCACTTCATATAAGGAATACCTTCGACATAAAAATAAAATTTTATATTTAAAATTTAAATTTAGATTATATCAAAATTATCTTTTCAAATTTATACATATTTTAAAAATGTGTATCCTTAATATTATATTATTAGTCAATCGGCTTTATATTGTGGACTTGTCCTAAACTAGTCTCGTGGTTCAAAACTACCACCTTAGTCTCTAATTAAACTATTTTCAAATCAACTTTTTGGTGCTACAAAATCTCCCAAACAAATTTTACTGATCAAAACCCGCATTATTGTAAATATTTAAAAATATAATTAAAATATTATTATTAATAAAAAATGATCTTAAAAGAATAAATCTATGTTTATTTCTTTCTTCTTCTAAAATGATTTATTTTGGATGGCCTTAAGTCTCACCAATTCTGCATACTCTTCCATTTCATCGGGGTTCGTAGTAGATAGATCTACTTGATGTAATATGATCGGCTGGCTCATATCTACAAGTTTTCTCTTCTTTGATTTCTTCTTCTTGATCAACATACTTTCACCAGTAGATAATTTTGTGGAAGGGGATGCCTTTAATGCATCAGATGTGGTCTCGATAGCATCAAATACACTTTCATCTTTCATTTCTACTTGCTTGTCTTTTCCTGTAGTTGTTGGTGACTCCTCTTTCTTTTCATCTTGTTTCTCTTTGGTCTTCTCTTTTGTCTTATGTTTTTTCCTTTCCTCTATCTTTTCTTCTGTCTGTTCTTTTGTCTTTTCTTTCTCCTTAATTTTTTCCTGTCTATCCTTTGTCTTGTCTTTTCCTTGGGAAGTTCACTGACTTGCTCTTGTTGTAGTGTGGGGTTCTCGGTAGAAGGTGCCTCGATGTTATGTTTTATGTGGGGCTTGGTGGCTTCAGGCTTCTCGTTTTCTCCTTGTTCTTTTTCCTTAGGTGGTTTGGTGCCTTTCTCTTCAGTATCAGTTGCAACATTAGATATTCCAATATCAACATCTAAATATGCGTGACTTATTCTAGAACTTCCTCGAATAGTTTTGCATCGGCAAAATCAACAGCATCCATTTGTTCAATCTGTGTTTCCTTTTATATCATTACATCTTCATCTTCGGCAATTTTGGTAGTAGGGTCCTCCTCTGTAATATATTCAATCAATATTTCTTCTTTATCCAATGTAAGATCAATGGGATTGTCCTTACCTTTCTCTTCAGTATCTTGATCTTTTCCAGTCGCATCTTCCATGTATATAGAGAGAATTTTTCTCCATTGGTCATTGGTATCATCTTGTACTTTCTCTAACTCTCCAAGCATGATCCTTAATCATCTACCTTTAATGAGAAAATGGTTAGAGTAGGTTTCCATTTTCTCATCTATCTCAATTATAGTCATTGTGGGTTGAGCCAGAATTAGGGATCTTTCCCTAATTTGCTTCTCAATGTTCAATGCATACTTCCATCTAGCATCATTTTTTCTATATAATTTAGTAGGTAGATGGTTAAAAACTTTAATAGGTGCAAGTTTAAACTTATACAAATTAAAAACAACTGCCTCTTCTATCTTGGTTTTACCTTCTTCATTCTGGTTGTCATACTTCATGTATCTGACTCCTGAGATGCCTCCATTCTTCTTAAGTAACTCAAGTGATTCATCTAGAGTCCTTTGTAATCAACCTAAGCTTATATTCTTATGTTTTCTTAGGTCTTCAATGTTTGTCTCACTATCTTCTTTCAAGTTCAATTTTCTCCTTGTCTGAATTGTAACTTTCTTACTTCTCACATATGTTTTACCTTTTGGCTCATCTACTTTTGATTTCCTTTTTGCTCTGGTTGTCTTAGTACTCAGAGAGGCCTTCACTGCTAGTGGCTCTTTCCCTTTTGTGTCAGAGGATTCATCCTTGTCTATTTTTTCATCAACTCCGAGATTCTTTGACAATTTCTCAATCATTTTATGTGTCCTCCTTTTGGCTTTAGGTATTAAGATTTCTTGTTTTCTTCTCTTTCACTTCTTCATAAGTGCCATATCTTTTGGCTCTTTTGTCAACAATATTTGCTAACATAGCCTCAATTTGTTGTGTTGCAATGTTTGTGTCCATCTCGTATCCCATAGGTTGTATCCAGATACTTCTTGGTTCAACTGCCTTTATGATGCATGTGTTGATGCCCACTTCAAAACATATAGTGTCATGATATTTTTCAACCAATTGGGGTGATATCTTGTACTTCTAATGCATATTAGCTTGAAACTTAAGGAAATAATCATTCATTATCATATCAAGATCTTCACCTAGAATCATAATGTAATCATTTATTTGATATATGATAGGTTTCTCAGTGCTCCATGCAACATTACCAATAGATGGGAAGAAATTCATAAAATAGAAATATATGCATACTAGTAATGATCCAAACTTCAAAGTGTTTGTCTTTTCTTTCCTTATGGTATTCATGTTATCTTCCAATTGCTTCAACAAAATCTCACAAATGTCTATCTGCATGTTCTTCTTCACAATCTTGTATGCCAAATCTATAGCTCCACATGGTATATTGTCAACTCTTGAAGATTGAAACACTGGTAGGACATAACATTACATGCAAACTTTAGTTCAGGGTCTTCAATAGTAGAAGTCTTCAAACCTCTCCCATCCCACTTTTACTTGGTCAATTCACTCAATTTGTTCTTCTTAATTTTCCTTATAGCCTTTGGCTTATCTCCAGTCGGGTAACTAGTTACAATGTGTAAAACATATTTTGTTATCTTCACTGGTTGGTCACGCCGCATGAATTGGTCATGTACTCGGCTAAGTACCATCCTTATCCACTTGGTCTTGAATGCTTTTAGAAATAAGAAGGGCGTGAGTCAACTCCTTTGTTTCCAGATGAACATAGTCATCCTTCAGTTTTTTGTTCACACACAATTTTTGAAATAACGCATCAATCTCATCTATGCATATCTCTTCAACTTTGCAATGGATGAACACTCACACATCTTCGATCAATATAACCCTTGGTGGAATTGATGTTAGAGCTCCCATCTTATCAGGTTTGGTTGCTATCATTGGAGGTAACTTATACTTGGAGTTCACAGGTTCATCAATCTCCACTACAACTGGATTCTTAAGCTTAGGTGTCATTGTTTTCAATTTATCTGCTAGATTCACTTAGGGCTTTGCTTTTCTTAACTTGGTTGGGAAAAAAAAACTAGGGTGAAACCAAATGATATCCAAATGTGTTCAACTGATCTTACAATAGATTGAAATAGTTCAAGAATACCTTGTTAATCGCTTGAATTCGCTTGAAGATTCAGTTCTACAACTTTGCTCACGATGCTCTCGAAAATGATAAGCAACAATAATAAAAGATAGGGTCTATTTATAGCTTTCTCTAGTTTTAGAATTTCCAACGGTCATAAAGTAATAATTAATGCTTTACCGACCCCCTTTACTGATTACCTTTACTATTACTTCTTACTGAATGATGTAAAACATGAGTTCAATAATATGTATCTGAATGCATCATAGTATGCTAATATGGATCTTTGCACATATACTAGGAACTGATTTAAGATTTAAATATTTTCTTTGCAGTTCCTATACATACCTCTTGACTTATTAGGCAGAGTCGATTGCACCTGATCCAAAGGATGTGGTTCCCTCAACTGTCCTAAATGATGTTCCATCATCTATAGTATTTCTTTTCCATGCCCTATTCATCTTCTCTCTCATCTCTTCGACATTTACTTTTGATTTCTCAGATGTCTCTTCCTCGGTAGGAGTTTTCTCTCGATACCTATAGTCTTTGGCAAGGTGACCTAGCTTGTGACAATGGAAACATGCAATTCCAAGGTTTCTCCAAGATCTCCTATTGTTTATGTCATGTAGTAACATGCAATTTGTAGCAATGTGTCCATACCTTCCACAGACTAAACATGATATCCTTGTATTGCAGTCCCATGGTATAGATGTACTATGTCACTTACTTTGCATATTATGTCAGTTCGGTACCCATTTGTCATTTCTCCTTGGTGATCTGCATTCTTCATACTTGTGACCATAATTTGTTTCGAGTACTACAATAGCTATCAAACTTTAGCTTCCTTATGTTGTTTACAGTTCTTTATCTGCATTCAAATGCTCGGTGCCTATACTTATTGCAGTTATAACAATATCCATCAAACTTAGGTGAGCTCAGTGACTTACCCCTTTTGCTTCTACAGACATTTGCAGTATGTCTAGATTTCCCATAGTGGTAACAACTAGGTTTGTCGGACTTCGGTGGGGTAGGAGTGTCTTGATTGTAAGCTTGCTTAGATGATTCTCCTTTCTCAGTAGTGCTCTCACTATTGAATCCAAGTCCATTTTTGTCTCTAGGTTGTTTTTGACCTTTGATTTGTGCACCCAATGATCTTAGTGCTTCATCACTTCTCTTTAGTGCCTCATTGGCTTCTTTTTCAAATTTCATCTCATTAGCCACTCTTTCAACTTCACACTTCAGTTCTTGGTTCCCAGATTATTTCTCAGCTATTCTAGTCTCAGACTTTCTTTTATCTTCTTTAGCTAATTTCTATGCATCTTCAACTGCTCCCTTAGGGTTAAGTATCTCAATGCTTCTTAATTATTGTGCTTCTTGATCTTTCTTTGCTAACTTCAGTTGCTCGGTGAGTGTCTTGTTCTTTTCCAACAATTCTGCAATGGTCGATTCAACTTCATCACTCAGACTACCTTCAGATGTTGTTTCAAGAGTATCAACATGTTCGTGTGTGGATTTCAATTCACTACACAACTGCTTTCTCCCTCTCAAGGGCTTTTCTAACTTTCTTTTCAGATCTTCAATCACCTCTTGTGCATTTTCTAGTTCAAACTCAAGACTATCAATCTTCTTAGATTGCTTGTAACTTTCCATAGCCATGATCTTTACTCTCAGGTGGTTAAAATTTTCTCAAGAGACTAGCTCTGATACCAATTTTTGGAATTGTTGGAATAACTTAGGAAAGTTATGTAGTGAGAGGGGAGGGGTGAATCAGTACCCTTAAAACTTTTAACCATACACTTTGATCAATTACTGAGTTGAATACATTGCATAAAATGAACATAAAGTAAATAACTCACATCATGAAATCTGCAACACATAACATAAATATTTTGGTCACGCAGAAATCCTTTGTTAGCAGAAAAAAATACAGTGGGGATGACACCCACAATCCTTCACTACTACAGTATAAAGGTTGCTCGGTTTGGGCTACAATGTTAGCTACTTCTGGTAGCTTACCCTGTTAGGAGTAATATACTCAATTAAGAGTACAAAAGACTTATTCAGTCTACCTTGTCAAAGGATTTTACAATCTCTAATCTAAGAGATGTACCTGGTTAAAGGATTTAAAAAATATAAAGACATGTTAGGGCCTACGCACAAGCGAGATTTGTACTTCTCTATTTACAACAAAATTTAATACAAAATGTCTGATAGAGATGCATCAATCAAATGTTGTCCAAACTCATTGTGCTCTATAACTTTGTTACCTTGTTCTGCACTCGGTAACTTAGTATCATAAGCTTTGCTTCATTCTGCATACCTCTCCTTTGCTTCTCTTTGCAACATCTTCATTAGCTCTTCAGCTTCAGCAACAACATCAACAACTTAAACTTCATTCTCAATGTTCAAAACTAATCTCTTATACAATCTTTAGGCGGTTAACTGTGACTTAGGCAGTTAATCAGATCTAGGGCATCATGAATCAACAGTGGAGATTAAGTGGTTAAACTTAGGTTACATATCCAATGTCGTATGCCTTCTTAAACTTCTCATGTGTTTGGAGTCCCAATGAATCACCTAACTTTTGTCTTGAAATCTATGCAACGTTTCCTACTCGATGTTGAGATAAAAAGTATCTAAATTCAAATGAAATGTCAGCTTTGGAGTGCTCGGTAAAATACTTGTACTTACTCAGTAACTTTGTGCTCACTTCTCAGTGTTTATGAGTGCTCAGTAACTATCTTTTCATAACTCGGTATATGTAGCTTACTCAGTGCTTGATAACTGCTAGGTGCTCGGTGGCTATCTTGATTGCCTTTACCAACTGTGTCTCCTTCATTATATGACTCTTCGGTTACATTTACTGATATATGACATTGTAGAAAACTAATGACAACAAAATATCTTTAGGAGTAACATGTGTGAATTTTGTTGTCAGATGAGATTCCTGACATGGATGAGTCAACATTTAATAATTGGTCTCCACAAACATTGACTCTGGCACTACTTGAATTACAACATTCCACTAGATGGTCTAATCCATGAGGGTTCATTTTTAAATACTCCATGGAGGATATTTGAATTTTATATGTTTCACAAAATAGGATAATATTGAAAGAGTTTTTAGACTTACTTGTGGATTTAGAGGAAGCTTTAGGTGGACGATTGGCATTGGATGATGTAGACCGAGATTTTTGGAATGCGGGTGCACTCTTTTGATTGATATTTTGTTAAATTTTGGTGACCATAACATAGGAAGATTCATATAAGGTGGTGAAATAATCACCTCCTCTTTTGAATTAGATCCATATTCTAGGTTTTGAATTATAGAGTTTCTAGTGGTACCCAAAATACCTTCTTCTTCTATGACCTCTTCCACTATTTAATTTTTAGCAATCATTTGCATATATCTGCTCATTTATGGACATGTGTTACCATTGTGACCTATGTTTTTAGATGAAAAATACACATGTTTTTCTTCCCTACCCTAGGGGGTTCATCTATTTCTAGCCTTTTCTAAGATGAAAGGAGAAATAATTGAATACTACTACTAGATGCCACACTTGAAACCTTCCTTGAAATAGCTTGGTATGGTTACTAAAACAATTGATTAGCTTTAGATAAATGTCTCTTCAATGCAATTATGTCATTATCTAATCTTTGATTCATAGGGTATAGGGATGTAGTGGGATGAGAAGTGTTGAATTTCAGCTCCTTTTTCCACTTCAGAGTAGTAATAAAATCGTCTTCCAACTTTATTGTTGTAGTTTGTACATCATCCAAATTTGTCACCCTAACTCTTCTTAGATGAAAACTAACATCTAGAGGCATTGAATTAAAGAAGAAACACTTCTGATTATCCCATGTTGGTCTCTTATTTTGAGGGATAATTTTTATAGTCTTATTGAATTTTGCCACAAACTCCCTCACAGGTACATGAATCTCTTTTTTAATTTGTGCTAACTAAGCCAACAACATATGTTCATCCTCATAAATTTTAAAAATAGCCTTAAATTGAGTTCTCATTGTGTCTCAATCTATAAATGACCCAGATGGAAAATGATAAAATCATTCAGAAGCCCCTTTTATCATAGTCTCTATGAGAAAATGGACTGCTACATCTTGGTTTTGTACACCAAGGACTCCACAAGCAGCAAATAATCTAACAATATGTTCATCTGTCAATACCTTTTCATCTCCTAGGAACTTTGGCAATTTTTTCTTTGATCCCTTAGGTAATTTCTCCAAAATTAAGTCGGTTGATAGTTTCTGCCCAAGGTACTAGTTGAGCCATTAGTAGTGGGAAATTGATTGAAATAGGTGCAAGGTTGATTATGGAGGGTAAGGTAACTCTTTGGAGGGTTAAAGCCTAACAAGTTGGAGACTGTGTTGTATTTATTACAAGTAGATATGACCTAATTTTGTCCCTTCGGGTAGGAAGAATATATGAAAGAATAGCTCTTTGGACGACTTCAAAAATTGGGTTAGTGACTCCTCTATCTCTTCTACTTCTAGTGTGCCTACAAACTTCTAGTGTAATCTTTTGAGAAAAATGAACTTACTAGTTTCTTCGTAGTTGTCTTTAATTTTGTATAGGTTCTTGATTTATTTGAGGAACAAGATGCCTTCTTTCTCTTTCCAAAGCCAACCAAAGATTTTCTACATGTTCCTCTTCTTCTTCTAAAACTTGACTTGCCCTTCTATAATCTTTGACACTCCTTCAACATCTCCAAGCTAGCATGTTCAACTCCCTAATAATATCTTCATACTCTTCTTGAAAACCTAAGTTGGGTTGCAATATCAAGTTCAAATATTTTCATGTGACAAGACCATCTTGTTGCATAACTAAATATTGGTCTTTCAAATATGACCGTTCAATTTACCTAGTAGATTCACCAAAACTATATTGACTAATAGATTGGCCTTTCTTAAGAGTTTAATGAAATAAGACTTTATTACTCAAACTAGACCAAATATATCAATCAACAATTGAGTGAATTGACATTGATTCCTCTTTGAATTTTGTTGTGAAGGCACTCCCTCCTTTAGATAAATATTTAGATTTTTAAATTATATGAAAATAAGGGTATGCTTTTAACCAAAAAGCAATAAAGGAACTAAAAATTACTCATCACTATGAAATAATTACAGAGAGAAACCCTTTTAAAACTTATGCACAAATTCAAAGATCAACTTCTAACCACGACCAACTATTTCTGAAATAAACTTTTACTCAAAGGTAAAATACCTATTTTAGATATGACTCGAACAATAATTTTAATATTCCAACCACCAAGAATAGTAAATACCCATATAAATGTTTTCCCACAAAGAGTATTATGTTTAATGTTTGAAATCAAAGTCCCAAACAAAGAGAAGTATAAATCAGATACACAAAGATATCTTCAGAACTTAGCAATTGGAATTTTCATTCACTTCAAACAAGATCTGCAATATCAAAATTGATTCAAACTCATATGTCAAAGCATAAAGGGGATTGCAAAAATCACCTATCTCTTCCAATGTCTCCATTTCACCTATTTAAAGCCTTTAAAACAACCATCCTATTAGTTACATAATAATTATTTTTTTTAAAGAATCTATATTAAAATAAACAAGTATTTTAAAAATAGACAAAATAAATATGTCCAATAGAAATAATAAAAGAACACAATAAAGCCTATGATGTCTTTTCAACTTCTCATTTTTGGGTTGGTGGCAGTTGCTGAGACACCTCTTACTTCTTGTACACCCATAAAGCCTTGGTAACAATCACCATTTTGTCATGATTAGGAATGCTTACATTGTTGTTTAGAATAAGGACTAACATATTATTTTCCTTTTAATTTCTTCGGCCTTGATAATGGAAGTTTGGTGGTGGTTGCCAATATACAATCTCCCCTTTAATAAAAGTATTATAAATTGTATTGGGTGACTTGGATTGTCCCTTCCTTAGGGGTGAGAACCATTCTTTGGAAATTACATTCTTGTAAACTTCATTCTTACATTATGATGACATGAAATTCCAACATATAGGCACACAGAAGAAATTCTAGATTATTTCCCTATCATGAGTTACCAAAAATCAATCATCATGTGTATTAATTATTTTGGTACTAGGATCATACCGATTTATACATTCCAACACTAAATCTACACATTGTACAACCACTGAAAACCTTGCGGCTTGAAGTAACCCACTTTCAACAGGCTTTTGAGTGATGAGATTCCTATTGGGGTCTTGCATTCTTCTCCAAAAAAATTTCAAATTGACATATCTCAAATTTGTGTCTCCTAGCTCAGAAACCAAGCATTCCAGATCATTAGGATAGTCATACCCTAAATGCTTAAATCTCATGGCTTCATTTTATATGTTTAATTTCAATTGGGCGTAGACTTATACTAAAAACTACCTTAAAGTATAGATTGAAATACACTATGAGCTATGGGGAAATAATAAAACTTACTAGTTTTATAATGTCATCAGCAAAGATTTTTTTGATGCCCTAGTTTCTTTCTTCAATCACCTCTATTGTAATGAATTGGAAAATGATGATTTCAAAAAGGCTCGTCATCAAATTCCAGTCATTTGAGCATTCAATGCTCATGCTTGTCACTATGACACTTCACTTAGTGACATCAACTAGTCTTTTCAAATAAAGCTAGCTTGATTTTAACTTGACGAACTCTGCCTATTGATTTAGACCCGCCCCTTTTAAATGATGCCTTTATTTCTTCTTTTCTAGCTTAGTAAATCTTCTTTTTATAGGATGTTAGAGAATGCAATTGGTTCTAGAAGCATTTTCAAAACCCAAAGTTTAATTTTGAACTTGGACTTAGACACTTAGGAAGGAGTTAGAGATAGATGTGAAGGATTTCTAAGCAATTTTGAGGAATCAATCAATTTTAGTACAAGATGAGGCCTCGAACTCCAAAAAAGAAAATGGAACATAGATAAGACTTAAAGAAATAAAATAAATGACGGGAAGGGAAGACTAAAATTGTTTCCAAAAGTTTTCAGATTTTGAAATGACTTCTAGAACACAACATAAATTTCAACAACTTTGACAAAGAGACTATAAAGACTTGAAATAAAACCCAAGGTGTAAGTTTTGAACTAGGGGATTGAAACTTAGGCAACAATGGTCAATTTGTTCCTGTAAAGTGTAGAGCTATATTTTTGTATATTTAGACAAAATGTTTATTGAAATGTTGACTAATAGATTCCACAATGTTTTATCTATTTTGTTTTTATTGTTGTATGTGATTGTATATATAGGAAAAAGATGACCATAAAAATGAGCTAGAGATTATATATACCCACTAAATGATAGAATCACGACAAGTTTTCAATTAAAATGTACTCAAATATACTAACATATAATTCATTAATACAACTACTATAATTAAATACCATCATTCACTAATTAACTATTGGATGATATCATTTTTGGTCACTGATCATGCTGTTGATATTAATGTTTTGTCACTGATGTCAACATATATTTCTGTGGAGAAGTCAGACTGGCTACTTGACTGGAAGGAGTGTATGAACATTGTACGGATGATTCAGAATGATCGAAGTTGGATTTTAGCAGAAGGATGTGTGCTGACCTTATTCCTAAGGTTGCTTGGCTTTATATTGCATACTGTGGATGTTACAGTTGATTTGGTGAAGACTGGTTTTCTGGACTGTAACTGTGATTCTAGACAGAGTAGGTCTCTGTGTTTCAGGTATATCTTTCTGGCGAAGATATTTCACATGATGTGAGCTTACTGGTGGACATCCGACATATGTTGGAATAATGGGTTGAGTTCTATTGTTGTTTGGATACTGGTGACGTCAATTGTGGCGTGTATTCCGAAGGAGACCTATTTGTTGGCTGACTTCAAACATGTAGCATGTGAAATTAATTATGAGCATGGATTGCGGATCTGGAAGTACATGTGATGGATTGTAATTGATGTTTACTTGTTATAGGTACCGTTTGTATCTTAGCAAGGGGTATATAATTATTTGTATGATGGAAAGCCTTAATTGGCCGACCTAGTTAATTATGTATCAGGAAAGCTTAACTGGCCGACCTAATGAATTATTGTAAGAGGGTATATATGAATGATCTTTTCTTATGGAGAAGATGTGGCAGAGATTAAAAAGGCAGAAATGTGTGGAATCTGTGAAGCTTGTTGACTACTGGATATAGAGCAGAGTTGATGATTGTTATACTTCATTAGAACTGACCAAGCAAAGACAATTGTTATCAGGTAGTTCACTGGATTGTGTATTTGCTTTATACACTTTATTCAGATTGTAAATCCTTGAGGGTGGCTTTAACCTTCTTTGGGCAGTGTGCTTTGGCAGTGACCCTACTATTTTTTTCTGACTCCTAATAGGGACTGTGTATTGTAATATTGTAACAAGATCCTGATAGGGATAATATATTTTAACAGGGATAATATATTTTAACAGGGATACTATACTCTCAGTACATTATTTGTGGGTGTTAATTCCCACCGGGGTTTCACCTTTGACAGGGTTTCCTCGACAACAAATATTGTGTCATGGTGTTGGCATTTACTATGTTATCATTTACATATGCAGATTTAGTTTATAAAGTTTAAAGTTTAATAATCTATACTACAACTGATTCAACCCCCCATCTCAGTTGTCTTGTGGACTGTTATTCCTAACAATTGGTATCAGAGCTACTAGTCCTTGGAGAGAAATTTTAACAGCTTGAGGTGATCCTGAAGATGACTTACTATAGGAAGGATAGTCCAAAGTTTGATCCTGAAAACTTGGACAGTTGGCAGAACAAGATGAGAACACATTTGCTATGTCTGGGAATTGATTACTAGATGATAACAAAGAAGAAAGAAAAGGTAGCAATTGGGGATGAATTAGAGAAAGCCACGGAAGATGAAAAGAAGCTATTTTCATGTAATATGGTTGTAAGGGAATCTTTGATCAGCACACTATCAGAAGGAGAATTTATTGAAGTAAAGGACTTGGATTCGACACATGAAATCTAGACAAGACTGGAAGCATTATATGTTGGAGACAAGTTTACAAAGAAAGCAAAGTTATAGAATTGGAAAACAAAGATGGAATCACTGAAGATTAGAGAAGATGAGAACATTAGGGCATATGCACAAAGAACTACTGAAGTAGTTACTGGTATTAGGAACTCTGGAGGAACTTACAGTGAGGAAGAAGTGATTGCGAAGATACTCAGATCTTTGACACCTACATATAGAACTAAAGTTCAGGCTATAGAGGAGATCATACCTTTGACACCGAAATTCACCAGAGAGATGTTGATTGGCAAGCTAACTACGTTTGAGGCCATATAATTGGGAGACACTTTACCTAAAGTTGAGTCGGCATTCAAGGCAATCGTGCACAAAAACAAAAGGATCTTACCTGGAAATGCAAGCACAAGAAGTAGTGATTTAAGAGAAGAAATTGGATCCTATGCTGATGAATGGGAACAAATATAGGAAGAAGAAAGGAAGCTATATGAAGTTGTGGCACTGATTTCTAGAAGAGAAAAGAGGTAAGGGTAAATTTGAAGGCAAATTAACTTTGAAATGTTTTTCATGTAACAAGATTGGTCATTTTGCATCTAGATGTCCTACAAGAATTCCAAAGCACAAACCTAAGTTTTTCAAGTCTAAGTACTCAAAGGAAAATGAATGTTATTATGCTAGTGAGGGTATATTTGATGATGAGGATGATGACTATGATGACACTGGATTTGTTTCTATTAAGGATGATGAACCTATACATGAAGAAAAAGCCTTAGTATCCCGAGTTGAAAAGAAATCTAAATGAGTTATAGATAGTGGTTGCTCACACCATATGACTGGAGATAAAAACAAATTTATGAGTTTGAAAAGACATGATGGTGGTGTTGTTAGATTTGGTGACAATACTCCTAAACTTATTATTGGAGTTGGATCTATTTCTTTGGATGGAAAGACTAACACTTACAATGTATTACTTGTTGATGGACTTAAGCATAATTTTTTGAGTGTTGGACAACTAGTGGACAAGGGTTATCAATTGAATTTCATTAATGAGAAATGTTCTATCAAGAGTAAAACAGGAGACTTGATAGCATCTGATACTAAATCCAGAGGTAATGTATTTGAATTGAACACATATGAAACTTCTTTTTTTATTGTGAAGGTTGATGACAGTTGGTTATGGCACAGAAGATATTGTCATGTTAATTTTGATAACATTGTGAAGGCAAGTATGCCAAAAGTAGTAAGAGATCTACCTAGAATTGTAAAGCCATCTAACACTATGTGTAGAGAATGTGTTATGGGGAAATAGACTAGATGCACTTTCAAGAGCAAAGTGTATTCACCAAAAGGGAAGTTGGTTCTGGTGCATACAGATCCGTGTGGTCCTACAAGAACAAGATCATACTATGGTGAAAGGTATTTTATAATTTTTGTTGATGACTTTTCTAGAATGACGTGGGTTACATATTTGAGACAAAAATATGAAGCATTGACAAGTTCAAGTTATTCAAGGCAAAAGTTGAAAATGAATTTGGTTTAAAGATGAAGTGTTTGAGATCAGACAGAGGAGGAGAGTTTACATCAGAGCTATTTAATATATATTGTGAAGAAAATGGAATACACAGACAAACTTCAGTCCCTAGAACTCCACAACAGAATGGGATAGTAGAGCGAAGAAACAAAACCATATTAGATGCTGCAAGGACTATGTTTCTGGAAGGAAACATGTCACATGTTCACTGGAGAGAAGCAGTTGGCACTGTTATGTACACATTGAACAAAATTTAGATTAGAGAAGGTACAAGTAAAACTCCTTATGAATTATGGTTTGATCATACACCTACTGTGAAATATTTCAGAATATTTGTAAGTAAATGTTATATCAAGAGAGATGATGAGATATGAAAGTTTGATGCTAGAAGTGATGAAGGAATCTTTCTTGGTTATTCCACTAAGAGTAAAGCATATAAATGTTTCAATATGAGATTGAGGAAATTGATTGAAAGTGCCAATGTGAGGATAGATGAAAATTTTCAAATTAAGGAAAGGATATATGATTGTGGTAAGATAATAGAAACAAAAGAGGTTGCTACTGAACCTAAAGGACCTTTGATGATCAAGAATGAGATTGAAGAAGAAAAACATACTGAAGCTACTGGGATATTGAAAACACTAAGGTATGTCAAGAAGAACCATCCCAAAGATTAAATTATTGGTGATGCAAACAAAGGGATGATGACTAGATCCAAAGCTAGAGATGAAATTTGTTTAATTTCTCAAGTTGAACCAAAGACTACTGATGAAGCATGTAAAGATGGATCTTGGACTAAAGCTATGGAAGAAGAACTAGAACAAATAAAGAAAAACAGTACTTGGGAATTGGTTCCAAGACCCAAGAACAAAAATGTGATTGACACTAATGGGTTTTCAGAAACAAGATGGATGAGGAAGGCACAATGGTAAGAAACAAGGCTAGACTGGTATGTAAAGGCTACTCATAACAAGAAGGTATAGACTATGAAGAAATATTTGCTCCTATTGCTAGATTGGAAGTTGTAAGACTATTCCTTACTTATGCTGCACATAAAGACTTTAAGGTTTATCAGATGGATGTGAAGTCAACATTCTTGAATGGTGATCTAGAAGAAGAAGCGTACATTGAGCAACCTGATGGTTTTCCTTTGACAAATGATGAAAACATGGTTTGCAGACTAAAGAAGGCACTGTATGGACTAAAACAAGAACCAAGGGAATGGTATGCAAGACTGGACAAATATCTACTTCGTCTTGGTTTCAGAAAAGGTAATGCAGACAGTAATTTGTATTTGAGAACTGATGAAAATAGAAACTTAATTATAGAAGTTTTTGTTGATGATATCATTTTTGGAGGCAATGATAAAATGAGTAAGAAGTTTGCTAAAGAAAAGGGAGAATGAGTTTGAAATGTCAATGATTGGTGAGATGAAATTTTTTCT
The DNA here is from genome assembly GCA_018584345.1 of Thuja plicata. Taxonomy (NCBI): domain Eukaryota; kingdom Viridiplantae; phylum Streptophyta; class Pinopsida; order Cupressales; family Cupressaceae; genus Thuja; species Thuja plicata. Next base: position 1,570,575 of record MU225026.1, on the reverse strand, counting down.
TGGTTTGCAAATTAATCAGAGTAAGAATGGCATTTTTATATCTCAGACCAAGTATCTTAAGGAAATGTTGAAGAAGTTTGGAATGGAAGATTGTAAACCTGTTGGAACACCTATGGTGACAGGAAACAAACTGACTAATAGTGATGAGACTCAAAGTGTTTTTTAGACTAAGTACAGATCGATAATTGGAGGTCTACAATATCTAACACACACTAGACCAAATATTATCAATACAGTTGGAATTGTGGCTAGATATCAGGCAGATCCTAAAGAGACACACTTTGCTGCTGTAAAATGAATTTTTTAGGTATTTGAAAGGGACAGTAGAATATGGATTATGGTATGAAAACTCTGACGATTTTACATTGCAGGCTTTTACTGATGCTGATTGGGTAGGTAATGTGGATGACATGAAGAGTACAAGTGGTGGTGCATTTTTTCTTGGGAAAAGGCTGGTCTCTTGGTTGAGAAAGAAGCAAAACTCTATTGCTCAATCCACTGTTGAGTCAGAGTATGTTGTTACTGCAATAAACTGTACACAAGTTATTTGGATGAAACAAATGTTGAAGGACATTGGAATAATTTTCAAAGAACCAGTGGTTATCCATTGTGATAACACTAGAGCACAGTGAATATGTCAAAGAATCTTGTAATGCATTCAAAGACTAAACATATTTCTATTAAGTATCATTTCTTGAGGGATAAGGTAGCAGATAAAGAGATTAAATTGGAGTATATTAGCACCAAGGAACAAATAGCAAATATATTTACTAAACCTTTGCCAAAAGATACTTTTGAATATCTCAGAGGCATGCTTGGGGTGATGGCCCCTCCCAGTGGTAACTAAAATGATGCAGATGTGCATCAGTCTAGTGGATCTCAGAGCTATATCATTCTTTGGACTTGATGCATGGATCTACTCCTTAGGGGAGTGATCGCAGGAGAAACTATGGAGTACATTTGGGTGATATTGCACCTAGCTGATTGGATATGAAGATTTGAAAAATCTATAATTTTCAAAGAACTAGTGGTTATCCATTGTGATAACACTGGAGCATAGTGAATATGTCAAAGAATCCTATAACGCATTCAAAGACTAAACATATTTATGTTAAGTATCATTTCTTGAGGGATAAGGTAGTAGATAAAGAGATTAAACTAGAGTATATTAGCACCAAGGAAAAAATAGCAAATATATTTACTAAACCTTTGCCAAAAGATGATTTTGAATATCTCAGAGGCATGCTTGGGGTGAGGGCCCCTCCCAGTGGTAACTAAAATGATGCAGATGTGCATCAGTCTAGTGGATCTCAGAGCTATATCATTCTCTGGACTTGATGTATGGATCTACTCCTTAGGGGAGTGATCGCAGGAGAATACTATGGAGTACATTTGGGTGATCTTGCACCTAACTGATTGGACATGAAGATTTTGAAAAAGATACACCTTACAGAAGACTACATATGAGTTATGGCACCCTTTTCCATTGCTACCAAAGGGGGAAGGAAAATATGTGAAAATCCCTATTGTTTTGGGGAGATTTGTGTTGAGGATATTGAGAATATTGTATTGAGATAGAGTATTTTTTTGGGTTGATGCATATGGATTTTCCCATATGTTGCCATCAATGCCAAAGGGGGAGATTGTTGGATGATATCAGTTTTGATCACTGATCTTGCTGTTGATATTCATGTTTTGTCACTGATGTCAACATATATTTCTATGGAGAAGACAGACTGGCTACTTGACTAGAAGGAGTGTACGAACACTGTACTAATGATTCAGAATGATCGAAGTTGGATTTTAGCAAAAGTATGTGTGCTGACCTTATTCCTAAGGTCACTTGGCTTTATGTTGCATATTGTGGATGTTACAGTTGATTTGGTGAAGACTGGTTTTATGGACTGTAACTGTGATTTTGGACAAAGTGGATCTCTGTGTTTTGGGTATATCTTTCTGGCGAAGATATTTTTAGATGATGTGAGCTTAGTGGTGGACAACCGACATATGTTGGAATAATGGCGATTGTTGTTTGGCTACTAGTGACATCAGCTGTGGTGTGTATTTTGAAGGAGACCTATTTGTTGGCTAACTTCAGATATGTAGCGTGTGAAATTAATTATGAGCATGGATTGCGGATCTGGAAGTATATGTGATGGATTATAATTGATGTTTACTTGTTATATGTACCATGTGTATCTTAGCAAGGGGTATATAATTATTTGTATGATGGAAAGCCTTAATTAGCCGATCTAGTTAATTATGTATTAGGAAAGCTTAACTGGCCGACCTAATGAATTATTGTAAGAGGATATATATGAATGATCTTTTCTTGTGGAGAAGATGTGGCAGCGATTAAAAGTGCAGAAATGTGTGGAAGCTGCAAAGCTTGTTGACTGCTTGATATAGAGCAGAGTTGATGATTGTTATACTTCATTGGAACTAACCAAGCAAAGACAGTTGCTATCAGACAGTTCATTGGATTGTGTATTTTCTTTATACACTTTATTTAGATTGCAAATCCTTGAGGGTGGCTTTAACCTTCTTTGGGCAGTGTGCCTTGGCAGTGAGCCTACTATTTTATTTGACTCCTAATAGGGTTTGTCTCCTAATAGGGACTATGTACTGTAATGTTGTAACAAGCTCCTAACAGGGATAATATCTTTTAACAGGGATGCTATACTCTCAGTACATTATTTATGGGTGTTAATTTTCCCACCGGGGTTTTACCTTTAACAGGGTTTCCTCGACAACAAATATTGTGTTATGGTGTTGGCATTTACTGTGTTATCATTTACATTTGCAAATTTAGTTTATAAAGTTTAAAGTTTAATAATCTATACTACAACTGATTCACCCCCCCTCTCAGTTGTCTTGTGGACTATTATTCGTAACATTAACATGAAACAATTCTAACCCCAAGACGCTGGAAATACAATGAAGTGTTGTTGAATGTCACTATAGCCTAAACATGCTTATAAATTTTCCCTCTTCTCAAGCCTTCACACCTCAAGGATAATGATGTAGATGCTCACATAACTACTGATAATGATTTTTACAGTCTTAAAATACATCAAATTTGATCCAACTTGTAGAAGACCACTTTGATTAGTTGGAATAAGGTGAGGTTAGGACTTGATTGGGTAATATGGTCACTAAAATGCTAATTGCATGAAGCGGTTCATCATTAAACCCTCATGCTATGCTCCAGACCAGGTATACCATGCTTCCCTTCATGTGTTGTAGCCAACATGTGATTGAAGAGTGTATGGTTCACTAAAGATAGTTTTGTCAATAAGCATAAGATGTAATCCTCTCAAATTCCTTCACAAGTGCACATAATCGCTTCAAAATTTTACAAACTATTACCCTTAACAGTACAACCTAAAGAAACAAAGGAAAAATTGGGACTATAAAAACCCTACTCTTTGACCAATTTCTTATGTACTCATTCTTAAGGACATAGTTTGTCCCCATTTTCAACTTTCTTAAAATATCATCTAGTTTAAATTACTTTACACCATTTACTTCAAGCTTCAAATAGGCATTTTCTCCTAATTATTAACATATTTTTTGAGCATATTTATAGTTCATTATGAAACCCAACACAAATTTCTTTCCATTTAAAATGTATAAGCTTCCTTTTCTTTACACTTACATGAATTTTTACACGATATAGGAAGATCAACCACTTAATTCCTAAAATTAATAAAATAACTAATAAATAAAAATATATCATAAATATCTTAAAAGAGCACACTATCTTTACTATTATCATGAAAAATATGTTAAAATAAAGTCATAATACAACATCCTTTACCCAAATGACCTCTCAATTTCAATGTATCAACATGAAAATTGCAAAAGCATCAACACAAACAATTCACAAATATTGACTAGAATGGAATTATTGTATTGCCTTGGAAGTTATAAAATCAAAAGCCCATCTCTTCATCTTCAAAGAGCTAATACACATTGGATTAGTAGGGATGAAGGTAGAGTATGCAGTGAAGGTAATCTACTATGAATGCCAAAAGTGACATTGGGGTTTGAAAAACAATTGCTTTACAATTTGTCAATCTGTCCCAAAAACATTATGAATTTTGTCCAACATGCAGTGGACATCTTTTAGCATATAAAAATTAGAATGAGTCATTAGACCTACGAAAATCAAGTATGAGATAAAAGAATTATAATTTTTTTTCTAGAAAAATCTTACCAGAATGTTCAAATCTATGAAAATAACATTACCAACTTTTTAATTGTTCCTTGTCTCCAAAGACAAACTAATTGAGTTGTAGAAAGAAAACATATTCAATTTTATCGATAAGCAATGTGAATTGTACTAAACCTTTTAATCTTTGTGAACAAATACAATTTTTTTCTCATCCATTTCTCCAAAAATCTAAAATAAGGGAAGGAGAGAAAGAAAAACTCAGATGAAAATCTTTTGATCCTCCATTATTTTCTTATTCTCCTCTCTTTTCAACCAGGTTGGTAGGCATGTATGCCAGATGTGGAAGCACCAATAGGGAACTGAACCATTCTTTGAATACATGCAAGATGAGGAAGTATAAACAAAGCACATTAGTTGTTCTATAGAATTCCACATCCATGAAATAGCCAATTATAGGGTTCCTCCTCAAAAATTGAATATAGAGTAAGTACAATGATTGATGGAAGAGAGATGACCATTTCAATTATTTTTTACTATAGCCTCCTATGTTTGTTTATATGCACTATCCTCAATATTTGTGCCTTCTCTTCCTTAGTAATTCACATATTTTTCTATAATACCCAACAATTTTTTCTAATAAAATTAAAGAAAAATAGTTTTAATAAATTTTGGCCCTAAATATCATGCACTTTTCTTGATTGAACATAGGTGTTAAAATATATATAACAAAAACTTGAATTATGATTGACTATATCGATATAGATTAATTGGAGTTTAAACTCTGTTGCCTCCAAATCCAAGTTCTGATTGGTTGTAGTTTAAACCCTTCTAGTTTTGTTATAGTTCGAGGTAGAAACTAATTACGTTGAAGGTGTTTATTATTTGAAACAGACAACTTGCATTTACAAATCAATGGTTGAAACTGAATAACAATAAAAGCAAGACCATCCAAAACATTTGTGTTGTCCATTGGTTTATGCGTGCCTTGTGAGAATTAGAAATGCCAACGTACTTGCTGCATAATCATTTTTGGAAAGTCTAACACCTGCTCGACATTGTATATCTAGTACACTTGTGCCTTAGTCACGCTATTTGATGCATCTATCACATTGTACGTCTACAACATTTCAAGTCTAAAACATTCAAAGACAATACTGAAGCATTAATACTATATGTTTCAATTAAAAATTATCTTTTTAAAATAATAATACATGTATTTTTAGCCCTGATGGTTGGGTTGGATTGTGCGATGAAACAATTGAAAAGGTAAAAATATGAATAAAAAATATTTAACTATTAAAATTCATATTATTATATATATATTTTAAAATAAGTGCCTAGTAAACTTTTTAACGTGACCAGTGACGCGGACACGACACACCCTCTAGGCCCATGTGAAATGCTTTTGATCTGTAGCTATGAACTAGCGAGGACACACATGGGGGACCTCATCTCCAATTAACATAGTTGAGGCTTAAACCCTCAAGCTCATTGGATTAGAGAAGACATAAGCCCATGATCATAATGACCCATCAAAGGTTTGAACCTTGGTGGGGACAACACCATCGCCACTTAGCCAATACACTAAGTGGCGAACCCTATTATAATTTATATTATTATTTTATAATATATAAATTAATTTAAATGATTGGTGATCTGCGTTTTCGGCTGCATTTTCGAAGTTTTCGCATATTCCAGAGATCTGCACACAGAACATTCCGTCCACGGTGGCAAGCGACGGAGGAGGAACGCCGGCGGCTCCCGGCGATGTCAGGCTCCCAGGTGTGTTTACTCCAACACAGACTTTAATTAGGATGGAAATTAATGATCGTCCTGCCCTCGGCTTCTCACCCGATCCCGTACCCACCTCTCCTCCGATCAGTCATGAATGCCCGTCTGATGGCATTAATATCACCCTTCCCAACCCACCAAAACCAGTCGATGCCCTACCCACCAGACCAAAATCATTTTCTGAGGCAGTTTCCAACGCCGGCTTTGCAGTGGACGCTAGTGCTAGGTTCCTTTGCTCTGCATCTGATGGAGCGTCCAACTCCGGTAAGGGCCCTGGGGTTTCTGAAAACCCTTTCTCTGTTATGCC
>MU225026.1:1540879-1559731 GCA_018584345.1 Thuja plicata | reverse complement strand
ATGGGATTAAAAAGGATACTAATCTTTTTTGGTACATTCTATCTTCTAACATCTTGTGGCAGCTCTGGAAGTGCAGGAACGAGGAAAGGTATCAAGACAACCCCCGGTCCCTTACTGAGTTTTACCGAAAACTCACATATTTTAAAATCCTTTTGCAGGTCCATACCATGATGCTGATTGATAAGGACAAGCTTAGGAGGTTCCTGAAGACTGGTCACGCCACCTTCTTTGTCTATGAGATGAAACATGGTTACGAGTGGAGGAAGAACATTGATGATATTAAAGCTTTTGAGAAGACCCTGAACAAAATGAACCAAGAAATCAGGAAGAACAAAAACACCAAAAAAGAGGTGCTGGCTATGCTGAGGTAGATCCAGGAGAGGAATAAGGTTGTTTGGATGGAGGGGGAAAAGGGGTGGACGACCTGGGTTGATGCCATTGACGGCATCTTGCTATAATATGTTTTGCTCTTATATCTTGATGCTGCTCCTTTTTTTGTCATGTATATACTGAATACTCTCTTTTGATCTCTTCGCGGTGAGGCCCTGCCTCGTACTCTTTTTTGTTGCCTCTATGAGGCCCGGACTCGTAATCGTCTAATTGTATATTTTGAAATCCTTATTATTAATACAAAAAAAAATTAATTTAAATAGTTAAAAATTAATTTATATTATAGAAATAATTATATAAACAAATTATACAAATAAATAAGTTTAGATAAAATCTAATGAATATTTTTTAGATGTAAAATTAATAAATTCATAAATAAATATGTTGTGTTTATATTTAAAATTTAAATAATTACCTATATTAGTGATAAAAATAAATAAAACAAATCATTTTTTACATAATAGATAAAATTGTATCATTATTGTAATTAATTTTTTAAAATACATCATTAAATTATATATTAAAAACTATACTTTTAAAAAACTTAAATTATATATATTATTAAATTATGTTTACTTTAAATTTAAATCATATTTTTACAAATCTAGGCCACAAGTTTGAAAAATGAAATTGTATAACCTGAAATTTGAAATTTATCATTCTTTTATTTGCTTTGTTGAAATATTTTGTATGCGCATTATTTATGCTTCTGAGCAACAATAAGAAAGAAAAGTTACAATAATCATGGAAAAACTTTATTTCTATCTCTATGTCTTCCCTCTCTCCCCCCCTTTTTTTTAATCTCCATGTCTTGTTCCCTCTCCCCCCTCCCTATTGCACATAATATGAACCTATTAGTAATAGAACCCGATCCTCTTCATGATTTAGGGGTTTTACTATAGTCACGCTTGCATACCTTTAAGTGGGTGCATAATTGTTTCAAAAGTATCACTTCTCCATTGAGACCTTTGTTACATAAACAACATCATTTGTTGAATGAATGAATGAATGAAAATTTAATGACATCAATGAGAATAATTAGTCTATGAGACCAAGGGATCACAACTTTAAACTCTCTCCATATTCCTTTCAATGTCAAATCTCCTATTATGGATCATGACTAGAAAACCAACAATTTGATTTGTCTTATCCTCATCAAATAAATGATGCATATTGTCCGCCTTTGAGATGAATTTGTTCAACACTACACATTCAATGAGAAAGTGCCATTATGTCTTATTTGCACCTATCTTCCAAAAACATGCAAGTTCCCTACCAATCAAACTCCTCTTCGTAACAAAATATAAGTACCAAAAAAAAAACCAAAAAAAACTCAGAATTGAACTTCCACACCTCTTTAGCCATTGCACACCAAACGCAATTGCTAGTAATAATAATAATAAATAACGTATTAAGAAAAGAACACCAAACGAGAATTAGGCAAGGTATCCAAAATCATTCACCTAACTTACACACCACTTCACCCTCCCCGACAATCGAAGTATCCACACACATGGCTTTGGCCTTGGCTGGTTCGGGGTTACATCTTCATTTGTAATTAGACAATGTAGATTTAGCATTTACCAACAGTGTCCCTGGCGTTGTATGCCGGTACCTGCAAAATTGGTGCGACATGTATTTATGTCTTCGACGCCATTAGCCATATATGCCGCGTGAATAACACATTGCTGCTTTGAACAAAAGGGCAGGCGGGCGTCACGACGTCGGGACCGTTGTAGTTGGGCGGGTCAAAAAGCTTTAACTCGAAGCATGTTACTTTACTTATTGTTATCATGATTAAGCTCGATATCCAGTCTTTCCTTGGAGGAATTCCAGCACATTTCGGAGAAATTGCCGCCTGAAATTATTCCATTTTCTCATTTTCCACGCATGGTTGACTCGCCTCGTTCACCGACTGCTTTCAGGTGATTTTGTTTTGTTCACCCTTTTTGTTGATGGTAAAAAAAATTCCTATATTTTCGCACGATTAGCTTGTGTGATTTGTGGACTGGCTTTTAGGTATTTTCTGGTGACGAAATTGTACTAAATTTGGCCAGGGGATCGTCAAGACAAATTCTGTATTTTCTAGTAAAGAAATTGGGATAGGGTTAGGCCTATCTAAGAGTTGTAGGCATGCCACTCTTAAATTCACTTCACAATCGTAATGCCGTAACCTGGTCATGTTTGTGGACGTTTTATTGTGGTAAAAGGGATTTGAATTACAGGTTTACTCACTGCCATTAGTCCACAACTCGGTTACCAAAATGATATTTTTTCCTTAAATGAGTCGTGAATTTAGTGTGTCCTGAAGCTATGCAAATTGCAAACGTTCCATTCTCTGTGATTTTAAGTTAATTTCTTTTTCTTCTCTAGGAGCTACATTTAAGGGCACGGTTCGTGTGCATTTGCCAGACTGATAATGTCAAAAGATAGATCCTCTGTTAAATTCTTTTTCTTTTTCTTTGTCTTTTTGGCCTTTCTAAATATTTGGTCAGTTTATGGATTGTCGTTACTCTACGTATAGGGTAAACTTGAGTTACTTTCTTAAGCCTTGTAGATATTATTTTGCTATATCATGACTGATAACACCGTTACCCTCATTGAGTCACCTCATGTTCCCTGGAGTTACGCCGCTGCTTTATTTCGGGGAGAGGGACTTGATCTTGAGTGCTGCCTTTGCCATTATACCCCAAGTCCTCGAAGAAAATGGCATCGACAAAAATAAATATTAAGTCAGCTGTCAATTTACCATTTATGTGCATTGTTATGAGGGATAGTGTTATGTGTTGTTTTTCTAGTTCTACATCTGCGTTTAGTTTTTTTGTGTGGCCTTGGTAAATATTCAGGTGAGGTTATGAGTTTCCTTTACCACTGTTTGCACTATGGGCTTGGGTCACATTTTCACGACTTGTAGACATTATAACAATAAAATCGTAAGCTTGTTGTGGCTTTGGTAATTCTCGCACAAGGTTATGGGCTACATTTATCAGTGTGGGGTACGCCTGGGTCACATTCTTAATACATAATAAAATGTACCTCATAATTGTGACATCATAATCACTTCTCGTATTCAGTGGAGCTATGCAGCGTCCCTATTTAGGTGTAAATAATTTAAACCATTGATCACCCTCTTTAAGAATTGATGGATACAATGTCTCAACTGTTGGGAAAGATTGTACAATGTATGCCAAATAACATAGAGGGCAATCAAAACTCTTCACAGGGCGATCAAACACAAAATGCAGAGAGCAGCTCTACCAATCAGCAAAATAACAGTCAGAGGTAGCCTATAGCAGCAGGTTCAAACAATCCTTCTAGACCTCTCCAGCCTACATTCGTTCAGAGAGGCACAACAGGCTGTTAATGATTCTCCTCTACCATTGGTAGATGAGTCAAGGCATTCCTATGCTGAGTATGACACCCTTCCTTAGCCCCTTAAGAACAATTTAACTTTCAGTGAATACATGGATCATAAGAAGAAGAGTGGAAGAAGAGCTGACAACACAAAGGACTAGCAGTTCAGAGGGACTTACAGTATGCTTTGGGTAAGGTTACTCTTGATCATTTTGATACCAGTGATAAATGCTCAACTAGAGCTTGGGTGCATAAGTTAGACAACTATTTAGATGAGGCAATCGAGTTTGCCACTTTGCATATGGATGGCATGAGTGGTGGTATCATGGTCTCATTACCTTGGGTCACATGTCAATCACCGCCTACGATGAGTTTACTGCCAAACTTATTGAGAGATTTGATAAGGAGGAACTTGAGTTGGATTTTAGGGAGCTAGCTTAGCTGAAGTAGTATGGTATAGTGGAAGCATACATAGCAGATTTTGAGAGGCTCTTGGTCATGGTCTGGCTCTTTGGGGAATTATAGAGAAGTGATTGGTGGTTCTATTTAGTGAGGGGACTTATGGAGCCACTCAAGGGTGGATTAAGGCATTTGTTCCTCCAACCTTGCATGAAGCTATGAAGAAAGCAAGGAGTATGGAATGACTTACCCCAAAAACAAAAATTCAGTCCAAACTGTTTCACACAAAAAGAACAAGAAACATTTATCAATGGACATAAATTAATAGAAAAATCAATCACTAGATTTGATGGAGATACATTCAACGACTTGAGAGAGAAGAATTTATGCTTCTCTTGTAAGGAACCTTGGAATTTGGAACCTAAATTTGCAACCAAAGGGAAAGTAAACAAGATAGAATACTATTCAGTAGAGGAGTCTTCATCAGAAAAATCAGATCAGCAATCTGATTTGGATGAGAAAGAGGAATAAGAGTCATTTAGAAAAGGCTAAAAAGAGTGCAGAGAATAAAGGGAAGCTCGCTCAACTTAAAGTTTTCAGAAGAACGATCCATTACGAATCAAAGGAGTACTTCATGAACAACGATTGGTTGCTTTGATTGACACATGTGCTACACATAATTTCATTGAGGAGGGACTTGTAGCACGTAAGGGACATCAGCCATAGAAGGTAGATGGCTTTTGGGTGATGGTTGCAGATGGCTTCACTATTAATTGCACCATGATGATTTTACAGTCGAGTTTGCAGTGAGGGAACTCTGAAGTCAAGGATGACTTCTATGTGGTGAGTATTGGAGACACAGATGTAGTGATGGGGATATGGTGGTTTCAATCACTTGGTGAGATCACACTTAATTTTAAGACCATGGAGCTGAAATTCAAATCAGAAGGTAGGAATGTGGTCTTGAGAGGTATGTCTAATGGAGGATTACAATTTGTATCTTTTAGATGTATGGAGAGGATCTTTAGACATGATTAGGTTGAGCGGGCAGCAGAGTATGTTGCTATGCCTACAATTACATAGGAGGTGAAGAGGTCATATCCACCTAACATTCATGCTTTGCTATCTAAGCGAAGCAAGGTATTCATAGCATTCATGCAAGTAGGCTTCCTGATAGTGGTATTGGGCATGTGATTGAGTTAGAGGAGGGGGCTAAACTAGTCATCACCACTCCATATAGGCATCTTAAGAGACACAAGGATGAGATAGAGAAAGCAATCAAGGAGATTTTGGATATGGGGCATATTAGACCAAGTAAATCCCATTTGCTTCTTTTGTTGTATCGATGAAGAAGAAGGATGGAACTATGTACATGTGTATAAATTACAAGGCATTGAAAAAAGACTATAATAGGCACCCCATTCCATGTATAGATGAGCTACATGGAGCAGTCTTTTTTCTAAAATAAACATGAGATTAGGATATCATCATATTATAGTCAGGGAGGAGGACATAGAGAAAATTGTTTTTAGATGTCACTTTGGTCATTTCAAGTTCCTTGTCATGCCCTTTGGGTTGACTTATGCACCTGCTAAATTTTAGTCATGCATGAATAGGATATTCAAGAAGCAATTACGTAATTTTGTTGTGATCTTCTTTGACGAGATTCTTATTTTCAACAGGTAATGGGAAGAGCAATTGAGACATTTGGATGAGGTATTGGGTATCCTCGAGTGAGTTTTTGTTTGCTAAGAAGTCCAAGTTTAAATTTGGTATGATAAAGTTATGATACCTTATTAGACACTTAATCAGCTGTAAGGGAGTTATTGTTGATCTTGAGAAAATTAAAGCCATTCTCGATTGGCCTCCATCTACTCATCTCTCACAATCAAAGGGATTCTTTGGGCTATGTGATTTCTATAGGAGGTTTGTCAAAGGATTTTCACCGTTGTTTGCCCCACTTATAGATTTAACCAAAAAGGGAGCCTTTTCTTGGTCTCAAACAACTCAACAATTTTTTGATCACTTTAAGCATTTGATGAGCAAATGTCCAATTCTTGTTATTCCAGATTTTATTAAGCCCTTTGAGTTTGATTGTGATGCTTTAGGTGAGGGGATTGGGGTTGTTTTGTTGCATTTGAGAGTAGGAAGTTGAGAGGAAGTGAAAAGGGTTATTCTATTTATGACAAGGAGATGTTAGCCATAATGCATGCTTTGGCTAAGTTCAAGCAATACTTGGCCGTGGGTGATTCATTGTTAAAACAGATCACAACAGCCTCAAATACTTTCTAAATTAGAAAGATCTCAATGATAGGCAACAAAAATGAGTTAGCAAACTCCAAGCTTATGATTGACATTGAATATGTCAAGGGGAAGAGGAATATAGTTGGTGAGGCATTGTCACCTATGTTCAATTTTAGAGATAGCAGCAGATTGGAAGGAGCAAATGCTATCTGATTATGCAAATAATTCTCTTGCCAATAGCATTCTAGATGGCACATTACAAGGTGACAGGTATGACGTAAGAGAGGGTCTCATTTTCTACAAGGGGAGAATAATGTTAGCACTTAAAGACAAGATTAAAAAACGTTTTTTTAAGACATTTCATGACAATCCTATGGCTGATCAACTTGGTTATTACAAGTCATATAGGAAGATCCGTGAGAGATTCTCATGGAAAGGGATGAAGAATGACATTCTTTAGTGTGTATGTGAGTGCCAAGTGTGTCAATAATATAAAAATGAACATACTTATCCTTCTGATCTACTACAGCTCCTACCTATTCCTGCTCAAGAGTGGGAGAGTATCTCAATGGATTGTCACAGAGCTTCCCAAGGTGCAAGGGAAGGATTGCATCTATGTACTATTGGATAGTTGACTATGTCTACTCGCCTTTTTGCTATTTTAATAGGGTATCAACAGATTGGGTGGCCGATTTGTTTTCTAGGAAGGTGTTTAGACATCATGGGACATCTAAGAGCATCATTAGTGATAGGGACACCACGTTTATGAACTTGCTTTGGTAGGATTTCCTCAAGTTGTGTGGTACAGAGTTGACTCCTAGCACTACTTATCACCCTCAGATTGATGGTAGACAAAGGTTGTTAATAAATTGGTGGAAGGCTACTTACGCAATTATGTTTCAGGATAGCAAAAGGTGTGGGTTAAGTGGTTTCATCTGGGGGGTTTTGCTATATATATGACTATTAGGATGATTCCTTTTATGGTTTTGTATGGCTACAAAGATCTCAGTTTCATTGAATTATTTTTTAGAGATTGTAGATTACCTAGAGCTAGAGAAATTCTTAGGTGAGTTAGGACATTATGAGCTCTCTGAGGGATAATATACAACATGCTCAAAATCAGCAGAAGTTGTATGCTAATCAACACAGTGTTGAGTGAGCATTTGAGGTAGGAGACATGATTTATTTGAGATTGCAGCACTACAAGTAGTCCACTCAAAGAATGGGCTAGAGAAGCTTAAGCCTCGCTTCTATGGACCTTTTAGAGTCACTAGAGTCACTAGGAGGACTGGAGGAGAGGTGGCTAATGGGATTGAACTATTTAAAAGTAGCAAGGTGCACAATGTCTTCCAGGTATCTCACCTTAAAAAGGTACTTGGGCATAGTGTGGTTCCTTCTATAGATTTCAGAGGCATTGATTGATTTCAGAGAGCTTAATTTACAAAAGAAGTCTGTTAGGGGGTACCTAGTGAAGTGGAGGAATTTATCAGTGGAGGATGCTACATTTGGAGAGTGAGCGGATTTAGCATTGTTTGAGTTTCAATTACTTGAGGACAAGCAATTTTAGGGAGGGAGGACTACAATGTCCCCTTCTTGCACCTAACTTGGCTTGAGTTTTTCCATCAGTCATTCCTAGGTTTTGGTAGGTTAAGTGGATATGATTAGGGGATTTAGTGTCCTCAGGTGAGCTCTAGCAACGATTTTAAGAGTTTCCAACAATTTTTTTTCTATTTTTGGCATCTTGCTATTTTTAGCACTTGGTCTTTACCTCCATTCCTCTCTCAGTTTAGTGCAGTGGTTTCCTGTTTTGGACTTGGCGAGTACCAATTCTTTTTAAGAAGATATTTGATTTATTCACTAAGTCTTTATAAAGTTGCTTTATAAAGCGTGCCCCTCATGTCTTGCCTAGTAACATGGTGACTTGAAGTTGTTTCATAAGGGGCCTAGTTAGCCTTCCTAGTGTGACGCCAACATAAGGGGGAAAGTTAATATTTATTTATTATTTTTATATGCTTCTAAAAAGGTGACTCCTAGGAGGAACAAGGAGATATAAAGTGAATTAAAATGTTTGCTGATAGCTTGCAAAAAGTTCTGCCCTTTTGGGGTCATTTTCATAAGCAATGGAGATACGATTTTGAAGGGAAAGATTTCAAATCGAAGCGTGGTTGCCCTAATTTCACTTTCGTTCTTTATATTCTTGTTTTGAGCTCTCATTTGACATGCTTGCTTTTGACAACTTAAGGTCAAGCAGTTGGAATGCTTCTAGAGTTCATCTTTTCTGGTTGAAGGATGAAAGCCCTCTACTAGATAGCTGGTTTTGGTGGTGAAATACCCACCCTAGCTGGTTGGTGTTTAGGTTATCAAATCTTTCAATGATTTTATCCTGTTGGGTGATTTTAGGGTTGAATAAGATGAAGTTATTTTCAATAGTTTTCAAGGTTACCCCAAGTATTTGAGACGGGGACGACATGGGATGGGGGGACGAGTTTTTCGGGACAACAAATTTTTTACCAAATTTGGGGACGACAAAGGGGATGACTATATAAAGTATAGGTATTTTTTAAAATATATAGGAGAATGTGCATATATACATTACATTCATATGAATACATAGATAAAGCATGCCATTTAAACATCATAGAACCGTAACATACAACATATCAATTGTCAATACTCTATATGCATTCATAATTTGGAATTTATTGTCAATATACATGTGATATGAAATAAATGACATACAAAATGCCCAAAGGCTACACTGCTGCCATATGGTTTAATGTTTAATTACGATATAAATATCAAAATACAAAAAACCAAAACACACTGCTCCTATTCCACATCTACTGACACTGCATCAAAATCATAGTCTTCTGAGTTACTGTCATTGTCATGTTCCACCACATCCAACAAAACCCCAACCACTACCTATGGTGTGTCCTCATCAACCTGGGCCACATTTTTTTAGGATCAACATCCCACCGTAAAGTTGTAGTTTGCCGATACTCTGGAGTTTGAAGATCTTGAAGTCAAAGAGCACTATGCACGACCACTAGCTTCTCCGCTTGTCTAGAGGTAAGTCTGATCCTCTTGATAGAGGGGATAAAGCCATATGTAGACCAATTCTTCTCTACAACAGAGGAAATGGCAAATTGTGCAAGGAGGCAAGAGGCAAGCACTTTCAATTTTGGTGTATCCCTCTTGTGCCATGTCCACTATCCACCATCCAATAGGATCTCTCTGAGCTAATATAACTCTATCCAACTTCGCTTGTGGTTTACTCAATGTTGGACCACGAAGATTTGTAAAGTCAAGAAATTGAGTGCGGAGTATCGAAGCCTGCTCCTCTGGATACAGCTTACTAATGGCCCGTGTGAAACCATCTAATTCCTCTAGATTATCACATGGAGGCACCCTTCCATCCATTTTTGCATACCATATGGGATTTAGAGCAGAGGCTGCCATATGAAGTAGGGTGTTCATTGTGTTCCACCTCTGCATCACAATGGGCCTAAAATGCTGCTCATATAACCCTAAAGTGGGATCCTTAGGCAAAATTGTTTGTTTTATCTTCTCAAGCATATTGTCAAATGTCTCATATATCTCTCCAAGACTAGGAGAGTATATCGGCATATCTAATAACATCTACAATGGGTGAGATGACAAAGCAAAAATATATGCAAAATGCAAACAAAAAGTTCAAAGCATTAAAATAAAAAATTTAATATGAAAATCAGCAATCTAATATTTAATTTTGAATAAAATCAGCAATTAATTACCTCAATGTTGCCCATCAATTATCATCAAGGATCTTTTGTTTGACTGATTTTCCTTGAGGAGAGCTTGAATTAGGCCATTGGGTCCACTTTGGATTCACCACCATCAATTATAGAGGCACCTCAACCATCTTCTCCAACAAGATGTAATAAGTTGCATAATTATATAATTATAAGGCTCAATGTAATTGGAATACAAATGTTTAAGTTGCAAATTTTTAATATCCCAAATTTTCCATACATTAAAATAATTTAATAAATTTAAGTGGCATACCTTGACTCGACTAGTTTGAGGAACTCTTGTGAAAAGGACCTAAAGAGAGCAAGTGACGTGTGGTGGTTGCAAACGAACATTTGAACTTCTCTAGCTTCAGCCACCACTTGCTTCACCCAGTCTATCTTCCTCATGTCTTTCAATGCATGAACACAACAAGGGGTCCAAAAGATGCGCTTGTAAGCACCCTCTATATCAAACTTTCTAATTTGCAGACATGTGCTAAATCTGTAATCACCTGTACAACATTAGGAGGGCTAACCTCCTTTATGGCATCTCTCAAAATGGTAATTGGAAGTCTGCATCCTTACGCTTCCTTGAACAATCCACGACTTTGAGAAAATAAGAACCAACAGGGGATGTGACAATGATATTGATGAGTGGTCGATGTCTAACATCAGTCCACCCATCCATCACAATAGAGCAACTTGTCCTTATTTTACCCAAGTCTGCCTCGTATCCTCCATCGACACATTAACCTTGGAATACTCTTTGTCTAGGAGGGTAGTTCGTAACGAATGAGGGACCAATAGTGGCTATATCTTTCACCATTTGTTTAAATAAGAGGAATGTGCCACATGAAATGGGATAGCATGAACAAAAAAGAATTTGGCAATGGAAGACTTTGCTTCGTTTGCTTGCACATTAAACATACCTTTAACTAATGCTTTCTTCTCACCACCACTCATCTTCCTCTTTCCTCTTGTGTCAACATGACTACTGCCAATAGTGGATGACATAGGCCTAGATGATTGTGCACTTGCAAAAGAGGGTGTTAGCATTGCCAAACCTTGTTTCCGCATTTCAGCCTCGATGCACAGTCTATGGCACTCTATCCTCTCCTCCTCTTTTAGTAATGGACAAGCTTTAGCACCATGACTTCAATACCCAACAAATGAGACTTCACCCTTGTGTAGCTGACTCTAAAATCAGTCAAACAAACATGACAATCCCACACCCAACTCCCCCCTGAATTTTTTTCTTTTGATTTTTAGGTGTAACTGTTAATTTGAATAGCTAGATTCAGATTCTAGCTAATATTAATCGCTTAATTTATATCTTTAATTTAAATTAACTAAACTGTGGCTGGGTCCATGCTCCTAACGTCCATATAGGCTTGGACGATGACTATGAGTCAAGACCTATATGCAAATGTATGGTCCCAGAATTCTAATTCTTTTGGCTCTAAATATCCATGTAGCGTGTGGCTTAATATCATAGTCGACTGGGCAAGGAAATATGAGATACTTCCATATAAAAGGAAGCATGATATTTGCTTCTAAATTACACAATTAATATATGACATATGCGATCTTATTCATGTGAAGTTCTGGACATATAAACTCAGCGTCTACACCCAGCGACATACCTACATTGAAATACAAAAACATCTGCGATTTATATTGACAGCAATATACATACATCCAGGGCAGCAAACATACATCCAGGGGCAGCGAACATATATCAAAGGGGCAGCAATCTGTACAGAGATCTCTGATCTACGATCCCTGACAGCGAACCACACTTGCAATTTTTAGATACCAGTTACTTGTGATTATTGACTCAAGTATGCTCTGTGTTGTATGATCTAAGACATCACTGGCAATCATATGATGAAGCTGCAATGGTATTCTGAGACTGAGAAATTACATTTAGTTCGACATACCATTTGTACAAACAATGATTTGTAATCATTCTGAGATACTCTATAAGTTGGATATAGCTAGGAGCTACTAAGACTTGCTTCGTGGATCAGGGATCTTCAACAAATCTTCAATATACTGTAAGGTATCATTATTTTTCTGAGAATAATTGATCTATTAGTTGCTGGGTTTTTCACCTCCAAGAGGGAGGTTTTCCCAGGGTACATCTTGTGTTTTCTTTCCATTTCATTCACTAAACTATCTCTGATTATTTACATCTGATCATGAACTTAACAAGGTATCAAAGCTTGGTTCGTACTAACTGTGATCAGATCTAACCTTTTATACTTCAGATCTTGCTCTTCTCTTTGCTGTTGTCAAAATGGTGACAGGTCTCAAGGTTGAGGACAGATTGGAAGGGGCTGTAAACTTCACATCATGGAAGGTTTGAGTACTTCTTGCACTTGAAGAAAACGATCTACTATAGTTCGTGCAAGGACCAGCACCTACTGAACCTTCAAATCCAGATGAGTTAAGTCAATTCAAGAAGAATGCATTGAAGGCCAAAAAGATTTTGATTGACTCTGTTAAGGACCATCTTGTTTCAATCATCGCCAAGTTGACTTCTGCTCGTGATATGTTCAAACAACTTGAAGGGATGTATGAGATCAACAATTTAAGCAAGGCTCTTACTCTAAGGAGACAACTTCTTCAAATCAAGATGGAAAAGGGAGAAACCGTCATGGCATTCTTCACGAGGATCGCTGAATTTAAGGATCAGATTCAAGCTATGGATGGAGAAGTGATGGACAAGGATCTTGTTATCCTAGCTCTCAATGGCCTACCTTCTTCTTGGGAACCATTCATTCAAGGTTTGAGTGGTAGAGGTGATTTTTCTTCCTTTGATCGTCTTAGAACTGATTGCATTCAAGAGGAATCTCGTTTAACAGTTAGAGGATTCAAGATTTCTTCTTCTTCTTTAGATAACCAAGTTCTTGCAGCTCAATCTTTCAAGAAAGGTGGAAATGGGAAGAAGAACAATTTCAAAAGGAACATCAATTTAAGATCTCAAGGAAATAATGATTCAAGGAAAAAGCCTAAGGATCTCTCTCACATTCGTTGTTTCAGATGTGACAAATTTGGTCACTATGCCAAGGAGTGCAAAGCTCAACCAAATTATCAAGAAACCAACATTAATGAAGTTGATGATAAGGAAACAAGGAAGACTTTATTTTCATTTATGCTTTATCTAGTAATGTTCCTACTGACAGGGACACTTGGTTGATTGATAGTGGTGCTTCCAGGCATATTACAAGTTATAGAAATCAACTTACAGATTTGATTGAAAAGGAATCAAACCTTCATGTGGTTATTGGTGATGATGCTCAATACTCTGTAAGAGGTCTTGATAACACAACTCTTAACCTAGATTCTAGTATTTTATTACAATTATCTAATATCTTATTTGTTCCCGGAATTAAAAGAAATTTAATTTCTATTTTTGCCCTAGAAGATAAGGGTTATCAAATTGCATTTTCTGAGGGCAGGGTTCTTGCTTGGCCTAAGAAATCTAACTTCAAGTGTGCTAGAGTTATTGGTAAGAGGTTTGAAAGCCTCTACAAGCTTTCAGCTCGTCCATTTCAGGCTTTTATTCACTCTACAGCTGAGACTAGTGATCTATGGCATAGAAGACTTGGTCATCTTCACTTCCGTGCTCTCCCTACACTTGAAAAGATGGTTAGTGGTACACCTAAACTTAGTCATATTCATGATGATGTATGCAAAGAATGTGCTATAGGTGAAAACATTAAAAGTTCATTTTAGAAAAGTGAAACTAGATCTAATGAAAAGCTTGCTCTTGTTCATTCTGATTTATGTGGCCCTATGTCCGTTGCATCATCTACTGGTTTCTTATATTATGTCACTTTCATAGATGATTACTCTAGGAAGACTTGAATTTATTTCTTAATATCAAAAGAATCTGATGAAGTCTTAGCTAGATTCAAAGAATTTAAAACTCTAGTAGAAAATTTATCCGGTAAAAGGATCAAGACTCTTAGATCTGACAATGGAGGTGAGTACACCTCGAGTAGCTTTCATAATTTTTGGTAGAAACAGGGATCAAGAGGGAGTTCTGTGTTCCTTACAATCTTCAGTAAAATGACATTGTTGAAAGGAAGAACAAAACTATAATTGAATCAGCTGAGGCCATGATTCATGATCAGATTCTACAATTGTTCCTTTGGGCTGAAGCTATTAGGACTATTGTCTACATTCAAAACAGGTGCCCTCATAGTGTTATGAAAGATATGACTCCTGAAGAAGCATTTTCAGGATCAAAACCCAACATTAACCATTTGAGAATCTTCGGAAGTCCAGTCTACATTCACATTCCGAAGGAGAAAAAAACCAAACTGGAGCCATCAGGTATTCTTGTTGGTTACAATGCAAACTCCAAAGCTTTCAGAATTGTCATTCCAGGTCAAAGATATATTGAGGTAAATAGAGATGTTACTTTTGAAGAAAATATTGCTTTAAGGAAATCTAAAGGCCCCTCAACTAAAAATGAAAATGATTCTAATGATAATCAAGATATGGATATTGATAATGATGTTGAGTTTCAAAGGGAGTCTATAGGATCTCCAGGACCTTCAGAACATATTGAGCCTATGAATCCTTCTGATGGATCTAGAAACATCACAGTGAGCAAGAAAAAACCTCTTTGGGTAAAGAACACTATTCAGGAAGTTGAAAGGTTTGCAGCTCCTCAAGGCTCCTTCAGGGAAAGTAGGAGACTGCAAAAGTTCTCCAACTATGTTGCATTAATGTGCAACATCATTGAGACTGAACCTTCTAGCACCAAGGAAGCCATGGACCAACAAACATGGAAAGATGCCATGGATGAAGAATATGAATCCATAATCAAGAATGATGTATGGGAGATTGTGCTAAGACCCAAAGGTAAGTTTGTTGTATCCTCTAAATGGTTGTTTAAGATTAACCATTTTGCTGATGGTAGTATTGAAAAATATAAAGCTAGATTTGTAGCTCGTGGTTTTTCTCAAAAGGAAGGTATAGATTATGAGGAAATTTTTGCTCCTGTAGCTAGATATTCCTCTATTAGATCTATTATAGCCATTGTTGCAGCTAAAGGTTGGAAACTACATCAAATGGACGTGTGTCATTAAGAAAGAACTCTACATTGAACAGCTAGAAGGTTATGAGATCCATGAAAGGGAAACTCATGTATGCAGATTAAAGAAAGCCCTATACGGACTTAAACATGCCCCTCGAGGATGGTATGAAAGAATTGACAAATACTTGGTAAGCTTAGGATTTTGTAAGAATGATGTTGATCCTAATCTTTATTTTATGGTATTTTATGATGAAATGCTAATCATAGTTTTATATTTGGATGATTTCTTTCTAAGTGGACATGAAAGTCTTATCATTAGATGCAAGAAAGAATTGGCTACTGAATTTGAAATGAAAGACTTAGGATTAATGCATTATTTCCTTGGTTTAGAAGTATGGCGAAATTCAAGTGAGATTATTCTAAGTCAAGGAAAATATACCTTAGATATTTTGAAGAGATTTGGCATGTTGGATTGCAAGCCTATGCCAACCCCTATGGAAACTAACTTGAAAAAGTTGAGTGCATGTGCTGCTGATTCTGATTTTGCAGATCCAACTGAGTACAGGAAATTGATTGGATCATTGATGTACCTAGTTAACACTAGACCAGATATTTGCTACGCAGTCAATGCCCTTAGCCAATTTATGAATGAACCCAAGCATGTTCATCTTATTGCAGCTAAACATATTTTGAGATACTTGCAAGGTACAATCGACTATGGGCTGAGATATGCTCTCAACACTACTATTACCTTGGAAGGTTATTGTGACTCAGATTGGGCAGGCAGTATTACTAATAAGAAGAGCACTTCAGGACTATGCTTCATCTTGGGATCTGCTATGATTTCATGGGCCTGTAGAAAACAATCCTCGGTTGCCATGAGTGTTGCTGAAGCAGAGTACATTGCTGCTAGTGTTGCTTCTAGGGAAGCAGTATGGCTCCGCAAACTTCTCAATGGGTTATTTGGACAACCCTTGGATCCTACTACCATTCATTGTGACAATCAAAGCTGTATAAAGATGTCTGTCGATTCGGTATTCCATGATAGGACAAAACATGTGCAAACACATTATCACTTCATTCGAGACATGGTACAGAGAGGTGCCATCTAGCTGAAGTATATCAACACTGATGAGCAAGTGGCAGAGATTCTCACCAAGCCTCTTAATAAGGTGAAGTTTGAATACTTCCGTGAAAGGCTTGGACTTGTAAAGGATACATCTATTGCTGAGAGGGAGTCTCAGCTTCATTGATGTATCTTGTTAATATTTTGATTGTATTACCCACCCTTTGCGGGCAATGCAAGGTGGGACCACCCTTTGCGAGCAATGCAAGGTGGGATGATATTATGTTGTATTGAATCTTCTTTGAGAGAAGATATGTTTTTGACCACCCTCTACAGGCAATGCGAGGTGTTGTTGTAATATTTCAAGTCCACCCTCTGCGGGCAATATAAGGTGGCAATGTAATTGAATGAAGACCACCCTATGCGGGCAATGCAAGGTGGTAGAATATTTATGATAGAGGCTTCGTCCTCTTCCACCCTTTACGGGCAATGCAAGGTGGATCCATCCTCTGCGGGTATGCATGATGGAGATCATGGAAGGAGTCCATGATATTGGTTAGAATCCTCCCTAGCTCAGAGGGAGTGTTAATTTTGAATAGCTAGATTCAGATTCTAGCTAATATTAATCGCTTAATTTATATCTTTAAAAATTAACTAAACTATGTGGCTGGGTCTATACTCCTAACGTCCATATAGGCTTGGATGATGACTATGAGTCAAGACCTATATGCAAACGTATGATCCCAGTATTGTAATTTCTTTAGGCACTAAATATCCATGTAGCGTGTGGCTTAATATCATAGCCGACTGGGCAAGGAAATATGAGATACTTCCATATAAAAGGAAGCATGATATTTGCTTCTAAATCACACAATTAATATATGACATATGCGATCTTATTCATGTGAAGTTCTGGACATAAAAACTCAGCGTCTACACACAACGACATACCTACAACGAAATACAAAAACATCTGCGATTTATATTGACAGCAATATACATACATCCAGGGCAGCGAACATACATCCAGGGATAGCGAACATAGATCAAAGGGGCAGCGAACTATACAGAGATCTCTGATCTACGATCCCTAACAGCGAACCATACTTACCTGCGATTTTTAGATACCAGTTACTTGTGATTACTAACTCAAGTACATTCAGTGTTGTATGATCTAAGACATCACTGGCAATCATATGATGAAGTTGCAATGATATTCTGAGATTGACAAATTACATTTAGTTCGACATACCATCTGTACAAACACTGATTTGTAATCATTCTGAGATACTCTGTAAGTTGGATATAGCTAGGAGCTACTAAAATTTGCTTCGTGGATCAGGGATCCTCAGCAAATATTCAATACAAATACTTCCAGATCCGTAATCCATGCTCAGAATTAATTTCCACACGTTACAAGTCTGAAGTCGGTCAAGAAATAAGTCTTCTCCAGAACACATGCCACAGCTGACGTCATCAGTACCCAAACAAAAATCGAACCCAACCCATTTCACCATCATATGTCGGCTCTCCATCAGTAAGCTCGCAAGTTTTGAAACATCTTCCTCAGCAAGATATGCTCGAAACACAGAGACCTTCTCTGTCCAGAATCACAGTCACAGTCCAGAAAAACAGTCTTTACTAAAACAGCTGTAACATCCATGATATGAAATATAAAGTCAAGCGGCCTTAGATGTAAGGTCAAAACTCAGTCTTCTGCTTAAATTCAACTTCGCTCGTTCTGGTTCATCTGTACAGTGTCCGTACACACCTTCCAATCAAGTAACTAGCTTGTCTTCTTTCACAGAAATATATGTTGACATCAGTGACAAAACATGAGTATCAACAACATGATTAGTACCAAAAACTGATATCATCTAACAATCTCCCCCTTTGGCATTGATGGCAACATATGGGAAAATCCATATGCATCAACCCAAAAGTACTCTCTTTACAATCTTCTCAATATCGTCAACAAATCTCCCCAAAACAGTAGGGATTTTCACATAGATTCCTTCCCCCTTTGGCAGCAATGGCAAAGGGTGCCATAACTCATCTGTATTCTTCGGTAAGGTGTAGCTTTGTCAAATCTTCATGTCCAATCAGGTGCAAGATCACCCAAATGTGCTCCATAGTGTTCTCCTGCGATCACTCCCCCTAAGGAGTAGATCCATACATCAAGTCCAGAGAATAATATAGCTCTGAGATCCACTAGACTGATGCATATCTACATCATTTAATTACCACTGGGAGGGGCCATCACCCCAAGCATGCCTCTGAGGTATTCAAAAGCATCTTTTAGCAAAGGTTTAGTACATATATCTGCTATCTGTTCCTTTGTGCTTATGTACTCCAATTTAATCTCCTTAGCAGCTACCTTCTCCCTCAAGAAATGATACTTGATAGAAATATGTTTAGTCTTTGAGTGCATTATAGGATTCTTCGCCATGTTTACTGTACTTGTATTATCACAATGAATAACCACTGGCTCCTTGAAAATTATTCCAATATCTTCCAGCATTTGTTTCATCCAAACAACTTGTGTGCAATTTATTGCAGCAGCTACATATTCT
>MU225026.1:1518338-1536375 GCA_018584345.1 Thuja plicata | reverse complement strand
AATAATTACATAAGCCCTTGCTAAGATACACACGGTACCTATAACAAGTATACAATATTTACAATTCATTACAAATACTTCCAAATCCGCAATCCATGCTCAGAATTAATTTCCACATGTTACAAGTTTGAAGTCGGCCAGGAAATAAGTCTTCTCCAAAACACACGCCACAGCTGACGTCATCAGTACCCAAACAGAAATCGAACTCAACCCATTTCACCATCATATGTCGGCTCTCCATCAGTAAGCTCGCAAGTTTTGAAACATCTTCCTTAGCAAGATATGCCCGAAACACAGAGACCTTCTCTGTCCAGAATCACAGTCACAGTCCAGAAAAACAGTCTTTACTAAAACAGCTATAACATCCATGATATGAAACATAAAGTCAAGCGGCCTTAGATGTAAGGTCAAAACTCAGTCTTCTGCTTAAATCCAACTTCGCTCGTTCTAGTTCATCCGTACATTGTCCGTACACGCATTCCAGTCAAGTAACTAGTCTGTCTTCTTTCACAGAAATATATGTTGACATCAGTGACAAAACATGATTAGTACCAACAACATGATTAGTACCAAAAACTGATATCATCCAACATCAACATGTAGAATAAAATACCAAGTAGTCTATCCTCTCTTGAACAAGGAAACCTCATATGCTAAATAATATGTAATGCCCCCTCTTTCCTAGCGTTCAAATAATGGTCATCTTGCTAGCCTTTGCATCTATTCCTGAAGGCTAGAGCAAATAAATAACAAGGGAATGATGTGAATAATTAAATAAAGGAGCAAAAAGCTTAAGTTAAATTCTTAGCACTTAATTATTCACCTAACTCATAAAAAGGGGCCAACTTAAGTTATGACTTAAGTATTCCTAGGCGATTTCCACATGGTGAAGTTTTAAAATATTAAAGAGGCAAATATTGTAAAATTAATGCCTAAGTCGATTTATAGAAGAAAATCAATTGCTTTTTGAAGGGAAGAGCTTATAAGAGGCGCGAGTCTGCCTGGGAATTCAATGAACTTGATATGATATTGATTTTTTCTCTGCAAGTGATTTTCCGGTTTTCAGGACGCAAACCCTGAAGGCATTGTGTTTTGGACGTCCACCCAAAGCACCATTTCTGAATACTTCAAATTGCTGCATATAGGATCCGCTACAGATTGAGAAGAAGAATAATTTTCATTATTCTTTAAAGTGATCTGCGATAGGTCTGATCATCCAAACCCTCGAATTCAGAGCTGGAGTTTGGGACGACTACAAAAGCATCAACAAGAAGTTTGACCAGATTGGATAAGACATGTCTGGAGCATTTTAGTGGCCTGCGACTTGATACAACAAGGATATGTGGAAAATGTAGCTTAAATAAGGGATAGGTGCTTTTCAACAGAACGCTAATGGTATGTAATTGATCTGAAACAATTATTTTTACTAGTAATCAAGTTAGTGGTATTGAAAGAATCAAACCTGGAGTTCATAATTTGTGATTTTAGTCTATGTTACTTTTTCTTGAATTTCAAAAGGGAATATACTAATATTGCCTATCTTTCTATTAATATTCCAATTTGTTTTTAAAATAGTAAATCAATCTTTGTTGTTAATCAATTACATTTCAATAAACAATTGAATATTGCATAAGTTTTCAAGAGAATAGAGAAAGGGATATTTCACAATATGGTGATTGTGTGATCAAATAAGGCAACCCCATGGTTTACATTGCGAACTAGCGACTTTGTGTTGGATATAACTTAGTTTTATGATGTGATTTGTTGGTAACCACGCGGGGACTTACCCTATTCATTCAATGGTACATCAACTTTCTAAATGCGAATGATTTGGCAATTTGAGCTCTTCAACTACTTTAATGAAACAAAGTGTAAAAGAAGTTGGGTTTAGGAATCTAAACTAACTCTAACACTAACTCTACCAATGCAAGACACCATTGATGATGAGATGAAACTCTACCAATCCTTGCTTCGCCAAATCAACTACGCAAAGGAGGGTGCAATCTTCTTAGGATGTGTGGATGATTTTCATACAGCTAACATTCATTCAAATATCCAATTCTAGTGCAATTCAAATGAACATTCCCAATTGAAGTTAAGTGCTTGCAATAAGTTCAAATCGACATTACATTGTTCTTTGCAATCAACAAGTACCAAAAGGTATTAACATACGTTTCACCATTAACCTCCAACAATAATATCTTTCATCTTCTATTCATCTATTTAACAACTTCTACTTCTATTCAACATAGACAAATCCTATTCTAAGTGAGAAAATGGGAAACCATGCAACACTCCAAAATAACACAAGTAGTTCACCATGCATTCAACAGTGAATGTGCAATTACTTTGGCAACATTATAGCAACAATAAGCCTCCTTTTAATAAATGATTTGAGTTAGCCTTATATAGAGAATCCAAGTACAACGAATGGTTCAGATTGATCCAAGATCAACGGCTTAGATTGTTCCAACACAACCCTAATGTAACTACCACCTACAAGCATTAAATGCCAACTAATTACAATAAGGCACCTATCTATGGGCCAATGAGAAAATTACATTGCTTTTGAATACTTATCCCCTTGAGTATGGACCGATGAGAAAATTCATTATGGTAAAGCATTAAATGCAATCCACATGTACACTTGAAACAACTTGATTGGTGGAGATGAAGGTGTGCCAACTCAGCATGCTTATCTTGATTGAATTCCACCTTTCCAGTCTCCTTGTCTTGGAAATCTTTTTATTGAGGTGTTCTTGAAATTGCTTGTACTTGAAATAACTCTTAACTTAATGTCTTGGCCTTGATTTCTCTTCATGATTTTGAACTTGAACTTGGTTGATTTCTCTTCATGATCTTGAACTTGAACTTGGTTTTCCTCATTCCGTGAGATTTGTATATTAGCAATTCGATCATCACCCTTGGTTGAGGTTTCCAACAAATTTGGATATACAACATTGATCATTGTGATGTTGTTTCTTTCATGCTGCTTTGATGTTGGCATGATCTCTCTTTCAAGACTTGGGATTATTGACCTTGCCATTGCACTTGCACTTCCATTTCACTTTGATTTCCAACCTCAAACCTTCTTGCTAGCTTGATGAATATCTTGTACACACCTTGTTCATGCTCCCATATTGGCTTTAATGTGGTAACCATCAAGTGTTACTTTGAACTTCACCCACGCACATGAAATATTCCGCTCCATGCCATTTTCTTGCTTGTCATCTCCATTTGTACATGC
The DNA here is from genome assembly GCA_018584345.1 of Thuja plicata. Lineage (NCBI taxonomy): Eukaryota > Viridiplantae > Streptophyta > Pinopsida > Cupressales > Cupressaceae > Thuja > Thuja plicata. Next base: position 1,533,128 of record MU225026.1, on the reverse strand, counting down.
ATTGTTGAAGTCTTTGAACATTTGTACTTTGCATTTCCACTTCCATCTTTCGCTTGGACTTGGCTCCTCATCCTCAAATTCCTCCATTTCCTTGCAAAACAATTAAACACTTGTGTTAAATTTGTAAAATGGCAAATGTGAACCAAATTAAGATATTCTTATGATTAAAGATCATGTGATTTCATCTTGACATGTAGTTGCATTTATATGAATCCATGCATTGATATTAGACAATTTCTAATTCCGATCTGAATTGTGATTTCTGATTTTCTAAGTTCAAAACATTCAATTTCCTTTTGCGCATGCCCAACAAACACTCTAGAGTTCATGAATCTATCCTTGCAAACTTGATTTTCAAAGCATACCTGATCGAATGTGGTAAGAATTCCGAGTTTTAGAACTTCAGGTCTGCAAGAATTCGTACTTATATGCTTATGTTTGGGGAGCTAACAGGTTTCTTTTACTTCCAAATTTCTGATTTTCCAACCTCAAGCGAATTGGATCTGATTGAAGGCCAATGATTACTTTGAATTCCAGATACTAACCTCTTATTTTCACACAACCGAAGGTCTGCTCTGCTCTGCTCTTGATTTTTGTTTGGTGTTGTTCGAATTGCTCTTGATGGTTTGAAATGAAACACACTACCCTTCTTATATAGGCGTCCATCTAAAAGTCATGACCATTGGGAGGAGAGTAGGGCCGACTTGTACTTATCTTCATTGGATTTACAATTTGTTTCGACTCTCCTCAGTTCGACTTGATCTAGCATTTGATTGGTTTGTGATTAATTAAGCCCCTTCCTTGTTTAGCCAACTTGACCTATACAATTCGATTTCCCTTAATGAGCAAGGTGATCGGATTTTAATTCTAATTTCATGATCTTCATAAGGCCGACTTAGTTGAAGGTTTGTCATCTTTGTCTCAATGGCGAATCAAAATCCCTTTGAAAAGTCTTAAAATCAAGCCCAAGAAGTTGGGCGGAAATCATGGCTTGCTTGGGCAAACAAGTCGGAAATAAGGGCTTGCTTGGGTAAACAGGTTAAAAATAAGGGCTTGCTTGGGCTACATGTCAACCTTTGGGCGAAAATTAACTTGTCCTTGGGCTTGCATTCAAATTTGATCGAATTTTGGCTTGTGCTCGGGCTCCGATTCAGCATTGGGTGGAAAATGGCATGTACTTGGGCTCAACATCAAGTCTAGGCGGAATTTAGAGCTTGCTTGGGCTCCAATATCAAGTCTTGAGTGGAGTTTAGAGTTCTCTTGGGCTCCGACATCAAGGCTTGAGCAGAGTTTAGCATGTGTTTGGGCTTGGATCAATTCTGATTTCTCCAAAATTTATCAAGTGCTGGACTTCATTGCTTGCTACTTGAAGTGTTTAAGATCAAATCAAGGATTTTTCCACACATTTGAAATTTTGAGTTTATTATTCGCTCCAACATAAACCTGTTGTGAGGTATTCACACCATTGCCCCATTGCAAATGGGGACCCCCTCTTTAGTAGTAGTGCGTTTAGGTGGTCTTAGGTAGTCTTAGTTGGTAGTAGTTTTCAAGTCTCCAAGTCGAGGAAGTGAGCTTGAGCAACTTTGACCTGTTGGGAAGTTGAGCCTGTTAGGGATATGCACGAAAGATGGGCTAAGCTAGTCAAGGAGGCGAGATTGCGATTGAAGAATTTGTGATGAAATGAGTTAGAACCTTTTGAAAATCCTTGTTCCAGTCTCAATTTTGAGCTTAAAAAGTCTGGAAAGGTTATGGAAGGTAACACTGTTGAAGGCGTGCTGAATCCTGAAATTTGGCTAAGTCGAATATTTTGAAAACTCCCAAAATCTAGAATCTTTATTATAACTCCTATGAATCTGAAACCTATCTCAAACATCCTTATAGTATTTATATAAATAAACTTAAAGTATAAGAAAGGAAATAATACTTAAATGTTATATTTATATAAATCCTCTTGCCCTCTGAGCTGAAAATTTGACTAAGTCTAGATGAAGAAAGCTAGAGATGGCGGAATTCTTCTCAGCCCAGGAATTCCGCCCAATGTTTTCCCTCAAGTTTCAAAATCTCCGCCCAAGTGAAAACACAATCTTTGAGATAAATTGTATGCCTAAGCCACGAGGATAGAAAAATGATGATCGAGGGATCAAAATGGTGAAGTTTTGAAGGCATATTGGAGATGGCAGAATTCCTCTTAGCCCAAGAATTCCGCCCATAATCATTCCTCTATCATAAAAATCTCCGCCAAAGAAAATCATGGTTACCCGGAGACCCATCTCCCCCCCTCCAGACGTGTCTCAGAGACGGAAACGCATCTCAGAGACTTTTCTCGTCTCCGGAGTCTTCAAAAATGGCTGGAGACTTCATCACGAAGTCTCCTGGTGAATACAAGTCTCTGATTCCAAAATATGAAGTCTCCCGCCCGTCTCCTAATTAAAAAACAAATTTAAAATACAACATTAAGTCATTTTATGATTTTGACACTTATTTGAAGTCTCCGGGTAACCATGGGTTTTATTCATTCATTGAAGAGGCACCGATTGGGGTCAAAGAAAGCAGAGAACCTGGTGTTCATTCATAGCACACTTCGCCTTCTCTCTTGTGTTGATCCTACATATATGGAGGGTCCTTCAGCAAAATGGAACCAAATTGCACATGATGGATTTGGTGCAATCATGGTGGAAGAAGCTGTTGAACCAGATGACCTTAATGAATTGCCCCCAGTTGTACTACCATTAGAGGAACCTGAGTTGGAGAGTGATGATTTTCTGGACAGCATCATAGCTGAAGACCTTGAGATGGATGATCACAGCCTTGTGGAGTAGATGATACTAGATTAATTTCTGATTTTTGTTTACAGTTTTGAGTTTTTTGTTTGCATACCAGCGATTTAGCATCAAACTATATATTTTTGAATTTCAAATTTCAATATGTAATGATAATCTCAGCAATTATTAATCGTTTACAGTTTTGAGTTTTTTGTTTGCATACCAGCGATTTAGCATCAAACTATATATTTTTGAATTTCAAATTTCAATATGTAATGATAATCTCAGCAATTATTAATCTGATATGATGATCATATGCGATATTCAGAAATTAGATATGACTATGAGATATGCAATGTGAGTTTTGAACTATTTGACTCTATATTAATATGACATTACTATTTAGTATTAGTCTCTGACTCTTTAAACTTTTAATGTTCAATGTTCAATGTTCATACTTATAACTTTCCATTGTTCTTGTTTCAAAGCTATGTTACAAATCTATGGTATTTCTTAGAAATTATTAAATTATATGAAGAAAAAAAAATTGCCGTCTCCAAGTACCCCCGTCTCCTATTTTTGAAAAACAGCTGTACGAGTATCGGTACCAGTATCAGAGACCTCCAAGTCTCCCCGTCTCCAAGTAACCTTGAGAAAAATACAGTTTTCTCCAAGAAGAATTGGTGACCAAGAAGATGAAATTGTGAGATTTGAGACAAGAAGATGAGCATGAGATTTGGTCGGAATTCCTCTAATTAGAGGAATTCCGCCCATGACAATTCCTCAAACACCAAATGCTCCGCCTATGAAATTTAGCTTCCTCTATGATGACGATCACCCAAGTTGATAAGTGGCTGAAAAATGAAGGTAAGATGTGAAGAAATTGAGCCAAAAGGGGGCATGAGAGGATGGCGGAATTCCTCTAATCGTAGGAATTCCGCCCATCATTATTCCTCTAATCTTGAAAATTCCGCCCCTACAAGGAGAGCAAATTTAGATGCAAATTCAATGACCAAGTGCTGAAAGAGGAAAAATTGACGAAGAAGAGGCTAAATGATGACCATGGAGCAAGTTTTAAGCTTGGATGTTGACATTGGGTAGAGCCAGCATGAGAGGAAAATGGCGGAATTCCTCCAATCTCAGGAATTCCGCCCATAAATTCCTTCAAAACTAAAATCTCCGCCTCCTCCCTACATGAATTTTCTTGCTAATCTAATCAATTATCATATGATGAGGGTAATAGCAATATGGCGAAGTTGAAAAGTGGTAAAGTCTTGAAGGAGAATTGAATTCTTATTGACCCCAAACGGTGGAAGGGTAGGACTGGGCGGAATTCCTCCAACCTCAGGAATTCCGCCAAAGGCCAATACAGATGGCGAAACATCTTAACCCCCCCCCCAATTGATAAAGGGAAGTTTAAGTATAAAAGGAGCAATGAGAGGCCAAGAGATATCTTGGCGGGATTCCTCTGATTAGAGGAATTCTGCCCAAAATTTTCCTCTAAAAAGAGAATGGCGATTTATGAATTAAACTTAATTTTCTTCCTTAAACAAGTCGGTCTTGAGGGCATAAGAAAAACAAATTAAATAAAAACATTTTATTGGTCAATTGAGAGCAGGTTGGCCTGCACTGGAGGAGGTGCCCTGTCATGCTAAATTGCCTATGAAAGGAGGCAAATCAGAGTCATTTTAACATCAAAACATACAGTTCTATCTCTGCAATAAAAAACAATGAACTGTATCCCAGTTAGCAGCGATTTTGTCATGGGAAGGCAGCGAATTTATTCTCTCAAAAGGACTACAAATTGTTTCCAAGAGCTGGAGTGACATAGGGTTTGATGGATCGGCATTAGGAGCGAGATAAGATCTTTTGAGGGGCTGTAGTTCTGGGTAAGAGAGGCAGATCTCTTTCAATAAATCAGATCTGAAAGGTGGAAGAAATGGTTTAAATCTGGGTTCATCATACTGTAAAATTCTTGTATTTTCCAGATTTTGGCATAATTTCACTTCAAAATTTGCAAGGGGAAGAAAGGTTTGATCTTGAGGTTAAGAAATTTCATTTTTTGTTGATGCAAGTATCTCATGAAGACTTTCAGATTTCCTTCTCTTTGCTTATTAACTTTACAAAGTTTAATGCTTTTTTCCTTTGTTTTGTAAGGTGAATTCAAGAAGGAGAAGCTAGGAGGACAAAGAGATTGTGGCGAGGTTAAACTCAAGACTTCAAGAGGAAAGCAAGTGGATGCTACAGGAAGATAGGCTCAAGCTCGAAGACTCTAAATGAGAAGAAAGACCCAAGTCAAGTTATCGGAATGCAAGTTCAAGGCAAGATGAAGATCAAGTTCACGGAGATGCAAGTAATTCAAGTCATAGCAATGAGAAAATTTCCTGGAAAGAAGATGAAGAAAATTTGAGAAGATGAAGTAATTTGGGAATATGCCATCACAATGGAAGGCTTGTAATGTTGAGTATCAAGAGATATTTCCTCATCACAAAGAATTGATCAAGTCTATGAGATAAGGATGATGAGGTGGCGCCCACTTGTCTTCAACCAATCAGAAGATTCCATTTACACATGTTCAACATAGTCAATCATATTATGCCAAGTGTACATTTTTCTCATTGGTTCTCAAAAACATTGTAATTTTCTTATTGGCCCATAGGGTGGTGTCTTCATGTAATTGGATGATAGTGTGACCCTAATTAGGGTTTTTAGGGAATCTTGTATTGATCTTGGCCCTTCATTGTAATTGAACAACTGTAAAAGGCCAAGGCCTTCTCATTTGTAAGAAGTTAGAAGGTTGGAGATTGTAGAAGATTAGATTAGAGAGCTAGAAGCAGAAGTAGGCTAGCTAAGGGAGATACTTGATCAAATTGTTCCTATAATACTTTCAAAGTAAATGATGATTCATTGTTGGTCTTCATGGTGAATTACTTAATGTTGCTTTGAAGTGTTACATGGTTTCCTCAATCTTTCACTTGGAGTAGATTTCATTTCATGTTGAAGTAGTTTAGTTGAATGAAAATAATTGTGGATGTTTACTTGCTTGTCTCGAACAAAACCGGGCCACTAGCCTCTTGCTAATTGTAAGTGTGCATTGTGTGGTTAGCTGAGGATTAAAAACACTTAACTTCAATTGATATTCAATCTTTAGTTTGCATCCATCGATGGGATTAAAGAGGAATATCGTTTTGAAAACCATTTGAGTTTTCCTCAGAAGCTTGCACTAGGTGGGTGGAGTCGGTGACAAGATTGCACCTAGTAGAGTCTAAGTTCATCCATACTTCATTCCATTCATAGTTAGGAGTATAAGAAGTTGAGTTTAAGTTTAAGTTTAAGTTGAAGTGGAAAAGTTGGAAGATCAAACTATATTTTCATTGCACATTGTGAAGCTAAATCTTTAGAAGTGCAGGCAGTTGATATCCATTGAATAAACAACGTAAGTCACCTAAGTGATTACTAGCAAATCACATTATTTCACTGAACGAGTATCCACAATTGAAGGGAACCTTGAAGTCATTTCATGATCTTACTTTGCAAGCTCAGCATGAGAGATGACCTTATTCAAGAGAGGATTGAGTATTTGGCATTTCATCTTGGAATACTAAGTATTTGATTCTGCATGTTGTAGTGGAATAAAACTTACATCAACAAACCTCATCTTGTTTTTTCACCATGTCAAAGTCTAATATCATCATTCATCATCCTAATCTCCTCTAAAGGCTAAGCGGAAGTCAAGCTTCCGTTGGGCTTGAAGCCCCAAAACTTGGTGGAAAACACCATGAGGTTGGGCTCGAAGCCTCAACAAGGTCGTAAATCTGACCTTGCATGGGCATTTCCGACCTTGTTGGGGCTCTGAGCCCCAAGTAGGTCGGAAATTTGACCTTGCTTGGGCTCTTCCCAAGTTCAATTCCCATAAAAAATGCAAAGTGTTTTATCAAGTTTTCAACTTTGTGACTTGTTCTTCATTTTTGTACTTGAATGAGCTTGTAGATTGGTTGTCACGATTGACTTCAATTCCTCATGTGTTTGCCAAGGTTTGTCAATTTTCCAACAGCAAATAACTTCATCCTTTCAAGTTCTCCACTCAAGCCTTCGCCTTGTTTAGCAATTCCATCTTCATCTTGTCTTGGATTCAAACTCTAGAGCCCCACAAGTTGGGTGGGAAATGACGTCCTTTTGGGCTTGGAGCCCCAAAAAGAGGGTGGAAATTAGGCCCCAATTGGGCTCCATCTCAATTTTAACTACAAAATTAAACCAAGTGTAAAACCATTTCCTACATCTCGTCCAGATTTCATTGATTTCAATTTTTTAGTTCATTATTCCAACCGACATCATCACCTTTTGATTGTAATTTGCGTGGGGGCCGTTTGAAAGTTACAATTTGACATTGAAATCAGATCAAGCACGAAGGCAACTTTCAATTTCACATAAGTCTTAAGCATCTTCATTGCCTTGCATACAAATTCACACTTTGCCTTCAGTTTAGGAGCCCTAACTTTAGGGCGGAAATGACAGCTTGCTTGGGCTCCTTCACAAATTTGGTGAGGAAATTGGTTGTGTTGAAAACTTGACTTGTCATTGAAAACTTCTCATCTTCTATAAGACCTTGACTTGCACCCAAGACTAACTTGCACTTCAATCCTGCCTATGACTTGAAAATGTTGCCATACTAAGACTAAGACTAACAATTGTTGACTACCAAAGCAAAAAAAATGGTGGGGGTCCCCATTTGTGCTTGGGCCTGTGTGTTTTACAACACAGGAGGACGATTGAGGGATGTCCAAGGCGTTCCCTACCGTCCCCAGTACGTATGGACGTTCTAAAAAACTTTTCAAGCTATCCTTGAGTTTCAAAAACAGTTTTGGTGTTTTTTGGCAAATCAGGTATGGGTAGGGCATGTCCCTTGGCTGTCCCTAGGACCCTGGATTGTTTTTGGTACGGGGATGGGGATTTTAGAGCCGGGGACGCGTCCCTGGGTAATGTATGAAAAACGCCTGTAATAAATTACCCTTTCTACAAAATCTAGTTGAACCAGCTTTGATTTGACAAATACTTGTAGTTAGCCTCAACTTAAAAAATGAAATTAATAGACCTCCAATGAATTTTCATGAGTTTTTAAAAAATGTAAAAATTTCAGAAAAATTCCTTGGTTTGCGAATTAGAAAGGGAATTTATGAAAGTCATAAAATTACTATAACTCGCAAAATATTAATATAGAAATTGGATTTTTGAATTGTAGATGCTTCATTGTGTTCTTCAAAAGACCTTTAAAAATTAGACAAAAATCCACCCATAAATGATAGATATGCATTTCACAAAATGATCTCCAAAATCGAAAATAAATGACTTGCTTAACGGTGCCAAGATCATGCTCTGCTACCACTTGTTATGAAATAACATGCATAAGAGAGAATATGAAATATGATGCAAATGCTTGAGAATAATATGCCACTTCGAGGCGGCACCTCCAATAGTTTTCACCAAGAACACAATACTCAATATGATGAAAATAACTAACCTTTACCTCCTATATATACCATGTTGAACACATGGTTAGGAGCGGGTAGTTGAATCAGTATAACAACAACTTTTACCAAATTAAACTTTATCAATCACAAGTACAACAATCATTCAAATGCAAAGAATACAAGAACACAATTTTAATGTGGAAACCCATACGGGAGAAAACCATGGCAAATTACTTTCTTTATATAATACTTTTTTTTACAGATTTAGAGGCACGAACCCCTCATTCAATTTGTGAACCCATGTCCACTAGAGGCACCAACCCCTCATTCAAATTCCCACCTTTTAATGGATGATGATGATCTTATTCTTCACAACTTGTTCTTTAAATCTGCTAAGAAATGTCTATAAAGCTGCCATAAAATTCTCGTCACAATGAAGTTCTTTATACCACCTTTGAAACTATTATAAACCTGGTCACAAATCTGCCACAGAGATCACATTCTCCTCTTTACAATCTGCACATGAACTCCTTATATACTTCTGAATTAATCCTTTTTAATGCTTATTCTATGCACTTGATCTATCTTCTTTTTCAACACACTCTCTTCTCCTCCATCTTCAACCTCCATATATATCCCATATTTATTTGAAAGAGTGGCTCTTTCTGAGAGGCTTGTTTTTTTTTTTGATATTTTTGTTTAAAGAACAAATTACACTACTCCAAACTAAATCGCAGCTTTTGGAGAATAATTTCTAATCACTCATATTAAAGCCCTGTTTAATAACAAGATCAAACCACTTAAAAGTGCACCTTTTAAGATTGCACCTTTTAGATTTAATACACTTTTTATTTCCTTATTACAAGTTGCAAGCGCTTCCTTTACATGCTGATAGTTTGCTTCATATATTAATCGCTGTCTTTGGCTGCCTTTGAATAAGACAAAGTTTGTCTTTTTCTTTGAGTAAGACAACTAATTTTGTCTTTTTATGGAACATAATATAAATCGCAGATTATTGAATTGCTGCCTTTGAGGATTACTTTATTGCAGCATAAGATATTGATTCTGTTGCATACTAATTCCTGTCGTCATGCTACGATCTGTCTTATCTAAGACATTTGGTCTTATTCTAATTTTGGTTTATTTGTTTTTGTCTTATTTGCTTTTGTTTATTACTTCGCAAGTGTATTGTCTTGATTTAAAAACCCCATTTTCTAATTAAACAGAAAGCTGATGTGAATGATGCTGTTGTGATTGCCGCTTATTAATATGTAAAATATATGATATATCTTCAATCTAAGTGCTGATCTTTTGTGATTTTCTTTGCTGCTGTGCATTAACTAGTATTCTTTTGACAGTGATTTTCTTCTTGCCCATATTCGACATCAATGCCAAATTGTCTAGTATACCATACTTATGCCCAGGATATCACCTAGGCTGTCTTAGATAACAACACATATGCCCTAGGCTGACCTAAATAACAATATAACAATGACAATAATATGGATTTATTAATAGTTAAGTTAGCCACATGCTGACTACTTATATCCCAAGCCACACTAGGATTAGAGGGATAACATTTCTTATGGAAAAAATATAGCATGGAAAGTAAAGTTTGTATTTATTAAGAGGTGAACCTTTCACATGGTATTTACCATTAGATAAGGATATTGCTTCTTTGGATGAATTAGAACAAGCATTTTTAGATAGATAGGCTCTGAAAGAAGAAAAAAAGAGGAGGAAGAAGAAAAAGAAGACAGAAGGAGAAATCTTAGGAGGAGATGATACAGGTGCATGAACTTTAGCTTCAATATAAGAAGATTCAATTTTTCTTTTTAATTGATGCATTCAAAAGGATAAAGTTATTATCTCTATAAACCCTAGCAGCAAGTATAACATCATCAGCATGGAATTAGCCAAGAAGCTACATGTACAAGCAAAGAACATAAAGGACAGTCAAATATTAGGTATGGATATTCAAATTTTTTAAGATTTTAGAGCTCTCTATTGAATATGGATGGTTCAGATATTGTTCTTGGCTATCCTTGGTTAGACTCTTTGGAAACAGTAAATATCAATGTGCGAATGAAGTTATGAAGCTTTGGTATAGAAGGAGAAGAAATTACATTACAAGATATTGCACATAAAAAAGTCCAAAGGAAAGTCAAGAAAGAGAAAGTTCAGAAATATGATATATCACAATGAATTAGAGGAAAAACAAGAGGATCAAGATGTTGAGAAAAATGAAGTGATGAAGGATTTACTAAGGAATCACTAGCACAAGTGGCAGAAAATGGTGAAGAATTAAAGAAGGGTCCACATCATTGTGAGAGGCAAGAATCATGGAGAAATGGTCGTGGAAAAATGATCGTGGAAGAATGATTGTACAAGAAATCAAGAAGCCGATCACTATGGACCTGTGTGTATTCATAGGAACAATTACAACAATCAATGGTGTCACAAAAGTAATGGCTACTCAGGGAAGTAAAGGAGGACTTACTATGGGAAGGAAGGGAAACAGATGGGTGCAAAAAATTATCGATCAAGCATGGGATCTGAGCAATATCACACAAAAGGCATGCACGACAAGGATCAACGATGGTTAGATGGTGGCATCATATCTGTAAAAGCCTGTGACAATTATAGTATTTAGCTTCTTCTCATGTCTCATGTTTCAGGGATGAAACATGTTAAGGAGGGTGGCATGTTATGCACCTAGGGATGTGATATTATAATGTAGTTGGGTGGATGAAGGTGCCAATGTGTAGCACACATCCCTCTAGTTATATTGGGTCGTATGAATAACTTATGTAATTAATTATATTAGAAGTTGAGTAGGCAAGTATTAGGATTACCCTACCATTGTATCATTACAAGGTCTTTATAAGGGAGTTTATTGTGTGAAGTATGATATTGTATTTGGGATCTATTGCAGATATAGCGTGTAGTGGCTTCTTTCATAAGGAGTATTGTATGGTGTTATCCTACCTCGGGGTTTACTGTATTTCTGCATATATTGGATATAAGGGCATCTTGGCCCACAAACATCTCGTGTTGTTTGTATTATATTATTTCTATAATTATGTGTGGACCTTACCAGGATATAATTGTAAGGCATAAGTAGGAACCATTATTTTTTTCTGCATTACAAACAGCAGACTATCTATACAGTTTTAAGAACTTAAGACACATTTAAATTTCTCAGATGAAGACAGTGGCTTGGTGATTAACTTCAATTATTGTTGTGTTTTGTCAGTTGCAGTCCCTTGAAAATGGATTCTACTTTCCAGTGAAGGGTGAAATTGTTCTTATGTCCCCAAGAATTGGTATAATTTTAACAATATTGTAGTTAGTAGTATGTACTGATAACTGGGACAGTGGATTCTTCAACATTGTAACTAGAAAGAGTTTCGAAATCAGAGTCACATTTAAATTTTTTTGACTTCATTGTCAAAAGTATCTCATTCTTTTCATTTTGGGAACTCAGCACAGAGGGACTAAATAATATTATCATGGCATTGGCAGGTCAATCATTCAAGATTTCATTTAAAAAATAAATTAAAGCATGTAAAATTAGCCGTGTTCTCTATTTTGGTTGTTTATCTTATATACTTATCTTTACTATTTGGGAATTGGCTTTATTGATGGCATTCTTACAGGCATCAAGGGCAATGCTTTGCAATTCATGTATTGTTGAAGAGAGGCTGCCTTATTTTGATTAGCTCTATCTTTCTGAGTAAAATTCCCTTCCTCCTGACAACTGTATTTTCTAACTTTTTATGTTCCTCGATCATTTATGCAGAGTACAGAATCCTTTGAAGACTAATTTGGATTCTTGAAGTTTTTTCCATTGACATTTCTCTATTGCGCATCTCGTACCACAAGATAGAGAAATTGCCAGTTATTCAAAAAAAAGCCTCAAAGTCTGTATGAAATAGTTTGGATTTTAGCTTTATATTGACTTTCAAATAGAAGATTTTGTCACTTGCTGTAAAGATGAGCTTTGTGTTCCGAGGGTCTCGAGGGGACATAGAGAGTGGATTTCCTGGATTTATTCCAGAGAGGCGCACTGTGGTATGTTTCAAAATTAATTTTATTTCCTAATGCTGGTGGCTCCAGTACTTTGATACATGCTAATTTGGAGAGAATTGTGCTTTCACTTAAAGTGTCTGGAATTGCAGCAAGACTACATTCGGATGAAATTCTGAAATTAATTTGATATATGTTGTCTTTGCTGTTTATTACTAACTACAAAATGTGTTTCTGTTTATTCTTTTTCAGAGAATACATAATGGTGGGCGTTCAATAAATGCTAATCCTATGGCATTTCTGGCCACAGGTATTTTTTGGGGTTGCATCATGTTTTGCATTTGATTCTGATTGTAATTGTTTCTGGTTAAGTGCAAAATTTATTTTGTTACATGTTTCAAACTGCTTACTTATGCTGTTGCAGTGCTTTTCTTATTCATGATCTTAAATTCCCATCAAATGTCACCAAATTTTCTGGTATGTCTTATGCACCAAGACACTTGATTGTATGGCCTTTTCCAATTCATATATCTGTTTATGGCAATTTATTGTTGCGTGTTATATTTCTTTAGACATGAAGAAAATTGTCTGAAAAGTAGACAGGGATACATGGAATCCTTATTTCATTGCAGCCCATTGTTCAAGTTGCAAGGGTAATGCACATAACTGGATATATACCTTTAACGTCCAATTGTATTATGTGCAGTTGTGGCTGGGCCTTGGGGTATTTTTGATGGCAACCAGCCTTCGTATGTATGCAATGTGTCAGCAGCTCCAAGCTCAGGCACAGGCTCATGCTGCAGCAGTTGCTGCTGCAGCTGGAGGCTTAGTTGGTCATACTGAATTGCGATTACGCATGCCACCTTCCATAGCATTTGCAACAAGAGGCCGGCTGCAAGGTCTTCGTCTTCAGCTTGCTCTGCTTGACCGGGAATTTGACGACCTAGGTATCTCTGTATTATCATATTCAACTGTAAAATTTTAATTCTCTTGAATCACCTCAGGTTCAAATAATTAGAATGTTCAGGCAGTTCCTAGCATATTTGATAGAGAATAGATTTGATTGGTTTTTGACTTTTTTTGTTTCTCTGAAACTTTTGATTAGCTATTTACACATTTTTGAAGATAAATGACATTAAGAAACACAACATATTTCATAATATAGCTTTTGATCTCTATTAGAGGATGATTGAGATGGTAACACAGAAACTAGATACTGCAATTCATTACACTTGGTAGAAATGTAATGCATGTTGGAACAAAAAACCACTTATCAATTTTATTGTAAGGCTGAACAGCTGCTTAATTTTTTTTGAAGATTATGATGCATTGAGAGCACTGGACTCGGACAATCCCCCTGGAGTTCATTCAATGAGTGATGTAGAGATAAATACATTGCCAGTTCATAAATACAAAGCCCAATCTCGTCAGTCTCCTGTTGGTGATCAGCATGGGTAGGTTCCAAGGCTACAACTTAATTTTAAGTCAATTCATTATTTTGAGGTCATGGATTTGGTGCTTATTATAAAAGTCTATATAGCAAAATAATCAATAGATTTTTCTCTTGGAATATGGTCTGGCCGTTGGCATTGATTTTCTGTACATTGTTTTCTTAATTTTGTTTTAAAATATTAAGAATTTCATCTTGTTCGCAGAGAAGGTACATCTTTACAACGACAAAATCCATCCTGCACAGTATCAAAGGAGATGGGAATGGTAGGTCTCTGCTTACACTATATGTGGGCACCATAGTAACATTATACACACATTTTTTATGTTTACCAAAAACAGACCATGTTTTAACTTTTTTCTCTTTAGATGACATATATGATATATTTGATTACTGCCAATGAATTCCATATATTCCCAGTTCATGAACAAGCGAATAGGTTCATTTTTTGACAAGGCAGGTTTATGTGGGAATTCTTGGCATTAGTCACAGTGCTACTGTGCATGTTTTTATGTTCATGTTTAAGAAATTCAATCATCCTCTAAAGCTTCATGAAGTTTGCAAAAGTTTAATGCTTTTTACTGTATTCAATTTCTTTGATTTAAACCCTTCTAGATTGGCTCTTCTTGGATGGAAAGTTAGCAGGAGACTGTCAAATGAAGTCGTGACCAGCTGTTAAAGACTGGGATCCGTTTCTCATAATTGCATTAAATAGTGGCTGGCTTGGTATGAGGCTAAAAGAAGGGAAAATACAATGAAGAGTGAAGCAAATCTATTTACAAACTAAATTAAAAAATTGAAATCGGGATTGACAGAAGCTGGACTTAGTGAAGAAAATACATGAGAGTGACTATCCTAGATTGGGTTATCTTTCAGCGGGGATAACGAAAGGAGGCCCCCACAGATAAAGTTTAGTGAGTAAAGAAAGAAACCTATTCTACTATATGCTGTACTGAACTGAACCAATTGTTTGAATACCTCTCTAGCTATGTTACCGGATTCCTCTGTTGAGGCCCGGATCCTGGTTCTGGTACGATCCGGATGCTGGTTCCTCCCGGATTCCTCTTGGATTCCTCCAGGG